>JABJVR010000029.1:1932135-1962018 GCA_025773905.1 Chitala chitala
CCAGTCAAGTTCCTCCACCCCAAACTTGCTCATCCATGTCTTTATGGACCTTGCTTTGTGCACTGGTGCACAGTCATCTTGGAACTGGAAGGGGCCATCCCCAAACTGTTCCAATAAAAGTTGGGAGCATGAAATTGTCTAAAATGTCTTGGTATGCTGATGACTTAAGAGTTCCTTTCACTTAAAAGTTCCTTTCACTGTAATTAAGTGGCCAAGAATTGCCACAAGAATTGCAACCCCACACCATAATCCCCCCTCCACCAAACTTTACACTTGCCACAATGTAGTGAAGCAAGTATCGTACTTCTGGCAACCGTCAAACCCAGAAATGTCCATCGGATTTCCAGACAGAGAAGCATGATTCGTCATTCCAGAGAACACGTCTCCACTGCTCTGTAGTCAGTCCAGTGGCGGTGTGCTTTACACCACTGCATCTGATGCTTTGCATTGCACTCAGTGATGTAAGGCTTGGATGCAGCTGCTCGGCCATGGAAACCCATTCCATGAAGCTCTCTACGCACTATTGTTGTGCTAATCTGAAGGCCACACAAAGTTTGGAGGTCTGTAGCTATTGACTGCAGACATTTGGTGACTTCTGTGCAATGTGTGCTTCGGCATGCGCTGACCCTGATCTGTGGTTTCATGGCTGAGTTGCTGTTGTTCCTAGTTGCTTCCACTTTGTTATAATACCAGTAACAGTTGACATTATATATATATATATATATATATATATATATATTTTTTAATAAAGCAAAAATTAACTACTTTGACCATAATATGCTCCATATATTAAAAAATAATAATAATTTGAAATAAAAAATTTCATATTAAAAATAAAAACATCAAAGTAAGAAGTAATTGCAAATAGGCTGAGATCTAGTTTATTTGGAACAGGGTTTATTTCGTTACACAATACCTCTAAAATGAATAATGAAATACAGAACCATGGGTAAATTACATGTTATTCAAACCTTGGGTTATGACTTTACAGACTACCTGTTGGAGGATCTGGCCAAGACATCTTCCCAAAATGCTCAGGAAAATGTCCCTCAATCAACTGTGGGAAAAGAGACAGACAGCAAACATGGACTGGTAAATGTGTTGTTTGAGTTAATTTTATTTTCCCCAGTACACAGTGTTATAGTTATTAAAAGTAACTAAAAGTAACAAAGAAGGTTGTATAAAAGGAAGATTTTGCTCTAGAACAGTAAGAGGAACTGGGTAATTCATGTATGAAGTCATATTCTGCTTAAAAGCTGTTGTGTAATCTTGGTGTTTTATGTATGCTTTTTTACCTTGGAGATTACACCGGTGTATACTTCCAGAGTTTCCACCAAACCATACGAGGATTTAAGTGAAGACCATGTGTACAGGTGAGATGTCTGCAGGCCACACGTTGCAGGGTACCAAGCTTGTTCTTTAGCAGGTCCCCTGTACATGGATCGCTCCCTTGTGTTCTTCTGACATTGTCCAACGTCTTCACCTCCTGCTCCTGAGTGTTGGCCCCCACCCCCTTCCTGGGATCTGGTTAGCTTGTTCAGTTATTAAATCCTTCACCAGCACTGTGTTCTCTGCCCTGCATTTCTGCTCTCCTGCAATGTCCTTAATTTGAACCTTTGATGATTCACCACTAACTGCTCTCCCTCCATCCCTTTTACTCGCTTTCTGCATTTCAGCCAAATAGGAGAGCCAGCAGGGGCCATGGCTCCGAGCTCCCATTCAGCCACTCTGGAGCTGGACTCCATCATGCAGCAGCTGTTAGGCCTGGAGATGGGGGTAACCTTGCATTTACATAACAGCTTTAATCAGACAAAAACCATCATCTGGGTTAAAACTGATTTTTTTTTTTTTATTTGTCTTCTGTACATGACTGGCCAACAGAGGGGGCTGTAAGTCGACATAGCTCAAACTTGACACACTTAGGACATTCTCCCCTTCTTGCAAATACTGTAATCTTTGAAGACCTTCTGTCAAACTTATCAAATTTCAGCGCAAAATTTAAATTTATAAACACTGAACTGGCTAACCTTTGTCTTTACAATGGCTGCTTTCCAGAGCTTTTTGAAGAAATCCAAAAACTGCAGTAGCATGGCCATGCTAAGCAATTTCAGTCATTAATGTGGTGATGGCGGTTTTGTTCCCCAATAAACATGAAGAAATTGCCGAAATGTAAGTTTCAGTGTAACATTGTGCTCGGTGTTGTGATGTCAGAATGAGTTTAGCATTTTTTACTTTTAGGTCAACTCTACTACAGGCTCGACCCTGCCCCCACTTCTTCAAACACATGCAAAGGAGAAGAAGGAGGAGGAAGGAGAACAAGTGACAGGAGGGACCAGGGGAGTACCAGGGACACGTGAAAAGGACACATATGCGACACCCAAAGCCGATGCCATAGATGACCTGCTGGGCAGCTTGAGCTCTGATATGCAGAAAATGGGTGTGCAGACCTCAGCCAAGGGCCACTGTGCCTCCTGTGGAAAGTGCATTGTGGGAAAGGTAAAAGACACACTAGTGTAGGATGCTGCATGACTGGGTGTTTGTGTGGCTGTACATTTTTGCCCATGTGTGAAATTCAAAGTGATTATTACATAATTTGTCTGCGGTTAATTACTATGAAGTGTTTATCTGAATATCCACCTCACCATTTGTATTAATTTATCTTACTCCATCCAACTCTGCACGCCCTGCCGTCATGTGTCTCTCCTGCGCATTATCTCCAGATCATCACAGCCCTGGGAGAGGTGTGGCACCCAGAGCACTTTGTCTGCACAACCTGTGGTGTGGAGCTTGGCACCAAGGGCTTCTTTGAGAAGGACGGTAAGGCGTACTGTGAGAAGGACTACCAGGAAATATTCGCCCCCCGATGTGCCTATTGCAGGGCCCCAGTTCTACAGGTGAACTATACTGTCATCATTGTCACTTGGTTAAGAAGGGTCAGCAATTCCATTTTAACAAACATGACAACTGTATTTTTACCGCTTAAGCAGTACTGTTCATAGAGAAATACATAGGGACACTAACATGTGACAAAAATAAATGTTAATCAAATCTGCTGTTATTGCACCATGTACAACAGACTGTCCTAGGTTTTTGTGATATCACAAGAAAAATTTTGTCATTGTGTTTTCCAAATTGTTTATAAATTGTAAAGTAAATTAAACTGATGATCAAGAGAACATAACACCTGATATTTAAACAATGCTTTCTACTATCTTCTACTATCTTAGCTTTCTCAAAAACTGCAAATGCACTTTCTTAAAAAAGTTTTTTTTTTTTTTTTACAACAGAATTGTACTCAAAGCAGATTAGACATATTACGGTTTTCGCACCTTGCATTACACACATTTATGCAGCCTTAATAAAAGATCCCAGAATGATTATCTTAAGGCTAAAGCAGCAGAGCCTCTTAGGGAACTGTAACATTGCCCATATCCACTATGTCCTGCATCCCTCTGCCAGAACATCTTGACAGCAATGGACCGCTCCTGGCACCCTGAACACTTTTTCTGTGTTGAGTGCGGAGAGCTGTTTGGTTCTGAGGGTGAGTCCCCTTCACGTTGAGCAATGGCAACTGTCATGCTGATATAAGGCTATGTTTCATAATAAAAGTTTGCTTGCACTTGATCTCTAGGCTACATGGACCATGAGGGCAAACCTTACTGCAGCAAGGACTTTTATCGGCTCTTCGCACCAAAGTGCTCGGGCTGTGGTGAGCCAGTGAGGGACAATTACCTGTCTGCGGCAAATGGCACCTGGCACCCACAGTGCTTCGTCTGTGCTGTATGTGCCACCCCCCTTCCTACGTGCCCAGAATCTCTGTGACAATTTACAAAACAGCCCCGAATGCATGTGGTTGTTTTACTTTAATTGTATTTTTCTGTATATAATTAGTATGTCCAGACGGGGTTGTGGTGTCATTTGACCTTGGGCTCCTGCAGTTTTATATTCTTCTTAATTTTTTGTTGCCCTGTGTTGTCCATTTATTTCTTTCTATAGAATTTTATTCATTGTACATGTAACCTGTGCTTGAAGTGGGCCGGCACAGGCTGGTGTGCAGCCATAAACGTTTATGTCTGTCTGTCTGTCTGTCTGTCTCTCTCACTCACTCTCTTTCTTCAGGATTGCCTGAGCCCCTTTGCAGATGGCTGCTTCATGGAGCTTGATGGACGCCCCCTTTGCATGCTGCACTACCACTCTCGGCAGGGTACGCTGTGCGGGGGCTGCGGTGCGCCCATCTCAGGTCGCTGCATCTCCGCCATGGACCGCAAGTTCCACCCTGAGCACTTTGTCTGCGCCTTCTGTCTGCGGCAGCTCGGTCAGGGGGTGTTCAAGGAGCAGGGGGGCAAGCCGTACTGTGCTACGTGTCACAGCAAGCTGTTCCTCTAACACAGTTGGGAAAAGAGTATCCTGGAGCTGCTCACCACTCTCACTTCATTGTGTCCCAAAGGCCCCGAGTTTGCTAGGAAGATACTGTGACCACAGACATGTTAGACTCCCACAGTCCTGATAGGAATACACTCAGGTTTAAATGTTCAGTTGTGTAATTCATTGTAATAGAAACTCATAACAAATCAAAGGATGTAGTGGTACAGAGATAGCTGTTGACAGTCATAGCGATGGGTTAAATGAAATACTGGTTGTAAACAATGAATTCTGCTTCTAATTAGTGTTGTTTTTTATTACCATAGGCTGGCAAAGATGAAAGTGCAGTCACCCCGCATTGTGTAGATATTAATGAAAGATTTTGCAAAAGGAAAAGAAAGATGTTACGGGGGATGTATATGTTCACGTTTTGTAACAAATTAAAATAAACCTGATCTTTATGTATCTTTAACAAGTCCAATTTTCTGAAAGTTTATACAGACTTTGGTTTTGGATCTTGTTAAGCTTAACTTTATTGCATAATGCAAGCCTTTGGATTAGGAGTGGATACACACGTCTTTGAGCTTCACAGCCGGCGCATAGTGAGGGCGGTGCTGGAGACACATGGTAAAACTGCATATATGTATGGCTGATTTAGTAAGACAGGATAGACATGCGCACTTGGGATCAGCATTGGCAGACTCACTTGGCAGCAGGGATCATGGACGGGAAACAAAAACAGTAAAAGCTGGCATTATTATAAAGTCAGGCTGATGGTGTGGACAGAGCCAGATATTAGCTGCTGGCTTCAGTTTCTCCATGCCCTGTTTTCTGTGTTTATTGTAGAAGCGTGCCAACCCCCTGTCCATCCACCTTCCTCCCACTTGCCATTTTCTACCCCCCTTCTTCACCCTTCTTTCCTTTTTTCCCCTCTCCCCTTCCTCTGTCCCCCCCCCCCCCCCCACAGCCCACTCCTGGTGGACCAGTGATTGTGGCGTTACTCTGTACATATGTGGTGTTGAACATTCGCTGCTGACAGAGCCAGTTAGAGGGAAATTGCCAAATCCGTGCAGTTTCCCCACCCACATTTACATCTTTTTTTGTCTCGTTCCTCCCCTCGCTTACTCTGGTTTCTCCTGCGAGATGTGTGGTTAGCTGGCAGGGGGGTCAGTGGGTGGTGTAAGGAAAGGCGTAGGGATTGTGGGGCCAAAGCCTGTCTGGGTTACCAGGAGCTGAGAATAAATCATGTTGTCATCGCTGCATTTAGAGCGCTCCTGCGGCCTCGCTCTCCGTCCTGGAGCAGGTATGCGTCACAACGCTTGACTACGCATGGCTGCCCATTCGCTTGCGGGGCAACTCTGTCTGAATAACGAACTCACCAAAGACAAATAACTGGTGTCCCTCTCTGGGGTTCTTCCACTAACTCTTGTTCTATGGTAAAACCCCACGCCTGATGTATAACTGATGAGGCTGTGGAGTGAGTAATGTGACTTCAGTTCCAATTCGAGCAGTAAACCTTTGAAAGGTATTGCTATATTTATGCAGCTGTCATAAAAGAGTGCAAGTACATGGGCCAAGTCTTGGAAGAAGACAGGCTAAAATAAATGCACATGCACATTAATTGTGAGAAAGAGAGAGAAGAAAAGATGCACAGTAAAAACAGACATGAAAAGACACTAAGAGCATCACTTTTATGAACATCTCAGATGTACTAAGAATCCGTGTGACCTAGACTATAATTCAGGTGACATTTACTGCATTGTAACAGGGTAAGGAGAGCCTGGGGGCATGGCACAAGGCTGACCCTGCAGGGAGAGGGAGGGCAGGAGCGACCAGCACAAGGTGCTTGGGGAGGGTCCTTAATTCAAGCACAACACTGAAACTACCCCAGTCCCAAACTGTACTATACAGGCAGTCTCTCCTATACCTCCCAGGGGGCCAGTGTCCTTGGGCAGGCAGAGTACTGATCATCTATTTGTACTGGAATTCAGAGAATGGTGAGGCCTGAGAACATTGAGCTACAGGCATCGGTGTAAGCAGTTAGGCCAATGGGACAAAGCCGTTTGGTCACACAGCACAAAATGCAGATCACCTGGAAGGAGTGAAAGCGCTCAACTGTGACACAATGGCATGCACATGCACACGCATACAAACAGAAGGAAAACACAACAGAGCTGTTGCAAGAATATTACTAGTGTCAATGATGCAGTTTCTCCAAAAACACACATATGCATGCCCACACTTGTGTTCCTGTTTTTGATTAGACTTTTCTCCGACTCACATTTTAATCCATTTACCCTTACTGCAGAGCTTCATGTATGAATACATGAGAGTGGGAACAATTACAAATATCTGCACTTTTACTCTTTCTCATAAGCGGAAACAGTGGAAAAGACAACAGATTTCTGAGGACATCCTCCGTGTATTATATATATAAACCAGGTTAGACTCAGAATGATTTCACTGGGGTGGAATTATTTGTGATGTGATTCACATAACAAGAAAAATAATGGTTTAAGCTCCCAACCAACTATGTCCTCACAATTTCAGTGTCACGTCAGTGAGATACCTTCTTGGAGATTTTCCTTATAAAAGTAGAAAATGTATACAGTGCTCATGCATGTACAGATCACACAAAGGACATGTGGCAATGTGAGGCTCTTGCACATGTGAGAGAAGGAGAGCGAGAAGGGAGAGAGAGACAGAGAGAGAAAGAGAGGGGAGAGGGGGGAGAGAGCACAGAAATGGAAAAGAGAGCAGAAAAGGGAGATAAATATAAATATATGTAGAGATAAATGGAGACACAAGAAAGGGAAGTTATTAATATAAGAAGGTGGATAGCTAAGCCAAAGGAAGGAAGTAAGCAGGACAACTGCACCATGTCATTGCTGTCTGTAACCAAACAGCAGATGAAGCTGTAAATAAACTGGTTAGTTTTTCATTCACATACTGCAGTTATTCAACTGTTGGGTACATCACACAGCATCCTGTTCTGACCCAAAAGGAAAAGACATTTACGCGAATGGGCCAAGGGGAACCAGGAAAAATGCCGAGTGGAACCCAGAAGTGGGGAAGAGGAGGAAGTGAAACCACAGCAGCTGTCGGTGAACGTGCGTGGAAACACATTAGGGACCGTTGTCACCATTACGGGCTGTGAAAGTAAACTTTGTCACCAATCTACTCTAAAGTCCATGTGCTGTGGAGCTGTGAAGTCAGTGGTCGTCCACCAGGCAGTACACTGGACCAGGTGGGTGCAATCAAAGCATTTCAGTATGGAAATGAGAATTAAAACTTTATGGCGTTGAAGTTGCCATTAAACCATAGGTGACACAAAAATATGGGTGAATTATTTAACATTTAGGCCTGGGATGTCACACAAATCTGCAGTAAACTGATTGTATGGCACTTTTTTGAACTCTACATCTGAAATGGCATTCAGATGTGCCTCCATTTACGTCACTCCAGTGTCTGACGGTGTGGGAGAGATAGAATCGAGAAAACGATCCAAAAGTGGTTTGAAGTGAAATATGCATCGTGGGGGGTGGGGGGGATAGGTATCAGTGTATTGGAGAAATACACTCTGCTTAATTGCACTCCTAAACCTGAGTTGTTCTCACTCAGAGCTCACTTCCACTGATTCCAGATGAGTTTGATCATTCTTAGAAGCCCACAATGTGGTTTCCAACTACAGCTGTAGTCATTAAATCATTCTTTACACTTAGTCAGTAAAGCTTTGCTTTGTTGAAAAAAATTGACTGAAAAACCTTTTAAAACTGATTCTCTGTAACAGAAAAACTGGTAGCTGGTTAATATTTTGCCTTTTCCTTTTCAGCCGTGAGCACCTGAAAACATTACAGGCTCTTAATGGAACCATGAGCACCACAAATTTCACTCCCTGGGTCGGAACAGGCAGACAGAATGACTCAGTGTCTGTGGAGCAAGCCCAGAGGAGGTCTGTATGGCCGTAGAGCAAGGCCTTCATAATTTGTGGTTCAAGCGTTCTCACTCGTCATTGGCTCCGAATACAAATGGCTTCTTAAGGCAATAAAGAGAAGGAGCAGCTTCAACACGCCTCTAATTACTTCCAGGTTACACACTTGGTGACTGAACGTATGGCAATTAATTTGTTTCTCCCCGTTCAGTGCTGGGGATTTTTCTCTTCGTGACCACTGTTTGCTTTGGCACAGTGGTGCTAAGGGCGCAGGTATCACACCTGATTAATGACCAGAGTCTCCTTACTGTGGCGATTCCTGTTGTCTTTGGCTAAAGTTCTTGGACTTACTTTCAGTTAGCTCAACAGCACTTTCTCATTTTAATTCTCTCCAAAATCCCTCTATCTCTCTGTCTCTCTTTCATGTGTTTTGGCCACTCTTCCTCTCTCTCTCTGTCCGGCTTTGTTTTAAATGGCCCATATACTTTTTTTTTTGTATTTTGTCTGGAATGTTTTGTTCGGTTCAGGACAAATTATGTTGTACTTGTGCCTGGTGTCATATTTGGAAACCCAGTTGCTGAAACAAAGGAGTGCAGGTTCCAAGGAAGGAAGTATGACTAGAGCAGATACAGTGGGCTCTGCCGATGCTTCAGAATCAGAAATTTGATGTCTGTCTGTCAGGAGACAGCTGGATTCAGTTACTCAACACACCACTTTGATGGAGCTTCAAATGCACCACAAATACAGTTCTAACAAAAACAGAAATTCGTGGACCAGCCAGGGCCAAAGTTGAAGGGTTGTGGCAATGTCAGTGACAATATCCTTAGAGAGCTCTGTGAGAGGTTCTCAAAACAACCCCCCCCCCCCACACACACACACAAATTCAATCCTCTGTCTGCTCCCCTACTCACTCAGCGGGCTGCCCTCTCAGATCTAAAGCGGGTGTGTCCCAGTTCATCCAATGACATCATTGTGTCCTGTCTGCAAATGATGAGAGCCGGGAACAGAGAAAGCCAGCAGGGAGTAGGTGATTTAGGATTGGACAGGTGACCTCTAGAGCACTGGCCAGCCATGCTTGCTGTAAAACGAGTTGGTGGAAGGGTTTGGAAGGGCACTGGAATGGTGAGTTATGAGCACTGGAGGGCTCACAGAGGTTGGGGCTCCTTAGGTCTGGCTGAAAAAACAACCCTCCCCCTGTGCTATCAAAAAAGCTCATAGCTATGACTGCTTCACTGACTCAAACAGAGCTTAGAAGGACCTAAATCAGTGTGAGGACAACATTCATGCAACCTGCCCAAAACCTGGATTCTTGCTTTGCACCATTAAGGTGAAACCAGCCAAACTTTCCTTTCCCTTAGTTAGCAAATGAACTGGTTATTTTTCTTAATGAAAACCTGCAAAACCTCAGTCTTTGCTATATGTTGAAATATATATATATATATATACATTGCTCTATCCAGCTTCATTTACACAACAGGGTGACAAGAACAGATCTATGATGCTGTAATAAAAAGTATGCAAATTGTGATAAAGACCTGTTAATAAATCTGACCATCAAAACAATTTTTTCTGACATTCTTGGGCAAAGGTATTTAGTGATATTTTATCTATACCCATATTTCGACAGCATTTTAAAAACGTATTTTAACTCACAGCATGCACAGGAAACCTGAAAACCTGAGATGAAGCCTGTGTTTTTGTACAGTGATCCTCCAGTTAACTTCGGGTCAACTTTTTTTGTTTTTTCACTATAACATTTGTTAAATTTTGCTACTGGTGTCCAAATTCTTTAAATCCAATTTTTTATCATGTTTTTTTATATCAATATATGAACCAAAAATGTCAAAATACAGTATATGTATTCAAAGATTCAAAGCGCAGCCAATATATATAGGGAGAGAGAATTGAGAATTGTATGGAAACATAGTTATTAATGACCTTAATCTGATGTATGTATATATTGTACTAAAATAGTGGGTTGATCACTATAGACAGTGCTAGTGATATTTTGAAGGGTTTTTGGATTGGTCAGTAATGCATCTTCAATGTATGTTTTTTTTTATTAATTATTATAATTTTTTAATTTACACGGATTTCGCAGCTTTATGTAAATTGGGCCAGTGGTTTACCTATTTATGTTTTTGTGTGCGAAAGGGTGCATGTTTTATGACTCTATATGTACGTCTTTGTGTTTATACACAGATCCCTATGTTAGCATATGTGCACAGTACTGAGTGCGTGCAGCTGTATGTTATGTGTGCTGTCTGTATGTGCTGACTGATAGCCTCTGCGTGTCTCTGGGTGATGGGAAACAGGCACTTTCTTGAGCAAGAACAGAAAATGGCAAGGTTTGTTTTGAAGAGAGTCAGATAACCCCATCAGAGCTGTGTAGACAGAGAGGTAACGGGACACCTGGCTCGTCCTGGGCAAGCGCAGGTGCACGGGTTTATGGGTGACATCTCGCAGGTGTACTGAGCAAGACCAGAGGGTGACACCATACCAGGAAGCACTGTGTGCATAACCAGGTCACAAAATCAATCTGCAGAAGACAGGCAGACTGAAGACAGGGCTCAAGACTGTAGCAGCTTTATTAGCTAAATTAAGATGAAGAAATCGATCAGTTGTCCTGGTTGAGCCAATAACTTGTGTGGACCCAGGCAGAGCTTCCTTCATATTAAGGTCCCCCAAAAAGACACTGTGGATTTGTGAGCTGATGAGTGTTTGAAGGTTTGGTGGTCCATTGCTAAAGTAGAGGTGAAGAAACTGAAAATCCCACCTTGCAAAGACACACACACACACACACACACACACACACACACACATCCAGTATGACCAGGGAGTGGCACAGTGTTACTAACATATCTCAGGCCTGCTTGACACAAATTGCTGCAGTTGGACCTACCAGAAGGAACTGAAGGATTATTGCAGTTTTTATCTCAGTCCTGCTCACACTGGACAGGAAATGGCAGCCTGAAAGATCTCCAGCAAACACAGAAATATCTGCGGCAGCTTAGGGGGATTATTGCTCAAATTACGGATGCTGCGGCTCATTTAGCCCTTCTATCCAGGAATTTGAAAATAGGCGCATACGTGTGTGTGTGCAATAATATGATAATGATACCAAATGAGAACCACATGCATACAAATAACTTCTTTACTCTCTGCCAGACTCTCAGATCTGCTCGTTTGTCACATGCAAGTACGTACAAAAAACATGTTCACACAAACACACACGCACACAACAAAACATGCACGCATGGGATGGTGAAAGGAAATATTTGTTCGTCTTGGCAAAGAACTTGGCAAAGGGTGTGGTCTGGAATGAAGAACACTGGGATACAAGGTTTCATAGCCCTTTTATTAAAAACCCTAATGAAAACGACATGTTGAAGCACCGGATTATACCGTGTTTTCCTCTGCAAACAACGGAAACAAAGATAAAACTGAACCAGTCCAAGCCACTTTTACATTCAAAAATTTTTGCTTTACAGATTCCATGAGCCACCATACAGGACATACTCTGTCTCTTTCCAGAATTCCTGGCAACCGTGCTGTAGATAAAAAGGCAGTATTATAAACAGAAATTACCAGTATTAATGGAACATCAAGTGCTGTTACTGTTGAGGGAGGTTTTGCTTTGCCTTGCTGGAAAACGACAGTTTGAGCTGCTGTTTGCCAGAGGCATATTGGCAAACGGTGAAGTCAACGAGAAGCAGAGATTTTCTCATTCTAATGTTAACACTTCTTTATACCCAGTCATGCTCGTACATTGGGGCAATTATGTTTCTGGACTTACAGTTTTTATTTTAACCACTGATGTCTTTTATAATAAATCAGAGTTTATGTTGAAATGTTAAACAGTGTGTGTGTGTGTGTGTGTGTGTGTGTGTGTGTGTGTGTGTGTGTGTGTCGGGGGGGTGATATAGGAGCATTATTTATTGAACTGTACTCTAAGCCTTTGTCTTAACTTAGCTGCTTCATTGCATCAGCCTGCCGTGGCTGGACTTCAGATACCATACCTAGGCAATATTTCAACATTGTGATATTTTCTGAACATCAGAGGGCTTTGTGGGGGACAGTAATTTAAATTCTTATGGATCTACATTATTGCCTCCTATTTAAATTGTTGGCTGTCTCAAAGGATTGTGCAAATTTCACTCATTCTAATGACTAAAGATTATTTCCCTGATATATTTTTGCAAAACAGTTACTAGATTACAAATGACGTAAGTGTCACTCTGATATCTGTGATGACACGAATAAGATTCTCAGACAGAAAAAAAAATTACAGTATTTGATTCGTAAAAGGTGTTACCTAAAGTAGCTATTCTTTTTAACTCCACAAGAGGGCGATGCCCAATTAATTTCATGATAATTGAACGATAAAATATTCTGCCAGCGAACACACCAGGAGTTACTGACCATCCATAACATCACTAATATGTAAAAGCATTGGCAAACACCCATAACTGCAATAAGATTGCATTTGTGTACACTGTGTACAGTGTATACACAAAGGCAGAGAGAGACTGGCAGAAAAACTGCATGCCACAGGTCTCTGGCATAGCAGAGGCTGGCTCCGGGTTGGGCTCTGTGTTCCTCTTTGATGGTACACTGCTGCGGGCACCTCTGTTCATGGAGGAAAGCAGTTTTAGTTAGTCTTCTTCTGGTAGATAAATAAGTGCATGTTGTCACACTCATTTGTAC
Organism: Chitala chitala; assembly: GCA_025773905.1. Classification (NCBI taxonomy): domain Eukaryota; kingdom Metazoa; phylum Chordata; class Actinopteri; order Osteoglossiformes; family Notopteridae; genus Chitala; species Chitala chitala. Next base: position 1,945,136 of record JABJVR010000029.1, read on the forward strand.
AATACTTTTGGTAAGCTTCCCTGTACCATCGTGATGCATGCGGATGCATGCAGATGTGCATGCTCGCGTATGTGCGCATGTACACGTGCACACATACACACACACACACACACACATACACACACACACACACACACACACACACACAGAAACACACATGAACGCTCACACACACACACACACGCAGGAGAAAGCCTCCACTGAAGTATCAGCTTTATCAATGTTGATGGACTTTGCTCACACACTTGTCATCCAGCCATGTCCCATTTACATGCCTCAGTAAGCAGATAAGGCCATGAGCTCCTTACCTCCACCGCCTGATGCTTGTCTGTGGTGTCAAGCAGCACTAGCAAAACAGCTTCCAGCTGAACAGAGGCAGGCTGGCTGGCACAGTTAAGGCAATGTGGAAAGGAGGCTGCTGGAGGATGCCAGGACCGGTCAAGCCCAGACTCAAACCCACATAGCCACAGCGGTCAGAATGTGACTAGACAGGAGGATCCTCGAATCCTCCAAACAGGACACTAATCAAACTTTAGTGCTGATTTTTGGGGGCTGAGCTCCACAACTGACTTATTCAGCTCCACTTCATTAGCTGTGTTCAGTTGGTACCAAGCCAGCGTCATGGCTGGGATAATCATGCACCCAAATAGGCAGTGCGTTTTGCATCATGTATCGAAATGAATCCAATGAGCAGTGTGCAGAAGTCTAACTGACATGACCGGAGAGAGATGTGCCTTTGCCCCTCTGTATCTCCACGTTCCTTTTTCTTCGAATGCCTGTGTGTGTAGCGCAGCCCTTTCTTGTAGCTTGCCGAGATCGTAGCGTGTGTTCCAACCCTCCACAGTCTATCTTTCCTGTCACTAAACAAATGCAGGCTCAGATAACCACAAGAGCACCACTTTTAAGGCACAAAGTAAGTTCAACACTGTAGAAGCCCTCCTCCTCCCAAGCTTTGACCTCTTTAAAAGCCTGGTGTTGACATCACATGTGTCTTCTCAGAGTCACTGAGGCAGAACCTCTTCTTCTAATGGCTCTCACCACCCAGACATGGCTGTGGCTGGAGACCCATGCCTGTCAGCGTGTCTGGTGTTAATGTGTGGATATAAAGACTCACTAGAGGGAATTGCTCACCCCCCCAACATGAACATAAGCCCTTTGATATGTACCATCAAATGTCAGAACAATAACTACATAAACTCAGCCACCTAGTCACATACATGTGCACAAACACACCCAATGTGTCAAAATGTACACAGATGTGCAGTTCTCAGGACAGATGAACAGGACATCGCATTGTGTTTTCCTATTGAGTTCTGTAGAGTGCGGTAAAAATGTCCTACACACATAAAGTCAGTGTAAGAAGCAGGAAAAATGTACTTTTCTTGGAAACTCTTTTTTTTGTGTGCACTTTGTGAAGTCCTCTCATAATTAGCTAGATATTTGACATGATTCAGCAATATTTTTCCTTCTTCCATTTGGCCAGAGCCAGGACATCCCAGGACAGGACTCCTCAGTGGGCCTCCTGCACCGCCTCACGTGTGAGAACATCTCAGGCGTGGGGGAGCCTGAGCCACACAGGCACTCGGGGTGAGCGAGCGTGAAAGTGCAGCGCTGGCAGCGGCGCCTCCCATCCAGTCAAAATGGCATTACGGGGCTAAGAGGAGGTAAGGCAACACAAATGCACTTCTTCTGTTCAGGCACATGATTGGGTTCTTGTCCATGACCAACATGGTCTAGTCTTCTGCACTATGAAAGATGGGATGCAAATTATGGCATATTCAATTTAGAGATGAAAGTTTTGAGATGTACTGGGAAAGACCAAGGCAGGGTAAGTTCCAAACTGAATGGCATCTGGAATTTTGTGGTGAGGAGGGAACATGCTTAGGAAGGACTAAGGAAAGAGAATAAAACTTGAGAAAGAGGAAGAAGACATGGTTTCCACGTTTCTTGTTGCCACCATAGGTTCCTAATTCCTTAAATATTTTCCTTGCCTCTCCCATGACACCCTTCCAACCCTAGTGTTTATCTAAGCATATAATTAATCACAGAAATCTGAGAATCCCTATCAGTGCAGCCCCCATGTAATGCTATCAGTTGTGGCACAGGAGTTAACAAGTTTGCCCTCTTACTCTCACCCCACCAAGGGTGGTGTGGGAGAGGGCCCTGGGCATGCAGTTAAACGCAGTGGCCGCTACCCTTCCCGCCGAGCCAAAGTCAAACAAACAAGACAAACTGAGCTTGAGGTTAATGGCGCTTTGCCTGTACTGAATGTTGTGTTCCCACTTGTGGCTTGGTCAACTTTGGCCTGCTCACCTGAGGGGATTCTGGTCACAAGAACTTGGGGATGATACCATATGATGAATGCAAATTTAGGTGTATGTCACCTAGGTAGCATAATGATTGACTGGAAATTCATTTAAAGATTATGATATGAAGTAAAAAGGATGTATATACCCTATCTTTAACATAGGCCTGAATATGCTCCTCTCTCTCTCTCTCTCTCTCTCTCTCTCTCTCTCTCTCTCTCTCTCTCTCTCTCTCTCTCTCTCTGACATTGACACAGAAACACAAATGCACACATCCATATGCCAACACAGGAACGGCAACGTTAAACAGGTCCCCCACAAAGAAGGTGAGCCAAAGTAAGAAGCTGCGATGCGTTGTATAAACGTTAGGAGGGTAAATGGTGAATAAACACAGTTAAGGTTTCACCGCCAGACCCACGCAGCTGGCAGCTGCCAGAAAACAAGACAGCCTTTGTTTCCCTGTGCAGCTCACCGAACGCGCTCTTCTCCTCACTAGTCTGCCGAATGCACACTCGTGTGAGGACTGGTCTATATAAGGGTGGGGGAAACATGTTTCGAAGGACAACAGAAAAATAAACCTGAAGACAAAGCCCAAAAATATGTACCCACTTCCTGTTCAGATCTGCAGCTTTGCATCAGCATTTTTACAGTCAGCTTGGAAAATTTCAAAGGCCTCCGGTGCCAGAATGGCATCTCTTTGTGTGCTGTGTCCACCAACAGGTCAAGGTGTCTCTCACAGGTGCTGCTGACACACTCAGAGGTGGACAGTTTAGGGACAGATGAATGGAACATGTGAACAAAGCATTTCAGGTAGGCGTCAGGGTGGTGTTTGAAACGGTGGTAGCTATGGAGCTGGCTTTTCACTCTCCTTCACTCGGAGATGAGATTCACCTCGACTCACCTGTGCCACAGAGCATTGGCTCCGTGCTCTGGCCGCCAGATTCCCGCACCACCCCCCACCCCAGACCTCTGCTCATCTGACCTCAGTCTGTTCAACTGCAAGTACGACGTGCCAAGAGGCCGATTTCAAGATTTAAGCAAATGAGCTGGAATTTTTTTAAAGGGGGCTGGTTAAAAAAACATTGCAGAGGTCCTGCCTGTTCCCATACAGGAAGAGAATATTTACATGAGCAGGTACCAGCTGACACTGTGAAGCCGTTCCTCAGCACAGCAGCCCAAAGTCAATCCAAGAGAGAGAAAGGGAGACTGCAGCAAATGCAGTGTCCCCACCAGGAGCTCTTCACCTTACCTCTCACCACTGGCCACCAATTAGACACTTTTCTTCAATTGTGGTTTCCTGCTGTTGTCTGATCTCTGTGTGATTTCCACATTTTCTGTCATTATTATGCCTAAAAAATGCATGGTCAGTAATTTCTAAACTACTTCTTGTAAAACACGTAGAGTAATACTCCGGTTACCTAATTATTAAAATTATCACATATAACTTATTTTAGGTAATAATTAATGCACCAAGTCGATTGTGGCGTGTAATTTCTTTAAATCTGTTGTAAAAATTCAGTTCAGTTTAAGAACCTTTAGGCTTGTCTAGAAAGTTCACATTGCAACAGGTGAATGTAACAAAATTAACACGTTCATACACAAATATGTGTGACCTTAAGGTTTCTAATTAGAATAATAAAAAAAATAATTAGTAGGTTTACTTAGCAACAATATACTAATAATGTTTAAATGCAAAACAACTGAGAACTATCTTACAGTGCAACACAACAGTTTAATTACTTTAATTCCTAGATGTAAAAACAGATTTAAAAAAACTGTTTCGGGGGGCAATGCAGGGAAACGCTGGATCTGTTTCAGTCTCCTGGCAGAGGCTAAAGCTGGTGTAGAAGAAAAGCAAGGCAGGAGGCGGCGCAGAGGCAAGAGGCGGTGGAGAGGCAGGAGGGAATCATTCACAAAAGACAATGGGCCCTCGGAGGACCTCGCACAAACATAATTACATCATGGGGAGATATTGTGCGTGCCGTACTTCTTTGATGTGTCAATGAATGTGCATGGGGATGAACACACACTCAAGCAGCCATACACACGCGCGTGGGCACATACACACACACACAAACTTACAAGCCCAACAAAGCAAGATACAAAAGGAAAAATGAGTGAGAAGAGAAAGGCTTTAGCAGTGGCAAACGTTATTAGTCTGTGAAGCGAAGCCCTCATATTCACATTTAGCAGAGGTTCAGTTAAGTTTTCATCCTGCTGACAATATTCAATTCAATTCAATTCAATTTATTTTTATATAGTGCCTTTCGCAACAACGTGCCTCAAAGCACTTATAATACCTTATCTTCTTAATCTTTCCTCTCCTCTGTATCTGTGTGTATGTGATACTCTTTGGAGCATCTTGAAATCCTCAAACAAACAGGACACAGATTCCTCTGTGCTAAAAGTGAGGAATGTCTTAACTCCAAGTCACAGTGTTGCACTCATCCATTACTTCTCTCGTCTCTGCCTCTGTTTCTCTCTCTCGCTCACTCGTTTTCTCTCTCTCCTTCTGTCAGTCTTCCCCTGCCCCCATGCCTTTCTTGCTTAGATCTGAAGGAGGGTCACACCACTTTTTTACTGCGTGCTCATGGATGTCAAGAGAGCTTTGTGTGGCGGGCTCTGTAATAACACAGAGTAACAAAGTGACAGCCCCAGCAGAACAGCCCCTCCCTACCCTCTTCTCTGTCCTTTTTACCTCTACCACTGCGCCTTAGCAGAGGACACTCAAACAAAACAGGAGGCGCTGGTGAAACCAGTGAGTTCACATCTTTTTTTTTTTTTTATTGACAAATGAAGAGTGCACAATATGGAACAATGGATAATTCTTCATTCCTGTGGGTGCAAGTCATGCAACTCAGTGCTGCTCCAGGGATGTCTCGTGCAAGAATCATTTGGGGAAAAAACAAGCAGGGGCTCACAGAGGCACAACTGACCCCAAAGTGACAGCCACGCCACCCCAGTTCTTTCTTTTACCCCCCACTATCCCAGGAAATCCGGAAAAGGGGAACCACAACAATATTTTGCCCGTGCCTCTGAGTCAATATTATTCTGAGTTTAAAGTGCAGGAAGGGAGGAGGTCTGAAAGTGGATCTCGGAGCAGGGACACCAGGCTGGCGGAGACTGTACGCTGGAGGATGCAGAAATGCAAGTAATGCATTCTGGGCTCCATTAGACTGCCAGTGCGCTTCTCTCCCTCTCTGCAGGGGTGCATACCTCTTCTGCATGGATTCAGACACAGGCTGCCCCACCCCGCCAAGTCTCTATTACTCGTTCCCTCACTTTCTCTCCCTTCCTCCTGTAAGCCTATTGTCTTTGCCTTGCTTTCATGTCTCTGGAAATGCCACCTTGTTTATTCGAATCAATTTCTCTGCTCTCCGCGTGGTGCATATACATGTCGGCACCAGCCAGCAGGGGGCCCCCTTCTCAAGATAAAAGGGCTCCTCCACATACTGGTATCACAGCGGCCTGAAATTGTGTCTTGCACGTTCCCGTTTTACAAAATTAAATATATTTTACAACAGACCTCACTACACTGTGTATATTACCACACTAGATGATCCGTGAGCTTACACTCTGGGTAAACTACATGCATAAAATTTCCAAAAAGAGATCATGTATTCTGATACACCGTTATCATATAGATCATGTCCTAAAAAGTAATAATTTTTTCATGATCCCAGATTTTATAAAGGGCATACAAATTAACATATAAAGAAGGGAAATTCACAAAATAAAACATCTCAAATGGCAGACAAGATTCTAGCATATGATAACTGAGGTGTTGGTTGCCACAGAAACGCAAAGGAAAGATTCTACAAAGGCAGCGTTTTATTAGGTTTAATGTGCCCAACAAAATGCACACAATGTTGTGAAGTGGTGTGACCAGCCATGCTGTGAAACAGAACTCTTTCACCTTCGTTATTTTCACTATGCTCTCGTCCATGGTCTTCATCACAAGCTCTGTGGCAGTATATACATTTCTATACAGCTCTGGTCTCAGGTTTCAGATCCAATCACTCTGAAAAAGGCAGAGACAGAGATGGATAGATAGGGGGGGGGGGTGTTGGGGTGAGGGGGAAAGTTTGGCTTGGTCCTGTTTTCTAATCTCAGGAATGTACTTTAGCCACACATACGCACAAACACACACACTCACTCACACACACATTTACACAGGCCTGCACTCACTCGTACACACACCCTCACATGCACCCACACCTTTACTTATACTCACACACTCATATACACAAACACAGACACATGCACACACAAACATTCAGAAAAGGAATAAATGGACGTCAAGTCACACAACAGCTCTGTATAATTACCAGTTGAGCACCTCCCAGGTGCTCCTTGAATGTATTCTTGGCCCACAGTGCAAGCAGATTCCTCAGCACTTTGTCAGAGAGGCTGTATGTCAGACTCGTGAATAAAGCTCATCACCTGACCTTCTGCTCAGAGGCCACCAAGCCCAGGCAGAGGCCATACAATATTACAGCAGTAGAGCTCAAAGTGGCTCAAGGGAGAAGCTGAATGATCATACCTGTCCCTCTCCCCTCACTCTCTATGGTGCTCCCAGAATGTCCATTTGAGTGTGGAGCGACAAATGAAACATTAATGGTTACGCCCTTTCTTTCCCCACTGATGTCTGTGTGTGTGTGTGTGTGTGTGTGTGTGTGCGTGTGTATACATACCTACTGTAAATCACAGCACCAGTCCAGGAATTTTCATCGGCAGGTCATCTCTCACCAGCCAAGAATGTGAAAGACTCTGTTTGGGAGTTACACTCTCACAAAATTGTACTTTAAAAAGGAACCTCTGTCTGTTGACGATTACTTTATCTCTGGTGCCACATCTGCACTGGACACATAAGGTGAGCCTGCACTCTTATCAACCTCAGAAGACTTAGAGAAAGATTCTTATAGTCATATTTTAAAGCAGATATAAGTGTATGTAACATAACCAGGGCTTATCAGGTTCAAGAGTGTTGAGTACGAACAACGTAAAACAGAAGGCCAACAGAGATAAACTGAAACGGCGTGTGAAAGTGACACCAGGGCCAAAACCAGTTCTCCTCTCCCCGGGAAATCTGGAAAGGCAAAATGGCTAATTGTAGTAGCAGACAGATGAAGTTAGATGGACAAGAGAGATACGTGTACAAGACAACTACAAGTTACAGCAAATGTCTTACACACAAAAACATACGGAGGTACGAGGAGAGAGGCTGCAGTCGGGCTAGACAAAGCACAAAGGAGGACTTATCCGGTCCCTCTGTCCCCTAACTTCTGAGGGAGTGCGGGCACTGTGTTGCACTTGTTTGAAGAATCCAGATGATTTATTGCACACTACTTGACTCCTTTGCTCTGTCTGCCACACAGACAATAACTCGGGTCATAGCTGTGCGCTGAAGCTGCCAGTCCTGGACAGAAACACAGAAACAGACAATTGACAATCAACAAGGCCATTCATGCTAATGTCCACCAACACAAAACAAGGAATTTATTGAGACACTTGATTATTTCACCAATTTAGAGTTCACCATTTATGATTCACTTTAGTTTGTAATAAGTTATCTAATCGTTTATTTCGCTATTAACCCTGAAAAATATAAATAAGATTTAAGTTAAATAGGCGTATCAAATTATCCTGAAAGGCAAGGCATCCTTAAAGTACACTGGAAGTAAATTTTTACATGTGACAGAAAATAAAACCACTGCGAACTTTGAAGTCCTCCGATTACTAATTGTGAATATGTCAGGTTAGTACTCGATGCCCTCTTGCGGTCCATATTCATTTGTTAAACTCATGGCTTAAATCTCTAAAACGTCTAGCAATGCATTTATATCCTGGTCTAAAGTAAAATAAGATAATCTTAAGAAAGGTGTCACATCACATGCACAAACTAAGCAAGCCGCTGTTTCCTTGAGAACTCACTTAAATCCTGTATAAGAAAGGGGGGGACGAACACTAGGGGTACACCACCTCCTCCCTCTCACTCTCCACCTCCTCCTAACGGTAAACATACTCAACTACAAAGTTCTAGAGCACATAGCGATCGTTCTGCAACAGCCGAATAAAAACTTCTGCGGAACGGACGGAGCGGTGTGGGGAGTGACCGAAGAAACTGGGCGAAGTAAAAAGAGAGGGACAGAGTGGTGAGAGAACGCAAAGTCCTCGTTGGGGTCAGAGAATGGCGGAGAGCCGGAATGATTTGTGCTCTTTATCAGAACGGCACATTTAAGCCGGGGATAATCAGTCGCGGGAAAGCGTTCGGTTTGAAAAGGCGAAGAGAAATAAGTGGAGCGAAACAAAAACGGGAAGAGGTAGACGTTCAGTGGAGATACTGGCAGCGCTGCTCCCGTTTCATCTCGAGATGTTCTGTCAGTCGGGGATACGATGGGTATTTATAACAGTTTTCTTGCATGTAGTTTCATCCAAGGAGACTCACAGGCAGCCGAAGCAATGTGACACACCTAAATCGGTAAGTTTTAGCACCAAACCTATGACCATTAGTTTACCTGAACACACATCAGGACACGATCTCAAGGCTATTGGCAAGCAGGTGGACACATATACTGAAATGACGTTTTACACCTCTGTTTTAATTAGTTCTAGGGTTTGGGTTATTTGATGACAATAAGGAAAATATTGTTTGAATAGATTTATTTATTTATTTATTTATGATATCGAAGTATTTAATATGAATTTGACTATGTAGCTGACATCTTTATAGTGACGTTGGTTCATAATTTTAACCTATAGCTTTCGATGGAGATTTAGACACACACAAAAAAAAATGAATTCACAACGAATTTTGATTAAAATTCAGGTACAGTATTCTATTATCGAATTCTGTTTATTTTGCCATAGTTTACTAAAGTATAATTTACATTTGGCATTGTAATGTTTATTATAAAATATACATTTTATTTAAATTAAAATCCTGAAATATAAATATTGTAATATTTTTCTGTAATTTTGAGGGGAAAAAAACTAATTGTAATTACTATTGCAACCTGTGCGCTTTTAAATCTGTTAACGTTAGTCAGTACGTTTTACGAGTTTCACATTATCAAATAATTTCCTTTGTTGTGCACTAAAATCTTAGTTTGAATTTAAAACAACCAAATTAAAATATTAGGAATGCAATTTTCCATTTACATGACAAGTAGTATTTCAATGACTGAGTTTCGGTACAAATTTCTAGGCCTTAAAAGGCAATACTATAAATACAGCCGAACGAAATATCGCTTTCACTGGCCAGACCCAATTTTGTTTAGTGACAAGAGAACACCCACGAGCTAGTCTGTAAATTACACCAGTTCAGCTGTTTCCATTAAATAGTTACAATTTAAAATGTCAGGTACTTGCATCTACAGATAGGAAGGATGCATTGGAATTCCAATAATTTAAGACCGACGAATAATTTTTTATTACACCCCAGTCCAGTGTATCTGTCCCCGTGTGAATGCACCAGGAACCGCACAGATTAGCGCAATTTCATCTGGAATCATGACTACCCTCCGCTATTAGGAACCGCATACATCCCTACTTGCAAAATCTCTGCGTCAGTCCCATGTGTGATAATGTGGTCTCATAAAATGAAGTGAATCATTTACCAGGGCCATCTTTCATTTTATTACTTAGCCTTAAATTACTAATTAGCAAATAAACACGGACTCAAACAGCTACCTTACCGGTGTATTGTTAAGTAAATAACAGATTATACTTTTTAAACTATTTTAAGGATGACAATATGTTGTGGTTTGTTAATTAAATTATCGTGCAAGATTAACTTTTTTTTAGTTTTCTTGATTTCTTGTCTGTCATCAGTACTGTGATTATATGACGAACCTACTGGTAGTCAGCGTTGGTACCGCAGAACAAGCGCAAGACGCAGTGAAGACCGGTGACATGGAAAACTGAGACTTCTGAAGAGTTTAAAAAAAAAAGAAATCAAAACACAGACATTTAAATACTTGTACTGGAACTCATTCAATGTCAATATTTATGTAACGTGATTCAACTGTGTTTTAGTTCCTCTATTATTATTTTAGTTCCTCTATATTATTATTATTATTATTATTATTATTATTATTATTATTATTATTATGCCGAGACCTTAAAAGGAAAATTTTACATAAATACGAAGGATCTCACGCCGATGTTGTGTTTGGTGTTCGTTAGGTCTTACAGTAACACTAAAACGAACACCAGAATAAAGAGAAGGTTCGTCTTTATGGTGAAGTACAGGGGAAAGGCAGAAAGTAACGTAGCGTGAAACGCAAAATACTTCTAACACTATAGTGTACATGTTGTTCGTGTATTAAATCAGGAATATTAACTTATATGCACACACACTAAAACGAAAAGATAAATTACAATTTAAATCTATGTAAAAAAAAAAACGGAATATATGTTTAATAAAGTAATTGCAATACTACATTTTAGGTAGTCATTTTTTGTATTAGCTTATGTACTCTGAATACTTTATGAGGTGTATTGTATATATATATATATATATATATATATATATATATCAAAACACAAAAAAATGCCATTTTTGTGTTTTATATGTCTCAAGAGCTCTCTCCAGTGGGAATGTGTGTAGACTAGAGGTGCGCGTCCACATACTGACAGAGAATCGATCCTTCCCTAACTCTGGGTTTTAACAAATGACCAGACACTTTGCTCAAGAGATATTACTTGTCTGCGAGCTCTTTGTCAGGAACTAATGTTGCTAGCATTTTCCCACCGAGGAATCTTTGCGTTCTTTCCTGTCCATGGTGTATTTTTAACCTGCCGTTCCACCCTTCTTTCAACATATTTGTTCCTTCTTGGCTTCCATCCTGCAGCAGAGTGATATGAACTCCTTTCTGTGGACCATAAAGCGGGAGCCGCCCTTCCCCCCGTCCTATCTCTTTGGGACCATACACGTGCCGTACACCAGGGTGTGGGACTACATACCGGAGAGCTCTAAGCGGGCCTTCCAGAGCAGCACTGACGTGTACTTCGAGTTGGACCTCACTGATCCGCTGACCATCTCCAAGCTGACCAACTGCCAGCTGCTCCCTCGCGGTGAAAACCTGCAGACGCTGCTGCCTCGCGACCTCTACCGGCGCCTCAAGCGCCACCTGGACTATGTAAAGCACATGATGCCAATGTGGATGACGGCCGACCAGCGGGGGCGCGGCCTCTACGCCGACTACCTCTTCAACGCCATCGCAGGAAACTGGGAACGCAAGCGTCCCGTGTGGGTGATGCTGATGGTGAACTCGCTGACCGAGTGGGACGTGCGTTCGCGGGGCGTCCCCGTGCTGGACCTCTTCCTGGCCCAGGAGGCCGAGCGGCTGGGCAAACAGACAGGTGCTGTGGAGAGAGTGGAGGAGCAATGTCACCCCCTCAATGGCCTTAACTTCTCCCAGGTAAGAGAAATGCGGGGCAGGGTGGGGGCTGAGTGCCATTGCTAGGGTGACGAGTGAACACGAACACCAGGGGTGTGATGGACAGCAAAGAGCTTGGGTCAGGTAGGTCGCATCTCTGCACATCAAGATTGTGGTCTCATGTAATTCAGTTACTAATGCATGCTGTGGATGGTTCAGGTGGGCGGGTGTCCTGTTATTATCCTGCAGCCAGTGCTGCCCCCCCAGACTGCTGCTGTGAGATTTTTCACACACAGCTGTGCCATGCACTGTAACCCAAGCCTGAAGGATGGACAAATTAGCCTAATTACTTGATGACATGATGAACATGGAGGATATCTGTATTTGATTTCTCCCCTGGGGGGTATCAAGGGCTGGGACTGAGAGTCCAAAAACACTGGTGGTCTAGCCTCAGGTGGGGTTTGGGGGGGTGGGGGGGTGTAGGCCTTAGGGGGGATGGTGGCTTAGGGAAATTGATGCAGTTAAGAAGCTTTTGGGTTTTCTTGTTTGGTTTATGATGGCTGGAGAGGACTTTGTATGTCTTAATTCAAGCTCTTATGTGCTTGAGTGCACATGCACATACAGGCACCATGGCAGGGCTGTAACACTATCTCCCACCCTGGGCCCCCACTGCGGCGAGCTACGCCATGGGGTGGGGGTGTGCCCCGTGTGCTAATTTGAGAGCCGTTTGCCCCATGCCGCCTGCCTCCTCTTTCATCATCGCCTCCTAACTACACTGTCAGGAGCACACACACGTGCCCCTTCGGCTGGCCTTGGGGTTGGGGACGACACCCGTGGGAACGGACAGTGGGGAGGGGGGTTGCACAGAGTTGGCTGGCCACATGATAAATCAGTGGTGTGGTGTGGCGTGGGACGCACCACAGGATCTGAAAACAGGGCAGCAGGAAGTAACTTTTCAAACTTTCTCTGCTTACCTTCTCACTTTTTCTCAGGCCCTTCCTTTTAATACTTGGACAGACGAGGCATTACATAAAAATAACAATTACATTCAGTCATAATGCTGTGAAGTTCCAGTCCTGTGATTCATCTTTGAATGGTGTTGTGCAGAAGGAACGCTTTAAAACTGCAAAAATGCTGCTCTTGTTTTACACCTGAGTTACAGCAGTGGGCTTAACCGTGATGTGACCTTCCTCTCTTCGAGTGTAACTTTGTCTGTGGCTGTTGCTTTGTGTCAGAACTGTGACAAATTCAAGAAAACTCTTGGCACGAGTGAAAAAATGGTGTAGGGATCAAGGTGCTGATGAGTAACACGTGGTGCTGCCATGTTTGTTTCATTCTTCACAGCTCTGTTATTTAGACAAAGCTCTGTGGGTGTCCCATAAAAAGTCACTGGATTCTAAAGTGCCTATAACAATTTAAATAGGTAACTTCAAAAGCACTCCATAAGACCACAGAGGAGTAATTAAAAAAGCTGTCTAATTTGGGTTAGTTGTTCTGAGTTTATGTAAGGCCGACGGCAAAATGGTTAAACACCGGACCATAGGTGAAGAGGTCTCAGATGTAAAGTGGTGCTGTTGTACCCTTTGAGGAGACGTTTAGCTTGATTGAGCATCCTTTGGTTTTGGACCAGGTGATAATATTGTGTGAATTCCCATATGTTCTTCATTGATGCAAATGTTCTCTCTGCTGTAACTGCAATGTCCTGTTTACACACTAGCAAAAATAAGTTCTATATTTTTAACATATTAGTCAGTCAGAAGTAGTGTTTTATCCTGCTGGAGACACTGGACCTGGGGGCCTGCTGTAATTTGACTGTGAAATGGCAGGAAATAAAATTTAGATGTGACCTGGAATAAAGCTGTCAGACAGATAAATTTGACTTTTTATGATTAATTTACCATAGTGGTTAACTGGGCGACAGGAAGATTGACAGCATGGGTCCAATAGACAACTGGGACAGAGAGAGATGCCCCCCTCCCTCCAGTTGGGCAGACCATAAGTTGAAACACGAGTGCTGCTGAGCTCCAAGATCTGACTTAGGACCTGTTCCAGGCCCAGTCAGACTGCATATTATTTGTTTCAAATAAAAATAACTGCTTACAATATCTCAAAGCTAGCTGCTCTCACATAACCGAAGGGGCGTCAGAAAACAGGCCATTCCAACTAATCGCTTGCCATGGGGCACAATGGTTCGAGTGGTGACTCACTTCAAGTGCCTATACCTCTTTTCAACATTTGAGCCCAGTCGAAGGCTGTCACCCCCGCCCCCGTGTATGTACAGTTTGGGTAGTGCAACAGCGTGAGAGAATGCCTGGGGCGCGTACTCTCACGGGTCACAGGACATGCTTTGCAGGTGAAACTCTGTCATGGGGAGCAGCCCCATCCTGCCTGCCTCAGCAGAAGGAACGCTGTTCAGCACCACTTCAGCGTCCGACATGCCCAGGGCTTGGAGACGTGGCCCGCCTTTCTTTACGGTCTGCTAGGCTGGCTCCGATTAGCACAGCCGTTGTGGGGTGAGATGACGATTGGGAGGGGGGTGATAGGAGTCCAGGTCAGCGAGCCGTCTGTTTTGGGAACAAAGAGGAGGAGCGGGTGTTTCATCTCCAGCTTTCCTCGAGCGATGCAGTTGGACAGCTAGGTGGGGTTGAGCGTGCAGATTGGCAAGGCACGTCGAGAAATGTGCTCTGAGGAGAACCCTCACAGAGGCCCGATGGACTGGGGGTGGGAGGAGGGTTTGGGGGGGTTGGGTGTGGAGGCTGGTCATCACCAACATTACGAGCTGATGGCCCTATTCTCCCCTCCCTCCCGTCTGTAACCGGCACAGCATTGTGCAAGAAAACATGCAGACCAGATCCTCTTCTGCATGTAAGCACATCTCACCCCGGCTTTTGGGTGTATAAATACACACCGTTTTGCATGCTTATTTCAAGACGTGTCGCGACTTGGTGCCATGCTATTGGCGTCCTGATCCTAGACGGGGTCAGGGGTCGCAGCCCTGCCGACAGGGGCAGGCTGCAGAGGGGAGACATTAGTCTACTTGCCAGTCAGTGGGGTAGGGGACCAGGCAGGGTTGTTCTGCTAATTTCTTGATGACCTGCAGACCCTCAACATGCTTTGGAGCCCATAGCATTGTCACCTTGGGCTGGCCCTGTTTCTCTTCTGCAGGAAGGGGCAAATGTAGGTGGGCAACTGATTGAAGTCTTAACAAAATCCAGCACTGAGTCACTCTGAGCCTGTTTCATAAAAATGCCCTTTTTCTCACCTTAACTGTAAAAAAGTGAGAGTGGACTGTTCCCCTTTGGTATCTGCAAGTGGTGCAGGTGATGTCTTGATGACTGAAGTGACCAGCAAATGGCCTGAGGATTTTGGATTCAAGCCTTGTAGAAGAAGTCTGCTCATACTATTGAGTAAGGTCCTTGATCTGAGCAGGTCCAGTAAAACATCCTGCTGGACGTAAATGGTCTTTTTGGCTGAAAGATAAGAAAAACACAGTAATAAATACAACCTTACCTTATGTTGTGCAGCACTACAACCAATGGCTTTATTGCCTATGACAGTACTTTAAAAATCTTTTTTTGGTAGTCATTACAGAAATCGCACACAATCTCTGCATCTCCATCACGTGTTAACAGTGCACAGCCATTTTGTTTCTCTTCTTTTATTTTGAAAAGAAGGTTTTCCAACATGTTTTTGTCACATTGTCCAAGAACGATTCACTTATTTTATTAACTTGGCTGACATCAGGTAAACATGGCGTATTGTAAATAAGGAATTTGGCCACTTCTCACCGTATCAAGGGGAATGTTTATTTTCCACGCCTGGTGTGTTGGAACTGTGAGCAGCGCCTTTCTGGCTGCAGTGCCCGGTTAATGTGACAACCTGGGTCCACGCACTGCTCACGGCTCAGAACCAAATCCCCTCTCCCCTGGCGTACTCGTTCTGCATTCTCGTCCTCTGCTGTTCTGTGACACTGATGCGGATGAAAATGGATTCTGAGCTTGAGGGTCGCATTGAGCAAGTGAAACAGATTGGAGGAACAGATTGAATTATCAGCCGATGCGCTTTCTGTTTCGTACTCCTGCACATGCATATTGTAGGCATAACATTTGCTGATTTCTTCGTTTATATTATGACAGCAACAGAGCACAGAAGCAAAGAAAATTATTATCAGGAAATCTTTTGGTTTCACTAACATACACACTACGGTCCAAATTTTGCTTAAATTACTTAACTGCCCTCCTTAATGACTAAATTGACCCGTTATGCCAAACTGCTTTAGACAATTAGGAATTGGCAAGAAAACCATCTCCCAACATATTGCATCAGGGTTGGTTTTCTACATGCTCCGAGCGGCGCAAGTCTTGTCGCGGCCCCAGCCGTGTGCTTGCAGCAGCCTGTGATGTTAAAACTTAACTTCTCACATGCATCGTCGCATTGTGACCTCCGTCGTTGGCCTCGGAGGTGAAGTTTGAGCTGTGGTAAATGAGCGAGCACTCGCAATATGGTTCACAGCAGGGGTGTTTGCACATGAGCACGAGGGCTGACTTGAGTGCGTCTTCATTTAGCGGTAACTCCTTGTACTTGCCTGTTTTGTGGCAGGGGTGGGGTCAGTCGGGAACATGTGAGTATGTCTCTTTGACCCCCCATTCGTCTTCTTGTGTCCTTGGGTTCTTGGGTAGGAGAAGCCAGATGTTTATTCCCTACCTTGTCACTGATCGCTCCCAGTGCTTAGCCAGGAGTGCAGGCGGGACAGGACTCTTCCACCTACGAGCGTTTCCAAAAAAATCACGGAGTGCAAAAAATTATGCTTTATATTCTGCTGCTGAATTTTTCTTCCAGATGAAAAGGGCACTTTATTTATCAATACTTCATACAGAGAAAAAAGTTTTTTCTCACAGTTTTCTCAAGATTTTAAAGCATCGCTTAGAACTACACCCACTAAGTGTTATCCAACAGAAATAGACAGAAATTGGGCTCTTCCCAGAACCGCTTTCATTTCAACAATAGCAATGCAGAAGCAAATTAAGACAATTAACAAAATTGCTTCAGGTTGAAAGCCTCCTTTTGGGAGAAGACGTGTTTTTCCAGCACCGGTTGTACGAGGTAGCGGCTGATTGATCACAGACAAGAACGTGAGTCACAGATTTGTTGGAAGACATTTCCCTGGAATGCTGTTGTTGTTGGGGGAGGGAGG
>JABJVR010000029.1:1962028-1974428 GCA_025773905.1 Chitala chitala
CGGCTTTTTCAACACACAAACCACCGTGTGTAACTTTTTTGTTGCACCACTTTCCCGGGTTTTGCTTTTTTGTTTGGGGGTGGGGGGGGGGTAGGGTGTGATAGCCATCTGAGATCCAAATCACGCTGGACTCGCTGACCGCCTGCGCTCGCACGCATCTGCCTGAGTGCGCGTGTGTGCTGCAGTGGCTGGTGTCGCACGCCACGCGGCGTTCAGGCTGATGTCAACGTCATCGTCGTCACCAGGTCGCTCACCTCCCCGAGCTTTGGGTGGGCCACAGTGGAAAACCCGGAACGGGGACCAGGGCGTGACGGAGCGTTCTGCAGCGGAAAAAAAAACGAGGAGCTTTTACTAGGAAATAATTACCATGATAAGATAAGAGATACACTGCTTTTACAGGAAATGGAAATAAACAAGCTCAAAGAGATGCCATATAAGGAAATGAGCAGGAGAGCCTTCATCTCTCTCCCATTGGCTGTGAACATTATCTCTACGCGTGGCTGAGACACTAAAGGTCTCCAGGCCAAGTGCCGGTATGGCCCGGTGTCTTCAGCTCACTGCTTTCTCTGCTTGCTGATGTTGCCCAGCATGCACTGCGTGCAGTGCTGCCGTCTTCCTGGCGAAAATGAGTTCACTGCTTTCCAATGGCAGGCATGTGTAAAGGTCACGCACCGTGCGTTTGCCCATTTTCACTCAGCCCAGAGGAATTGTGTCGGTGTTTGCTGTTCTGCTCCGCTTGTTTGTATCCTGAACGTTACGTCTGAGGGTGTGCGCCTGCTCAGCATGAGGCCAGGCCTGGTGTGGAACACGCATTCCTTTGTTGCTGTTCGCATGAGTCTGCTGGTTTTAGCTTTGCCTGCCACCTACACCCTCTGTGCCCCCCCATTTTCACTGATGTGAAAACCGCTAGTGGGAGCATTGGAAACGCAGCTCTGCTCGTAAACTTTTACCGTCGTGCACATAAATCCTGTTGCTGCCGTTTTGTGCCTGCATGTCCTTGCAGAGCGCTGCTTCCACCATGCGACAAGTGTGTGAGCTGTAGCAGAGGGAGGCTCGCTGCAATGCCGTGTACAGGATGGATTTTAAAGGCAAAACCAGAGCAAGTACGATGTGTGTGTGTGTGTGTGTGTGTGTGTGTGTGTATCAATAACTCCTGAGCACATATCCAGTTCAGTATAGCACATGCACATTAAATTAGCCCATTGCAGTTAATTTCATATTCCCGTCTGCCAAATCAGAGGGAAAAATGGGCCAGACAACCCAGACAAAATATACAAAACAAGAATGTTTTTTTTTTTGCATGTAGTGTGAAATGTTGAGTATTTACGCAGCACCGCAGTGGCTTGGTAGACTTCACACCTCTGTGGCTGCAGGTTAAGATCCAGCCCTTAGTTATACATGCCAAGTTGTTCCTCTGATTGTGTACATTTTCTGTGGGCCATCTTTTCTAGCCAGGTCCAGAAGACGGGAAGTAAACTGCCGACAGTGTGCCTGTGCATGTGTGGGAGCATCTTGTCATGGGCTCTGGCATTGGTGTGGGTATCTTGTAAACACCTGAGGTTATTATAAACTGTCTGAAGGCACAGAGTAGCCTGTGTTAGGGAAGGATTATAAAAGGCTGGAAGCCACTGCTCTGTGTGCACTGATGGCAAAAGTTCTTCCATAAGCCAGGCGCTTGTTTGGCAGACTGTGGCCTGGCCGGTTTGTGCTTCAAAGCATGAAGAGTTCATCAATGCTCACCTCCCAGGTCCTGAACCTGGATCAGCCTGCGGGTCAGAGATGGAAAGCTGGGGCTCCAGGTTATGTTTCGGCATGTTATCATTTGTAAAGGGTGCCTGGATGTAGATGTGAGAGACTTGAGAGAGACGAGATGCACAGCACAATGTCCCTTGGGCATCAATCAGAAGAAGGAGGTGGGACTGCACACCTGCCTCCCGTGCCTCCCACAGGTGTCCTTCCGGTTGTCTACCAGGAGGCAGGATGAGAGTGAAGCTGTGTGTACAGAACGTGGGCGCTGTGATCCACAGTGGCAATTTACTGGAGGAAGTTTGGAGCTCAGTACCAAACAAGAGCTCAAGGCTTTAATGGTGAGATTAATGTTAAGGAAACAATAAGTGCCATCTCATAATTAGTTTACCTGGTTAAAGCCTCGCACTAATCTCCTGGGATACACGTTTCCCGGCTACACATCCTGCCCCGTAGAGCATGATCTAAGGAATTACCCGCCTTTAGGCCTTGGCTTTAGTCATAACTTGTAAGCCATCACATGGAATAAGGGTGTCCTCTGTCCTGCCTTTCGCTGACACCAGTTATGTATTTATTCAAGCAGTTTCTTTTTTTTTTTTTACTGCTTGAAGTCAGACGTTTCAAGTTAGTGGTTCGGCTCAAAGAAGCATTGTGCTTTTCTGGTCAGTTGTGCAGTCAGGACTTTTAGTTTTAGGAATGTAAGCTATCCTTTCGCTGACCCATGACCCCCCGTCCCATTTGGACGGAGTGGCCGAGGAGGTTGGAGAAACAGATCACAGTCACGCAGCACAAGAAAAGAACCGCGTCAGTGAAACCAGGTAAATAGACGGTTTGTTTTAGAAAAGTTAAAAAGGAGGAAAATGCAGGAAATCTCTCCCCACTCTCCATTTTTAGGACTTTGGCCAAAAACAAAAGGGATGCGATTTCGGTGTCTCTTTTTCTGTGCTTGTCTTGGTCTGAGGTTCTTTTTCTCTTCTCTGATCTTGCTCAATTTCACCTGCCATTCACCGTTCCAATTTTTTTTCACCCCCTTTCTCAGCCTTTCCTACAACAACTTCTCTTTATGCTCCCTGGAACAGTTTAGACGTAATATCCAACATGTGGCAGCGTTTATAGAAAGCAAATGAATTGAAAAATCAAATTCACTTAAGGATTCCAGCCGTGGTCCCCGAAGGCCTGGAGTGGTGGCCGCGGGTGGCGAGAGCGGGTGGGGGGACGGTTGTGGGGGCTCCTTGACGGACAGCTGTAATTACGCCGGTGCGGGGGAGGCTGAGAGCTGCTGAGGTAAGCCTGGGCTGCTGCCATCGCGCCGCATCTGCTGTCCTGTCAACAGCCTGCGCCGCACTCCTGCGGACCTTGTGGAGAAGAAAGGGACCCTGTGAAGAGCATGCGTTTCGGTACGTTCCTTCTCAGTGTGCGAACATGGTTTGGAAACAGGGTGAACTTGCTGCCCATTCTTTTCAGAACGTCAGGTTTGTGTTAGAACTGTGAGCTTTGGTGCGAGCTCCGACACGACTGCATGCCGCAGCTTCGTGCTACGCTTCACACGCACTGTGCATTCTGCCGGCCTGCCGAGGCAGCAGACCGTTACCAAGACACTCTGGTCCTTTTTGACTGGGCGCTGTTAAGGCTGAAACCACTAGTAATTTAGAGAAGACAAGAAAGCTGGAGAGGTGCTTGCTTCGTCCAACATTCCTTCAGTCGAGCAAGGGGAGTGAGAGTGGGGGGCGGGATGGCGGCAAACGTGGGGAGAGAGTGCAAAACGCATTCGGATGTGAGAGTTTAGCTTGGCGCAGCAAAGTCAGTGTGTAAGCAGACAGGGTAATTGGTTTCTGATGCCCCTGTCAGCTGAATGCCAGACCACCTGCCTCGGACAGAGGTAGGTAGATGTGAGTGTGGGTGTGTGTGTAGGGGTGGCGGATTGTTCAACCCAGCCTTACTCTAGTATGGCTGTCCAGGAAGGCCATGGACTATATTGCTGACTCGTTAAGCTGCCCGTTAAGCAGGTGCGACACTGCCTCCCCTCTCCTTTCCGCTGTTGCTGTGGAGAGCGGCCTCACATCGGTCCAGGAAGCCTCTCCTTTTACAGCCCCGCTAACACAAACAGTGTGGCTCAAATGGGCTCGAGCCAGCGCACTCTGAGAGTGAGTGCTGTTACCTCATCGACAACTTTTTATTTTTCAGTGAAAGTAAGGTTAAGTGCTTTGATAGTGGATGGATTAACAGTACCGACCTCCCTCGACTGGGCTAAATGGTGACAAAAACGCTGAAATGGCGCATGGCAGTACATGAGCACCTTTTACACTTATGTGTGAGCGACGTTATCGCCAGAGCACGGCGTAAGTGAGTACTGTAACTGCAGCAGGAGCACAGCCTGTGGTGCCACATCCACCCTGCCCTCCAGCTGCCTCCACCCACCTGCACCGCAACAGCTACGGCTCAGGGTGGCAGAGGCCAAGTCAAGCACTCCGGCTCAGTGTGAATGGCTTTTTAATGCCTACTAATGGCAAGAGTGTTTTCGCTGTGTGGGATCGGGGCTCGTTCAGCCCCCCACCCCCCCCAACTGTGTGTACCTGCGTCCTCCATTTTCGCCACTTCATTTTCCACATGGTTATTTTCAAAATCATGGAGTGCAAACGTGAGAAGGGATTTTAGTAGCAAGTTACAGCTGTTTGAGGAGCAATTGCAAGGAAGACAGAAGGGTAATACAGCAAAATCTCTGTCCTCAGTGGACCTTGCCTGTGAAGTGAAACAAACCTGAAAAAGATTAGTTTAAAATGTAAGCACTGAAAATACAGCAAAAACAACGGGACTGGGGGGGTCAGAATAACAAGGCTGGATCGGGATCTCGGGGAACTGGAGCCTCCCTTTGGTACTGTAAAACTGGGTTATGTGCTGTGAAACCGAAACGAACAGAAACCCTGCGTGTCCTGCCCGGCGGCGTGTTTAAATCCATGTGAGCTGAGTTTCCACGCAAGCCCTGTTCCAGCCATGCACATGCCTGCATACTCCCTGTTCCGAACAGCACAGCACGAAATAGCGTGACTTAGCCTCATGCAGTCCAGCGGCGCTTCACCAGCACCTGAGACACACCTGTGTAACCTGCTTGGGCAAAAAATCTCCCAGACAGAGGAAAGGAGGAAAGGAGGAAAGGCACATGACCACCCCCCCCCAGCTCAGAGTGTCCTTGGGTTTTGCTTTTCTGGGTATAATGCTTCTACTGGGTGATGGGTGTTTCTCTGATCACATGGGAGGTGTGTGTGCTTATCTGGGCAGGGAGGGAGGTCACCTTGTGCTTCCAGGCTCACCTGTGGGAATTTCAAGAAGAAAAGCCCCTCAAGCTTCTGTGTCCTGACAAATTGGAGGTCGAGAGCCTGTGACCCCGATTGTGAGCGGTCTGTGACCAGTTAGAGATCGGCTGTCACAGGGCTGGCTTTGATAAAAGATCACTGGAGTTAGATGTGGTGCCTTATCCAAGTGAGTTCCTGCTGGGTAACTGGAACTGAGCACTCAAGTCTGCTCTGTAACCCAGGAATCCCTAAAGGGGAATTCTGTGGGAACCATACCTTTGTAAGTGAGCTGTACCCCAAGGTGGGTACTTCTTAAATCTAATCAGTTTTGAATCCAAACCTGGGATACGCGAGGGCGTTCGTACAGGCTGTTAAAAAGTCAGAGTTCTTTTTTATTGAGGAGAAGGGAGAGAGAATTTCTTTTGAAATTGTCTTTAGCGCACTCCTCTCAGTTGGATCCTGTCTGGCCATCACCCTGATCCATATACTAATATTTCGTAGCACCTCTCTTGTAATGTGCCGTTAAGGCAAGACTTTTCCTGTGCTCATCAAACCACATTCAAACAGGAGACGCTGATTATTTGCTATAACCTCAGCGGTCTGAAAAATAAGAGGGAAGACAAAGTGTGAATTTCGGTTTTCAGTCTGTAAGATATTCTAGAAATATCACCAGTTGTGGTCGGTGTCCACTGGCTTGTGAGAGAGGCATACATGGGAGCCTGGGCAGGAGGGCACTTGGTTGTCCCTCAGATGTTTCCCTAGATTTAGTGCTGTAGATGTTCTCAGCACCTCTTTGTGTTCTCATCTCTTGGCCACTGTCTTGTTAGGTGTGGATAGGCAAAGACCACAAAGCACTGTTACTGGACTCACTAAAGACCATGGGCAGTTTGGGGGGCGGCACTGATCCTCAGCAATGTTTGGTGGGAGCTTCACTGTTCGGAAACTTCAGCAGGAAGTTTAGACTGGGTTGCCAAAGCTCTTTTCTAATTATTAGAGCAGCACAAACGAAACAAACAGCTCATGAGCTCAGTGTTTCAGGCCTCATTTGGAAAGGAATGTTTTTGAAACTAACACTCTTTAGGAGAGACAAGCTCATACCTCTCCGCCCTTCTACGAACGTTCCTGCTAGCGAGACTTTTCCAGCTCTCAGCGGTGAGTTTGTGGTGTTATTCCTGGAGAAGTTTTTAAAACACGTAAATTATTGTTAGACGTGCTTCTTGATGATGGAGAGCAATGAGGAACATTATGTATTTTTTTGGTGAATTTGCCTGTGTAATGTTATATTAAGTTCACCTTCCTCCCCTGTGATTGATCAGTGCCAGCTGCAGAACCAGTCTGGTGCGTGTCCGGCTCTGTCTTTTTAAAACCGTTTCAGTTGTTCTAAGCAAATAGCACAGCTCAAATGTGCTTACGATTACTGTTACTGTGGGATGCAAGACTAACAGTGAAATAAGTGCGCTAATGTCTGTTGTGACCTTGGAGCCACCTAAGAACACTTTTTTGAGAAAGGCTACATACATAACGTTTTTAATGGCTAGAATCGAATTTCCAGCTGTCAGGCTTCTGAGGATAGCTAAGGTCAGGAATTCTCGCCCGAAGCTGACGACCCGTGAAAACATGTGACAGCGGCAGGAGGATGATGCTCCCCAAAGGACTCCCTTGGGAGTCAGTGAGGAGGTGAAGAGGAAAAACAGCGCTGCTGGCTCCTCTCTAAAGCCTGAAACAGCTTTCACTGGGACCTGCTCAGTGGGGAATGTCCCAGGTCATCCTTCTGCAAGAAAGAAGACCCAATGCACCCGCTAATGAGAATGCCAAGCCTAATAGGGAGTGACTATCTGAGAGGCAGAGGGGTGGGCTGTTCATTTTGCCCCACTAGACAGCTCCATGTGATTCTTTTTAAAAGGGGCAAAAACAATATTTACCTTTTCATCTCTTGAATAGATACTTGTCTGTTCTGCAGACCCACTGCTTGAATCCAAACTTGGCCTGTGTTGCTATTGGTTTGATTTGTGACTTTGTACAGATCAATGTGTCCTGTATTGCTGTGCAGATCTGGGACCAAACTGGGCTACGACATCATGCTGAGTTTGGCCTGTTAGACTACTCAGTGTCTGGGGTAGGTATGTTATATCCATGTTCTGTTGGTTGCTCTGCTGGCTAGCTCTGTCAGGAGTATAGACAATAGACATTTATTTGTTAAAGTCTAGAGCTGTAGATACTATCTTCTGTAATCTACTGTGTTATATACTGCACTATACAGCCTTACCCCAGCCCTTTCATTTTGTCCCAGCCCTTTTATATTGTTTGAAATAGATAGTCAGATGGGTCAGAGAGGAGGAGATAAGAGCAAAGAAGGAAGGGAGTACAGTAAAAGCAAGTGAAAGAAGTAGGATGCCAACATGTTGGGCAACAGAGAGAGAAATGTCAGCAAGGCTGTAGCCAGTAGACAGTCCCAGATGAAAGCGTTCCTCTCAGACCTCTCAGTGATAAACACGTCTCAGTGTCACAGGCCAGAAGAGCTGATATAGTCACAGCATCCTTGTCTGCTGTGTCCTGATGGGCAACATAGAATGTTGAGCAGATCCTTACAGGCATACCTGACTGACTGTGCATGCTCCATCTGAACTAGTACTGCTCCATCTGAACAAGCTCTGCTCCATATGAACTAGCACTGCTCCATCTGCACAAGCTCTGCTCCATCTGAAATAGCACTGCTCCATCTGAACAAGCTCTGCTCCATCTGAACAAGTTCTGCTCCATCTGTTTACACCTGATGTTTCTGTGCAAAGGCTGCTCTGGTTGAGGCCACATATTTACGAACCTCTGTGGTCCAACAACAACAAGTCTGGCTGTTCAGCTAGGTTGGAGAAAGAGTAACCAAATAACTGTAGGGTTCCTGTTTGGGATTTAGACTCTCATGCCTGTGCACCTTTCCATCACCCCTGGCCTTGGACCACGGAGTCAGCCTGATCTTACATGGACAACAAACAGTAGGAATCTTCTACTGTTGTTTAGCAGGATTTCAGTTGCCTTTTCTGCAGCAACCAGTTTGACCCTCATTTATTCCCTGCTGCTTGTGCTGCAGACCAGGGTGCAGCCCGGCTGCCACCCCTGTGGCTTTGCTACGTAAACAGTGTGTGCGTGTGCTAATGGTGTCCTGTTTTGTTAAGCCACATGGCTGTGGTGTCGAGGGTGCTCATTTGTGGAGGCTCTGAGCGGCATGTGAGAGCCTGCCTCCCCACCACACGCTGTAAACGGCCTGGTGCTAATCTAAACTCCAGCGAACATGACATTTAACAGCTGCGGTTGACGGGCCTCCCAGGGCAGGGCACAGTTCTGTTGTTAAGGTGCAACCGCTGCGCGGCGAGGAGCCACAGGAACCACGGCCCCTCGACCCAGAGGACGCCGAGATGTCAGGAATCCATCAGACACACAGCCAGACTGCAGCATCTGTTGGGCTCTCACACAACACGGTGCATTTTCTTTAACTGGAGCTACTCAGGATGTTGTTCCATGATCTTTGGTTACTGACTGAAGTGTGCATTTAGTGAACTTAATAGTGTACTGTGTTAAAAATTCTACCATTTAAACTCCTGTGTCTCAATTGTTTTGTTAATCCCTGTTTTTATTTTTAAATGCTCCTAAAAAAGCAGTTCACTGTGCTTAAATTAATAACAGGTAAATAAAAGCAGATGTTAATTAAGAAGGTCTTTGGACCAGTAGGGACTTTTGTATGATTGAGATGAGAGGGTTAGTTAAAAAAGCTCCGTTTCAGACAAAGCCACGTTATGACTATACAAATTAATTTCAAGCACAGCTGGGTCTTTTATAGACAAGGAAAGAAAGGGGATTGCTCCCCTCTAGCAATAATGTGTAAAGAAGTGGTAGTGACTGCAGTGAGTGTCTCTGACAGGAAGCGGCTTTCTCTGTGGTGGAGAACAGGCCCATTAAAGAGAGGGAGCGGTGTGGAGGTCTGGGTCTGCGAGGGAGGGAGCGGTGTGGAGGTCTGGGTCTGCGAGGGAGGGAGCGGTGTGGAGGTCTGGGTCTGCGAGGAAGGGAGCGGTGTGGAGGCCTGGGTCTGTGACGGAGGGGGCGGTGTGGAGGTCTGGGTCTGCGAGGGAGGGAGCTGGAGCCCAGGGTAGGCTGAGTCAGACAGCAGCACCGCGGTCTTCAGGAGATCTGCAGGGAGATAGCAGCAGACGGCTCTCGCTGGGGTCGGCTCCGGGACAGGAGTGTGTGCCCCTCCCCCCTCACAGAAGCTGCACTTCCCCATGATTGGCATTGTCATTGCAGCAGGCTGTCACAGGATTCCTTCAGAAAAAGGCATTAAGGCAAAGAGCAGAGTTGCGCTCTGCTAGTTACTCTTGGTGGCTGAATGCAAGGGCTCAGAGGAGTGTTCTCAGGGTCAGAAAGGGAGTGAGTCTTTGTGTTCACTTTAACAGAAGTCAGTATGCTAAGCTTGGTAGATCGCTGCACCACAACCAAAAGTAAGACATGAAATCCCTGTGAAGGCCTTTTGTGTGGCATGGCTGCAGAAGGTGCTCTTTTTGAGTACAAGCTGGGATGGAGGTTACCACAGAACATTTCCAGTAGTAGACTGGCACTGTTCTGCCAAGTAAGGGAAGGATTAAACCATTCACGGTACCCTGGCTGGCTGCTGCGCAAAAACCCCCTGCACGTAGCTGTCAGGCATCTGTGTACTGCTGGGTGCCAGCGCTGGGCGTTGACACAAGTCTTCTGGTCAGCGTTTGGCACTCCTGAGTGCTGATGTGCACCTTGCCTTCTGAAAAGAGTCCAGAGAGCGCAAGCATGACCCAGAGGAGTGTAGACTGAAGCAGGGGGTGGGAGGAACCAGGAGAACATGCTGACTGCCCCCTCATAAATCTTTATAAACCTAAAAGGGACAGACTCCATTTCACCAATAGGACTTTGTGCTGTCATTGTATGTGTTAAATCTCTTACACTTGCACCTCTCTCTGTTCACTTTTCTGATGTTCTGCAGGTCTTGTGTAAAGTTCAGTGTCTTCCTGAGTACATGCATAATTTCTCCCAGGAAGTCAAGAGGTAAAGCCCAAATCCTGATTTACATATGTAACTTCATTTCCGACTCAATTCCTGCACAATATTACACCGCAATGCAACGGCTAGTGAAAACTGCCATTTTACTTCATTCTGTAATCTCGATTTGTCAGTGTCTGCACTAATGAAAGGGCAAAAAATTGTTTGCAGGGATTCTTCATCACATCCTCCTCCTCTGCAAAAATTGCTAACAGGTTATGCCAGGCCTGCACAACTGGCATTGCTTTATACATGCTTTCCACAGACGCCTCTAAAACATGCCCGAACCACATTTAAAATACCTGAAAACTGTGATAAGACACCAAGGCAGTCATTCAGATGGCATTTGATATTCTATAATCACCAGTATCACGTTTGTGTAATGTTTATGTCATGTGTGGAGAGTCCTGTAATTAGTGACTATTATAGCTCATCCCAGAAACGCTGCCAAATGAACAGATTACAGCAGTCGCTTTGTTTAATGTCCATATGACGTAATAAGCGAACACAGAGGAGGAAAACAGCAAGAAACAGCAGGATGCCGAGTGTTATTCCATCAGTTTCAGACTTTTTATAAAGAACTTCTGTTCTGGATTTTGAAATTTGGGTATGAAAAGCCAAGACCTGTTATAATGAAAATTCAAATAACGGTGCTTCACACACAGAGGTATGCTTATGTATGTATGCAGTTAGCACGACACTATATTAATTAAGCCAATGCACGATCAAATGTGGAGTAATAGCTGAATTCAGGCCCATTAATATTTCCGTTGTTTACATACTTGAATTCAGAAATGCAAGCTGCACAACATCATTTGAATGTCACAAAACAGAATCATTTCTCTAAATAAGCACATTATCATAGGTTTTACACTATTATCAAACCCAGCTAAACCTTTTTTTCAGAACAGTAAACACAATTTTCCTCTTCAAGCACAATTGACAATATTACAGGACCGTACTGTCACAAACAGACCGGTCTAAGAGTGCTGTTACAGCATTACAGGTTTTGAAAACAGCAAAGTTGCAAGTGGCTCAGGATAATATGCCAACAAGGCTGAATTTGTTATTTATTCAACCACTTATCCTATGCGGGGTCTGTGCCTGGAGCCTATCCCAGGTAAGCTAGGGATAGGCTCCAAGACAGGGTACAGCCTGTACAGGGCCAACACACACACACACAGTTTAACATTTCCCAATCCACATCTTAAAGGAAACCAGAGAACCCAGAGGAAACTCATGTATGTGGAGGTAGAACATACAAACTTCTTAGATCCAGATTCAAACCCACAGCCCTGGAGGTGGTAGGCAACAGTACCACATTTCCTTCACTGCTTGGCCAGGAAAAACATGTATTGTGATATTCTCTGGCCAGACACTGAAATGAGCTGAGACAAGGATAGGAGATCAGCAAAGGATCCTGGGTATTTTTTTTTTCATTTATGCACATGTTGGTGAATAAACTAAATGTATCATATGATAATGCATAAATGTGTGTCCTGTGTATTCACTATTTTTGGTATGACTGCACTGCAATGTCCATCAGAAGCTGTAGAGAGAGCACTGATCAGGCTATTGTAAATGTTCATGAAAAACTGGAACATTTATGCTTCTGTTTTATTTGAACAGGCAAGAATACAAGAGAATTTCACTTTTGGTTTACATTTTGACAGACGTACAATCTATGAAAGTTATTATAGTGGTGTTTTTAACTGATTGCCCTGTTTTGTATATAGTCTTTAAATGGATTCATCTTTTTGGTGGATTGTGTGCAGGATTTTGCTGGAAAGTGTCTGGGTGCGAGGGTGTGTGTGATTTTGATCACAGTGCACCATTTTGGTGACTGCCTCTACATATTTGTGAAAACAAATGAGCTTTTTTTGGATTTGGGTTTATAGTTTTGAGAAAATGAGGAATAGTTTCAGGAAAGGTGTCTATACAACTTTGAAAAAGTGTAAGAAGTGAAACAGGTAAAACAATACAGATTCTGACCCTTGAATAATACCAAGTATTTTTATCTACAAACTCTTTCTAAAGTGCAAAGACAGTGAATGAGGGTGTAGTGTGTACAGCTGTAGCATTGTGGGCAGGGAGCTCAGTGCGCAGGGAGCTCAGTGGGCAGGGCACTCACTGTGCAGCACACTCAGTAGGCAGGGTACTCACTGTGCAGCATACTCACTGTGCAGCACACTCAGTGGGCAGGGCACTCACTGTGCAGCACACTTAGTGGGCAGGGTACTCACTGTGCAGCATACTCACTGTGCAGCACACTCAGTGGGCAGGGCACTCACTGTGCAGCACACTTA
>JABJVR010000029.1:1990737-2008319 GCA_025773905.1 Chitala chitala
CCCCCCCCCCCCCCCCCCCCCCCCCCCCCCCCCCCCCCCCCCCCCCCCCCCCCCCCCCCCCCCCCCCCGAGCGTGGGTAGCGTATATATGTGTGTGTGTGTGAGCGTCTGGGTAACAGTAAAGGTAAAAGAGTGGTATTTCACAGGTTTTTGTGACGTTTCTGTGCTCTATTATTTGGGACAAGGGGCACTTCACGTGTGGAATAGGTTCTCTTTGATATTGACAGCAGCTTGGGAGAGAGAGGGCCCTCAAAAACAGACGGCAGTAAATTTATTCTTTGAAAAAAAATTGTGGTGTCCAACTCAACATCCAATGGCTTTGATACCCCCCCTCCCCTCGAGTTACAGCGCTCACAGTAATGAAATATGGTAATTACACACACATAGAGGCCTTTCACATAGAAAGGGCAGAAGAAGAGAAAACAGCTATGACTTTGTCCTCATACGCTGCGCATGATTAAGTCTTCCATAAACATTTGATTCTGTCAGCCCGTGTCTTCCAAATCCTCGTTTGTCTGAATGCTGTCCAAGGCAAAAGCTTTTTTTTTCTTCTTATAAACTCTGAGTCCATTGTTGGTGGCATAAACAGAATAAAAACATTAACCAGGTACCATAAACCAAAAAATAGTTGCAGTTGCACTGATCACGTCCCCTCTTCGGAAGTGCTCGACCGCTGCTGAAACGCACTCGTCATTTGTTAGAGCTTCGTGCAGCAAACACCTTCTGCTCCAAGGGTCATTGCCAGGGGGTTTGATTTGAATATTTTATCATATATACAACACGAAAGACAATGCACCATTGTCAGTGTAATTTGGACGTGAGTCGATTTTATTACATAACAATTACTGTCTACTTATATGTGCACAAAGGCGGGTTCAGTACCCGTGGCAAAGCGGCAGCTCATGCTGATGCTACTGGCCTCTTTCCTAATAGGGTTGCTGAAGGTGGGGCAGAATAGGGCGGGCAACGTGAAGAGGGACACACAGAGTGAGTGAGTGGTGTAAAGATGAGGGAGCTATTGGCAGGGGGGGGGGGGGGTCGTTTGTTTGACCGTCAGTATTTGCTCAGAGTCAGACAGCAGATCCAGCCAACTTGTACACCCCCCCATCTTCGGTCTTCCTGCCTGATGTCCTCAAGGGAAGCGACTGGAGGTCAGAGAGAAGGTTGAGGTCAAATGGGCCGGGCTGAGCGCTTCTCAAACACTGCTAATGGGATAGTGCAGGAGAGGGCAAGGGTGGGGGAAAGGGAAGGGGGATCTGATGTGTCTACTCAGCTAACTGGAGGACAAATAGACACCGTGGTCATGCACATGCACACAGACACAAACACACGTGTCTTAATGTCAGAAGTCAGGCCTGAATATATTGTTCAATTGAATTAATTCTTATTCTTTACTGTTTTACCACCCAGCCTAATACCACAACTAAGACCTACGTTTTTGGCAAAAAATTACTATGATTCATAGTCCATGACTTTGTGTGGAAAGCAGAATTTAATTGGCAATTATCTGAAATACAGAGAATGGTAACTGTGCGAAGCTAAGGGACAGATCAGTAGTGAAGATGAGTGGGTAATTTTGATAGTCTGCACACTTTTTTGTATTTGTATGCCTGTATTTCCGTTACACACAGCTCTTTTATCACCTAGTTTCAGGTGTATCCAGGTAACTCCAAGGCCAACCTTTATTTAAAATTCAACAGTCAAGGTAACATTTAATTGCAAAGCTGTCTCGTAAAACCGTACTGTTTGTCCAGGGCTAAACACCACCTCTGCTGATCCCCACCCCCTGTCTCTTACACCCACCTTTGGTTTACAGGAGATGTAGCAGCCTACAGATTAAAAGCATACCAGATTTTATTGGGAATGAGATCTGTGAGATGTGGGAACAGGCTGAGAAATTACATGAAACAACCAAGGTCTGTTCTCTGAACAACCTGTACGAAGCTGACTGCCCCCCACCATCTCCCCATCTCCTCTCCTTTTATAACTCTGTTTGCATCTCTTTGGCTCTGCTTGCTCCATATCCATGTATTTGCTGTGCTCTACAACACTTTCAGTGGCTCCATGTGTACCTGCCTTTTAATGTTTGGTTCCCGATGATAAGAGATGCATGAGAAATGATGCCATAATAATAATAAAAAAAAGTTTTATGTGGCCAAAGGTTGGCGTCTGCGGCGGTAATGAGCATCAGTGGCTCTGGTGCTGAGCAAACAGGTGGTGGGGGGGGGCATGTTTAGCTGTGGGTCTCAAGGTGAGTCCTGACAGGGAAGAGCACAGAGGATTATCCACACACAGCCAACCACAGGGCTATTGACCAACAACAGCCCGGTGCATTGAAGAGCACACACATCTCTGGTGTTCAAAAACAATACATACCTGTATTAACAGGCTGTTCTCTTTCCTTCATTTCATGTTCATGCAGTTCCAAACTTGGAGAAACATGGGACAGAATGCCGTGCACTGAGGAATGAACGCACACAAGCATGCACGCACACACACTAACGCACGCACGCACACACTCGGGCAGGCTCCCTGTTTACTAGCGTATGCTTCCACACTCTATTTTCTCACCTTCAGTACTCTCTTGTTTGTTTCCATCTGTAAACAGACAACAACACAAGCAAAATAGAGGCCATTGACATCAATAAACTTGCTTTTTTTCCGATCCCTGTCATTGTTCTCATCTGATTCTATTCCACCGCCCGCGGCATTATAAATTCACTGTGCTGCTTGTATACTGATTGAAGAGACGAGCTGATTTCTCCCGGCTTCCTCCTGGATGGAGGGTGCTATAGCAAATAGCCCAATGGGTCTGTTTGGATAACACTGACCTCTCTGCTGCTGTGACAGCACTACTGTAAGTGAGCGGTTTTATGGGATTCTGCAGTGCCTGAGTGGAAGTCAAAAAAGAAAAAGAGGAAAATTGATCAATTCAGAATTAAAAAAAAAACTCTGCAATGGTCCAGGGCTTATTGTCACTCCCACCTGCCTCTCTGTATATGAAAGTACTGGTAATCACAGCAAATTGTGGAGAACACAAGAGCATCTGGGCTGATCTGCATTCTACAACAGGGTTACCCTGGCAACTTACTGTATACATATTCGGAAGGCACTGTGTCTTCCTTCAAGCCAGCAATTGAAGTCTTTGTTTAATTTTATATTAATTAATGATACACAGTGCATGCAGACATACTTGTTTGCACGCTTTTGTAGACATGCATTTTGAATGTTAGCCAAGCGGTCTCGCTGCGGAACACCTTTCACAACTTCAGTGGCAGACACGAATCAATAAAGAGATGCCAGCTTTCTGTTTACGTGACAACTTTACGGTGACTCTTCGATGCCTGCCCTTTGCATGTCTGCTGGGAAAATGTTGGTCTTTAGTGTTGGGCGACTGTTCAAGCAAGAGCTCCGTTATTACTCTTCTGCTAGTCCTGGGTGTTGTAAAACCTTGTCGTAACTCCCTTGTGATGGGATGTTTTATGGGACAGGCGACACAAACATTGTCAGTGGAGGCAGGGCAGGTGGAGATGCTGTCAGCCTGGACAGGGACTCAAGGAGGGTGGCATGGGTCACTTGTGGGGTGGGGGGGTTGCTGCTCTAAGATAATGTTGTTTTTTAATTAAAGCCTGTGTGCCACTCCCTAAGGGGACAGGCGGAGGAGGGACAGGCACACAGCTTGTTCCCAGGGCAAAGTGCTTAGGTCAGGCTCAGGAAGCCAGAGTCTACTCCACACACTCAGTGTTCTGCTGGGGCCCAAACAGGAGCGACCAAGTGGACTGAAGTGAGTACAGCTGTTACATTAACCCTGGCCTAGTTCAGGAGCTTGTCTCTGGGTGGAGTCCTAAGGAAGGCTGGTGGCAGGGTAGCCCCAGCCATCAACTGGAACACAAGGCAAGAGTCACTGCAGCTGTCTGAGAAACGTGACCCAAAACAAACTTTTACTTCATTGAGGAACACAGTAAATGCCAGTCATGTGTCATTACGTAAATGCTTTCACAAAGGACATTGTAAATATTCCCTGAAAGATGTGAATAATATATATGCATAATCTGCTCATAACTTTACATACCCCATACCTTTGACTGATGCCCCTGCACTGGTAATTGTGTAATTTTGGTTAGTAGTGTGGCTAATATAAAAGGTTCAAAAGTTCTATGATGACAAATAGTTTCCCCTGTGTACTTTACCAAGCTAAATTAAGTCATATATGATCAGTTTGCAGAATAAACATCTTACAAGTTCTGCTAGGGCTATGAAAACTGATGAACAGAGCTGAATGTGTGTATATATGATGGGTGTATTATACATGTAAAGTGTGTGGGTATACTGTGTATACTGGTATGCGTTTTCTCAAAGCACTTATCCAAATCAACATTATGAATGCAAGGGAACCTACACCTGACAGCAACGTAAGTACACAAGGCAAATTACAGGTTCCCAAACATTTAAAACATATGCCATTGTACTGTGAGAGAAATCTTGCTTAGACAAGTAGGGGAACATCTAGATTCCACACACATTGCCAAGGACAAAGTCAAACATGTAACCCAAAAAGATCGATAAATCACTGGCATCCAATAAACTACCATGACACCTCCGTAGGCACTATTAGATAGTAGCTAAAGTATAACTTGTTGCAGTAGCTATATTACTAGACCACTTCTTACATGATTTATCTGTACTGAAGGATAGAGTAGTAAAATGTTAGTTGTGACATAATATTATTTATTTGGTTATATCTAGCCCTGTGGTGGGTTGGTGCCCTGACCAAGGTGTCCCCTGCCCTGCACCCTGTGTCTCCTGGATTGGGCTCCAGGTTTCCCATGACCTTGAACTGAATAAGCGGTATGGATGGATAGATGAATGGATGGATGGATGGTTATACCTAATTATAGAGACTTTTCCTGATAAATGTTTTATTACTTACCCAAGTAGCTTCTTCAGGCTGGAGAACATACTTTGATAAGTAGTGAAACGTCCCTAACAAGACGAAAGAAGTCCAGTTGACATGATTCAATTTCCAGACAGCTCCACCTGGTTGACTGAGAATCTTCAACTTTCCCTGATAAAATTAATTAACCAGCGGCACCTGCGCTTCGTCATTCATCCACTAGAGGGGAGTATTGATACCATTCGCCGAGCAGCTAGTGTGGCTTACAAAACTTAACTTCACCAATTTTTAAATATTGATCAGCATTTTCAATTAATGACAGTTAATTTAAACAAAATAATCTGTTGCATCGTTTAGCAATAATTTTATAAAAATATTAAAACTGCACTAAAGAAACTGGAAAAAATTCTTTAAATTTTCTGTTGGTTACAAAGAACCTCATGAAGAATGAAAGGGGAAATATAATAATTTGTGTTTAAACAGACTGATGGACGATTCCAATAAATTGTTCTTCGAACAGTAACCACATAATATATGACATACACGGTCTTTTGTTTAAAGCTGACTGAGAGATTTTGAGTAAGTGAATTCACCAGTCCAGTTATCCGCAACGTTAAATATTTTCCTTGCTTAAATATAACAAACATGTTACGTTGACTTTTTACAGGAAGCTATCATCTCACAATACCTCTGCATTTATGTCGTGAAAGTATAGCACACGCTGAAATA
This sequence comes from Chitala chitala, assembly GCA_025773905.1. Taxonomy (NCBI): domain Eukaryota; kingdom Metazoa; phylum Chordata; class Actinopteri; order Osteoglossiformes; family Notopteridae; genus Chitala; species Chitala chitala. The sequence goes on from JABJVR010000029.1 coordinate 1,996,360, forward strand.
CGTCAAATCATTGCTCAGCTGTTCCCACTATGTGTGTGTGTGTGTGTGTGTGTGTGTGTGTGTGTGTGTGTGTGTGTGTGTGTGTGTGTGTGTGTGTGCGTTTAAAGTCCAGAATATTAACAACAATGTGCTCAGCCCGACTTTGACAAAAATAGATAAACATCAATGAACGAAATTGTCCTCTTGGTAACCTTATACTCGTCGATATTTCTACAGAATGCAAATCGCAAGGTCTATACTTTTGTCGGCAATCCATTGATTTGAGATGAATACAGTGACTACTTTCAGACTCTTCACAGTTATTAAGACTAAAAAAAAAAAAAAAAACTTAAAAAAGAAGCAGGGATCGGCGCAAATGCTGAGAATAGTAGCCTCCTCTAAAGCCCCTCTCTCGCAGTTTGGCTTGCAATTTGCATTCCTTTGTGCGACAACTTGTAATCCCCCCCCTCAGCATGCCAAGAAACACACAACAGATTTATTGTCCCAGTCAACAAATCGTTTAGGTCATCCCAAACCCATTACAGCCTAATGCACTGAGAGTTCCAGCTCCGCTGCTCCCCTCTGTCATACGAACCACTGCCTCCCAAACACAGCCAACGGGAGCCCCCAGCGGTCCGCGGCTTTGTAGGGGCCTTGTCTATTCACGCCAATACACTGGCCTAAACACTTTCCCTACGTGGCGTGGGTGGGTGGTACAACCCGAGGCCGAGAGATTCTTCTAATCCTGGGAATCTCGAATGGCCTGCATCTACTTCTGAAACAGAACATGATCTTACTCACACAGACAGGTACGCATGCACTCACGCAGTCGAGACATGTCAAGAACGAGCGTCTTACGTAACAGTTATATTTTTAAAATTCTATTATCCAGACAGGCAATATATTGTTAATTGCATGTGCAACACGCACGTCTGCTAGCAACGTTCATGTTCAGGACTTCGCACTCAATGAAGCACGCGCAATTACGTCTTACGCATAATAAGAGTGAAATTAATTGTTTTTCTACTACTAATATTATTAATTTTGAATAATAACACTATTGGCAGGAAAATGTGGTATGCAAATCATTAACGGTAGGGCGCTTTAAACACTCGAAGACATGTTTAAGTGTTATAATTAAGCGACTTGAAGAGCGAGACCCAAGGGGCCCGAATCTTTTCTTGGAAAACTGCGAGGGACAGAAGCAATGTTAAAAATGCGTTAAGTGCAATTAAACGTCACACAATATGCCGACACTTAATAACCAAAACCACGTGAGAGCCGGAACATTCTTACGGCAGCACGCACTTTTGTGAACTACTGTAGCTCATAGAATCGATCATTTTAGTCATTTATGTAAATTGTTTTCTAGGCTTTAGGTTTTGTGTTTTTTAATGCTTAAATTAATCACCATTGAGTTTACTTTGCAGTTAATACATTCATTACATGTCCTTTCAACATCTCGCCTATTTTTCAGACCGAATTAAAAATTTAAAAGTGAACATGGGCATAACAATATTTTAAACGTATTTGTTATTAGAACATATGTGCAAATATTGATTGCTTTGCATTAAAAAGTTGCGCAAATATAAATATAAATGATAAAGAATAGCAAACTTCCAATACGGAAGAAAACGATAAAAAAATATACTTTTTAAAGCGAACTACCCGCTTTACATGAAAATGTGCTGTGAACATATAATTTTACACAGTTCAAAATTATTCAAGCAGATGTGGAAGTGACTAAAGAAAATTTTGTCAGAATCGTGTACTTAAAATTGAGTGCTGTGAGTGGTTAAACACGAGTTTTCCCTGTGAGAGGAAAGAGAAGAGAGAAAATTGTTACCCATCTGCTTGCCTTTCACTCTTCATTGTCGTCTGTTACTCAAAGGCTCAAACAAGAGGTCATCCGCAAGAGAGATCGCCTAGTGGGAGATCTCTTCACGGTCCGAATGCCTCAACAAAACACCGTCCCGATTCGTGTGTTTGGACACACACAATTAGCTCTAATTTTTGTTTTCCTTTTCAGTTTGCCCAACTTCAGTAATCAGTGAAAAGAGGACAATAACACGTCGTTGTGAGCACAGTATACGTGTGTCTTTCTGTGTTATTCACCCGCCTGTTGCCGTAATTAAATCTTAAATTCGTGGTTTACATTTGAAAACGTTGCGTCAAAAGAATTAAGTTAAAACCGAAATTGACTTGCGGAGATATGCTTCTTGTGATTCAACGAAGATTTAACGTAACACGCACTTTGTGCAAACAGACAGTCTGGCGGTAAGAAAGTATGTATTTCTGTATGCCCAGGGTTACGGTTAGTGCAGGGCTAAATTATTTTCAGATGGCACGTGAAACAGAAATACACAGATTAAAAGCCACATTTCCCCACCACACATAAACATAACATTTAAGCTCCTTCTGATCTCCACAGTTAAAAAAAAAAAAACTCAACTAAATAAAACGCGAAGACAGCATGCAAAAGGTGAACAAGGGGGGAAAACCAAATGATAGGACTCCGTCTCGTAATTCGCATTACCGGGAAATATTGTTTTTTAATTAATCTTACTTTCTACTCACATACCTTAAGTAAAATGGGGATGCTTTGATTGTTTTTGTTTTGTGAAATGACTATTACCCTATTATTTCCAGATATCGCATTTATATTTGAGCAGCATTATTACCAAGACGTTTTGCATTTGTATCTCACAAAAATTGCTGCGGTTCAGTGAATACGTTTAATTCGTATTACTGAGTCACTGATACGCAATTTGCTTTGAAATGTATGGTGCTACACAGAACTGAAACGTGGTGTAAGTTTTACTACACTTAATTGTGTTTTAATTGTACGTTCCCGCACTGTTATTGAGCTGTCATGCTTTGAATGGTATCATCACACGATATAAAGACTAAGGACCTTTAAACCGATTCTCTATCGTTGCTTCATCCAGTGAAATTCTCCGTGTAAAAGCCGCTTCGAAAGTAAAGCTAAAACATATGGTCATTGGGACTACAGCTTCCATATGATTACTTATGGAGCATGTTAGCGTTGAGCTGTGTGGTGCACGTGTTCCAGCGGGAGCACAGAGTCCGTTGCCGGCTCTCTCACTACCTTAACCCCCTGCCAGCTATAGTTGCGTCTTGTTCTTTGGCCCTGCACAGCGATGGCTTTACTTGAACTACGACATTCGCTGAGACGTAGCATCTCGCTGCTAAGAAGGCAGAGCAATGGCGTCAATTGACAAAAGTAATTTATTTGTAAGTATATGACTAATGTAGATGTATCGTAAAATAAAATATCGGTCACAACCTTAACAAAATATGGGCACTAAATATGTTAGGCAGTTATTTATTACATTTCAAAATATAATTATGAACAGCATTATGCATAAATATTGCCAAAACACCATACGGTTATAATTAAGTTTGATAGTAATATGTTATTACGGCTATCGTTATTTTTACTGAATTTTTTTCTTCGTATTATTATTATTATTATTATTATTATTATTGTTGTTGTTGCTGTTGTTGTTTTGGTTATGTTATTCATAAAAATATTTTAGAATAAGTAAAACAAGCACAATTTATTATTATTATTGTTGTTGTTTTGGTTCTGTTATTCATAAAAATATTTTTTAGAAAAAGTAAAACAAGCACAAAAAGTAAAACAAGCACTTATTATTATTATTATTCTTTCAAAATGAAGTAGCGTTTTTAAACAAGTTCATTTTCACTACAGGAAGAGGTTATATGTATTTGAGAAACAATTGAAATCAGTCCGAGTTTCTGTTTTTAATTTGTTTTTTCAAATTTAATTTTCCGTGGAAACGCGTCAAGGCTAATAAACCGTGGGCTGCAAGAGTGTGTTTGTAAGTTGTGCTTGGCAGCCGTGTTAAAAGTGTTTGAAGATTTAATGTACTCGAATATCAAAGCTTTTATTTATTAATTTATTTCTTCATCATTACTTTTGTACACTCTCCCAGACCGTTTTAAATTGGCACAGTCTGCACAGTATTTCTTCACAGCGGTCGAGTAACTTACACTACTTAAAAAAGCGCCTGTTTATGCATTGTGTAGTTCTCCGCAAATAACTCAAACTTCGTATATATCCAAAATTTAATTGTGTTTTGAATTATAAACATTTTTTTTTTGGGATACTGCATTTGTGCAACATGGTTTAGGTGCCTCTCCTATACGAGTTTACTGAATTAGTCGCATTTTGTTAATCGTTTGTTTCCATAAATTAAAAGGCATGGAGCACAGATAACACATTTAACTGAACAGATTGAACAGATAAACACATCTTTCTTGGATAATTATATCGAATTCTATTTCGCAATTAACGATTATGTATGGAAAACGGGAATACATCTTTTTTTGTAATATAGGCAGTAATAAAATATGAAAAAGAGACCTCAGAACAGTGAGCTCTGTTAATGGCACACGAACGTTCGATGTCACGTGCGCACACATGCCTTTCCTTAAGATATCTCTTCGCGAGACACCATATACATTATTTGTGTAACTAAATCTGTCGGCAATCAACGCCATTGTGACTCAGTTATGTATTATATTTATTACAGCACTCTTGTTATCCTCTTTCATTTTCATTATGGGTCAAAGAAGGAGGCTGAGGCAAAAATCCCTAGCACTATATATACACACTTTTACATATTGACTGATTATATTACATTTTAACGTTATGCTGACAGCAGCATAGGTGTGGTGTGATTAAAATGTGGATGAGCACACAAATCACAAAAATGTTTTGTTGTTGCTGCTGCTGCTGTTGTATGAAAAGGGCTCAGTCACAAAAATAACAAAGGATGGAAAACTCCCCAGCCCGCGGTATTCCTTCCACCAGAGAAGAGGACAAGCAGGTGTTTGTTCTGTGGTGCGGTATGTCACACACATTAAGACACACTTAGAGCTGCCATCAGCTGCCGTGCTGTGGACAAAGTGGCAGTGTTTGTCCCAGGCCTTTTGATCAAAGGCCCCAGTACCACAGCTGTCTGTGTGTGATGTTCATCTTCACCTACATCAACACAGCATGCTGGGGTTGGGGTGGGGGGGACCCCTACACTAACAACTACTCCTCCCAGCTCTAAAGGGGTCTCAAGCCTGATAGGATGTTTGTGGGTGTGTGTGTGTGTGTGTGTCACTGTGTGTCTGTTACTTCCCAGATGTATCATTGTGAGGCGGGACACCTGAACAGTCAGGTAAAGCTGTGACGGTGACATTGTCTTCAAATCTGAGAAATGTCACCAGTTCTGTGGAAGCTCTGGGTAACAGAGGTACTCTTGTTACATCACGAGATTTCCTCCTGCTGACAGGTGTGCATAAAATAATAGCTTGACAGAAAAGAAAAACAATAAGCCATAAGCACACGTGTGCACAGTCTGTTGACTCCTCTGTTTTATCCACATTTGCTTGGTTTGACATCGGTTAACTTTTACTGGGGCTCCATGGAATTAACAGCAGTGAGAAACTGGAAATGTGATTTAAGGGGGCAAATGATAAGTGTGATTTAGCAGAGAGAAAGTAAGTCCACCTGTTATATGTTATCAGAAGGAGATTCGCATTGTTAAATTCTGATGTATTCTAGCCCTTCTTTGATTGTCAGAGTGTAAAAATTGCCCTAATGGCTTAAATGTTACTTTTACGCATGTTCTGAACAACCCATTAAAAACCCAGTAAAGGTCCTAAAGTAGGCAGCAGTTCTTTGTGCTAATTCTTCGTTCAAGATAATTTGTCAAGACTGCTAATTACATTACTGAGAACGAGAGACTATTTCGAGAGAAAAAGTTTGGAGGAAAACGAGATCCACGTGATTAATTGTGTGGTAATTATTCTCGCCAGCAGAGCCCGGACTCCCTGCTGTCAGCAGTCTCCACGTGTGCTCGTGTTCGGATGCTCTGCTCAGACATGCGCCACAGAACAGACAAACACAAAAGACTCTGCCCTCGCAGTTTTTCATTTAATGGGACCCCCGTGAAGCCCATGCCAGCGGGACGAGACCGAGCATGCTATTATCTCTTCCCTTTCCACCACAATGCGGCACCTGTGCTTGCGGCCTACCCCTGGGGTCAATTAAATAATTAATTAGGACAGAGTGCAAGTGCTCTGGCTCTGAACCGGATCAAGTTCAATGAGCTTTTTTTTTTTTCCTGACACCCCACATTTTTATTTCATTTTAACTAATTAGGGACACAGGAAATGGCACAAGCCACACAGGTCAGAAATATAGAACCGCTTTCCAGCCTCAAGCTGCTCAGCCGACCACTGAAATAAATCTAAATGGCAAAACGTGCCTGAGGATCCTCACCTTTGAACAGCACCGTGGTGGGCGTACACACAGGGTGACAGTGCTGCTTGGTGGTGCACTTGAGAAAGTTAAAACAGTTGTGTGGTATATTTATATTCTCCTTTCAGGAAGGCACATGGGGCACACGCACTGCTCACGTTGAGTTACCGCAGCTCGTTTCTGTTAAACGCCTGCGTGGGATTTTTTAAAATGGGAAACTCCCTTGGCAGTGGGTTTGCAGCCTTTCCTCAACTCGTCAGACATCAGCTGAAATGAAAATGAGGCTTCTGCATTGGCGGAGAAGGAAGACGAGGGAGGAACGGGGAAGACGAAGAGGTCTGTGCAAAGCTTTGCCGCCCAGTACAGAGGACACAGTGACTGCCGTTGTTGGCCTCAGTATGGTCAAGGGCAGACAGGTGATAAAAGAGTCAGTATGGCACATATAATGAGTTAAGTGACCTTTACCTAAGTAGGGCTGTAGGTCTGTAACACACGGCAACAGTGAGCCTCATACAAGGCCAGGTGTCCTCTCCCCCTGCACTGCCTAGTTATTTATAAAATACTGCAAAGTGAAACCAGAAAATACAAAACCTAAGTTTCAAAGCAGCCTGAATAACCATTTTCAAAATTCTGTATTTCAGCAAGAGCTGCACATGCCATCGTTTGTTATTTTGATGATAAATGCGATTAACATAATAGGTATATATTTTTGCATGTTTGTAATTATATCAGTTGAGAACTATGTATAATTTTTCAAAAGACCTGCATTGTGTTAAGAACCTTTCCATATGTATTATGTGAAAAATCACAGAGACATTATGCAGCTTGTTAATGAGTTGGAAACCAGATCATGCCAGAAGACACTCTTATTACTAATGTTTCATCTCTGCATTCCGTTTCCTTTTTTCCTGCCACACAAGGCGTCCTGCTGGGCTTTAATATCCACAGCTCAGGCTAAAACCTTGCCTCACTGAAACCTGAAACAGCGCTTCAGCTTTAGTTAGTTTATGGAAGGCAGATTATATTCAATAGGTTTAAACGACCCTTGATTAAAACTGGTATCTGTCATTTTTCCTCTAGCCTACCCCAGAGCAAGGATCAGCTGGGACCATTTAAAGGCAAAGGTGACTCCAGGCCTTTGAAAAGTAGAGCATGGAGGAAACTGCTCCAGCATGGCTGAATTTTTGGCAGGGAGATAGCCCTGTATATGGCGATCGAGGTGGACTGGGAGGTGAGCTCCAACCGGCCTGTCTTCCAGCTCATCTGCGCTTGAATGTTTGAGCAGGTTTATGAAAACAAGCTGCTCCTGTGCTCCGCCTTTCGGGGTGTTTATTCACGGCCTGTGGCTGCTGGTCTTCCAGCAGGTTCACACAGAGCCTGGGCCATGCTGGGGGGGGGGGGGTCATCGCTGCTGTAGAGGCTGCCTCCCTGCTGTCACGGAATCCTCTCTGGCTTACTGAGCTGCTCCTGGTGGCCATGAGGCAGGAGGGAAAGTGAGGAAAGGGGTTGGGGGGGTGCTCCTGGGCTTGTTGGGGCTTTCCAGCTTCATGTCAATGTGATGCTCCATCTAACTGTTCTATCAGCCATAATCCCTCTATCACCTTTCTGTTAAACACCGCCCAGTGTTCTTCTACACACTGGCTGATGTGAAAAGTTGCTGCCATGAAAGTTATCATTTTTCTCAGGTTTTGTGACTTGGTGTGTTGAGTTCACTTCCTCCTCCATTGCCAGGTTATGTTAATCATAGCTTTTTTTTGGGGGGGGGGCAGATGCATCAGACTACATGATCCCTGCCATTGGGTGTGCATTGCAAATTGCCAACAGCTTCCAGTCTTTTATTTAGCTTTGACCACATTGTTAAACTGTCCAGCAAGATATACAGCAGTTCAGAGGGAGAGGGATGCACAGCGGAATGGAGATTTGGGGAGTCAGAGGATGGCTCGAGTCCTGATGAAAGGTATACACCACTGCAGCAGAGAGGGAGACTCCACCTGTCATAACTTAGTCTTACCTCCCTGATGTCAGAGGCACACATATGATGACAAAGCGAACCAGCCACCTAATTAACCATGTGATATGTGCACGTAATCATTGTGGCACAGCTTCATACAGGCCTGCACGTTGGAATGAAGGAAGGAAAACATACACCCCGATTTCCTATGCCATACTACTTTCTGTCATGTACAGAAACACCCGTACCTCTTGGACTCTTGAGTGATCTGCTCTGTTCCTTCTTGAGGAGAAACACTCTCCCTGAGTCCCTCTCCCTCTCCCATGTTTCTTCTGGTATTCGGTCTCCCTGTCTGTGCGTCAACAAACGCGGGCTGAGGAGCGGGCAACTGTATTAACAGATGGTGGGAGTCAATAAAAGGCACACAAATCAAGCCTCTGACACATCTGTCCTGTAACATGTGGGGAATCTCTCTCTCCGTCTGTTTCCCCCCCACTCTCACTCTCTCTTTCTCTCACTCTTTCTCTCTCTCTCTCTATCAGGGTGCACAGGCTAGCTGGGGCAACAGATGAGTTCTGACCTACAGTGACAGACTGGGAGCTAGAATGGGAGTGTGTATCATAAGAGAGGACACACCGAGGAGCATAGGAAGGGTGGAAAGACGGTTTGGAAGGTGATGAAAGAGGAAGGAAAGGAGAACACTAGCTCTCTATCATTAGTGCACGACGATGAATAAACAAACATTCCTGTGAGCAAAGAAGACTAGATTCCCTCATGTAGATCACCCTGGTGCAGATTAACATCTATGATTGGAGACAAGAATACATCTTTCCAAGTGATCCTTTTGATTTTCTGGGCTGTTTTATCTTACCATTTCAACATGTTAGCAATGGTAAGGAAAGGAACTTTTCAACTTCCACCTCAGAGGCAGGCAATGGAAAATGTTGCAGACCTATTGTGGAAGTGGTGGACTCAATGTTAGAGAATAACCACTCACCTGCAAATGGACACAAATCTCTTGAACTATATCTGAACTCCAAGACTACAGATTAGAACCATAAACTGCTCATTTATGCCAATATTACTATAATCCACTGATTAGATTTAGACCTGGCTGCTGCATAAAAAGAAAAAAAAGACTAACTTTCACAAGCAAGACATATTTGTAGTGGAAACCTGCCATTTTGATAAATGTCTTCTACATTTGCATTATAGTGGGCTATGGACTGTCAGCGTGTGCTTTTTCTAACCTTAAATTTAATATTAGAATATTACAAAGATATATAGTGTCATCCTTTCAAATGTTTCCAGGCATACAAACAGGCAAACAGGAAGAATGCTGTACAACGTCCAATGGAGAAACTTTACTATTAGCCAAATAAATGAGTTAGATTAGCTGTTTTTATGTGTATTTACAGGGATTCCATGCTTGCCAATTGCCTGTTTATTTAGCAGTCTACAACCGTGTTTAAAAGGTTTAGTACCATTTAATAATTTGTCTATGTCTTCGCTCCTGTTACTCTATGCATTAAGGTTACGGTCAATGAGGTGCTAAGAACCAAAAACTGGTACTGACTGAGTCAGTGTGTGTTATACAGGAAATCATGTTGCACAAATTATCAGTTTTCTGATGATTAAATGGTTGTGGGGGCATGGCAGGATTCCTTGCACACGCACAAGCAGAGCTGGGACAGGAGTGTTGAAACCTCTAAATGCTGCTTGTTTTACACTGAAGCGCCCAGTCCTGCCTGGTCAGGGCTTCCCTGTAGTGAACTATGCTGTTTGTGAAAGGCAAACAGAATCAACATCAGTTTTAATTGAGAATAAGCCTCTAAAGATGTGGGGGAGCAGGCAAGCCTGAGGGTGGTGTAATTACACCATATACCTCCCACTTTTCATTAAAACACACACACACATGCACACACACACACACATACACATATAAACACATATGTACTGTAGAAAAGTCCAGCATAAAATGAATGAAAAAAAACATCAACCAGATTTAATCAGGCAAGGTCGATAAGCATTCAGGCCTGGTTAATTCCCAACAAATTATCTAATCCAGATGTTGCACTTTAAGTGTAAACACAGTGCCCTACAGATTCATAAAATAAATAAGCATGAGAGGGGTTTAGAGTTTCAAACAGTGCTGAGCGCCGGCACAGGACCTCTCTGCAACAGAACCCTTACTCCCCCTATGCTGCCTTTGTGAAACAGGAAAATGTAAATATGGTAATATTTAGCACGTGTTTTAAAACAGATCAGTTTTCTCAAGTGAAAAAAAAAAGAAAAAAACAAGCCCACACACGAGAAGAGCCTCCCCAGTTCTCAGTCCGCGGTCCAGAGTTCTGAACGCGGACCTGAGGCACTGCGGGTTTGCCTGTTCGTGAGCAGGCCTGGCTAGAACTCGTGCAGCTTTTATGATGTGCGCCCGGCCCGCCCTTGACGTTTCATTGGTGCCTGCCTGTGTGTTTTACAGTGTCATATAAAAAAAAAAAACACCAGTGACAGTGGCCAGAGAGTCCATTCATAAGATGAGTAAGGTTTCAGAATGCCAAGAAAGGGAAGAGATGGTGGAGAGAGGCCCGGGGTTTGGAGGGGGGTGGTTATGAGAGGAAACAGGTTGGACATATGGATGTGTTTAGGGACCACCAAAGGAGGAAAACTTGTGCATTTTCACATAAACCCAGATTAACTCCAAATATGTAATTATACGGGTTTAGGGTTTGTCTGTTGCCGAGTCATTCAGGAATTTCTGGTCATGTTTTTGAGAGCTGCCGCATACTGCCTCTTAATATCGCTAACATGCTGGAATTACAGACTTAATGTTCAAGGTATCATACCCCTGACACAGCCACTGTTGGTATAGGAGTACTGTTGATCTTACCTTTATGAGGCTGAAGGGCAGCAAAAAAAAGAGGTTTAAAGAAGCGGGTAAAAAAGCAGAAAAAAGGCTCTTGTAAAATACTTGCAACACATTTTAAAACTATCATCGCGTACACTATTTATAGTTCTTCGATTCCATGTCTATGTTTGTAGTCAATTTGTTGTGCTCCAATAAATAGACTGCCCTATTTATCAACAGACCACATGGCAGTCATTTATTGGGGCTAACAAGAGACAGATGTGTCTTGTATATATTTTCACATGAAGGTCTGAAGCGCTGACAGACTGGTGAAGATAGCGGAGATGTACAATCTAAGCTCTGACTTCTGAAACAGCTGCGAAACAGCCACTGCAATTAGACAGTACTCACCAAAAAGCATACATCCACCCCAATAACTCCTGCTCAGACAAATTCACCAGTGCACTGAGCACAGTTGATCCAGCGGCTGGTGACCAATAGCATTAAGGCGGGGACAATCAATCCTCTTTATTTGGGTGAATAAATTAAATTCACAAAACCTATAAACTACACAGTAAGTAGAAAAGCTTTCAAGACGGCATTGGTGTTTTGATTCTTTTTCAGCAAAACGTCACCTCTTGCTGGAGTCTCGTAAATTAACATGAAAAACAGCATGAACATCAGTGTGAGGAGCCTAGTGCTGTAACTTTGTCTGCTTTACAGAAATGTGCATGCCAGACACATGCATTCATAATTCTGTGTTAAGTTTGTTAAGCTTTAGTCTGTGACTCAGTGTACTCTGAACCCCTCTGTGTGTGTGTGTGTGTGTGTGTGTGTGTGTGTGTGTGTGTGTGTGTGTGTGTGTGTGTGTGTGTGTGTGT
>JABJVR010000029.1:2009620-2051008 GCA_025773905.1 Chitala chitala
GTGTGTGTGTGTGTGTGTGTGTGTGTGTGTGTGTGTGTGTGTGTGTGTGTGTGTGTGTGTGTGTGTGTGTGTTGCCAATTACCATGGCTATAAATACAAGAACCCCATCCGTCACCGAGTTTCTGGGTGGCTGCAGTGTCGGGCTAATTGGTTTCAGATGGTTCCTGATCTACCACTCCACAGGGTCCCTGCCACAGTACGGCTTGTGTATACGAGAAGGCAGAAATCAGTGACAGGAAAAACCAGATTGAAAAAGAGAAGTAAATATAGCAGAAGAGTAAGAATAAACAAGTACGTTCTCAGGTTTTTTTTTTTTTTTTTTACATTTTTTGATGTAAAACTTTACATTCTGCTATCCATATTTTGCAGACTAAAATGATCTGTTGTGCGGGTTCGATGTGTAGGGAAAGAACAAGTTAAGGCTGCTTTTGATGAATGATTGGATGTCTCTCTTCATCTTTTCTCCTGCACTTTTGCTTTTCTTTTCCGTTTAATTGAAGTTTTTGCAAGCAGCAGAAATCCTCCCTCTCTCCTTGGAATTCAGCGAATTCCTAGCATTAGCCAAAACAAACTGTTACTGGGGCAGGTTGAAGGAGGGTCATTACGCCGCTTACTGACTGATCTGGATCAAACGCCAAAAGGAAAATGTTACACTGTACTTGGAAAATTTGCTAACGTTGCAATAAATCTTACTGCATTGCGTAGTTCGTCTTTGCAACCTGCCAGAATGACTTTCGCTGGCACTTACCCCTGTCTCCATCTTCGATTTAGGCACAAGACACGAGGTCCCTTTGCCCAGAGGTCCCGGAACTGCCATGTACATTTTAGTCAAATCCTTTGGATATTATTTTTAACATAATAAATGCCATTAATTGATTAATGACGATCTCGTATGTATTTTGTCATATTCACTATTTAAAATTATTTAGCTACAGTTATAGATTAAAATTGTTGTAATGCCACGTTGCTGTACTATTAATTGTTTTGCGGCTGTCATTAAAGGATATTATATATTGTATCATATTATCGTTGTTTTCACAATTATTTTACAGGCGACATTTTGGAGGTATTAAATTACTACGAATCCAGTTACCATTGTGATAATGAGCATAGGTCAGCACTTCCGGGATTAGAACCTAATTGAGAGGAGAAGAGGTGTTAGAGGCGGTGGCTGACCTCCGACCGACCAGCCCCAAGGGACGTCTGATCAATGGACACGTATAACAACCAAATTAGTATCGATCAGACAGCTCAGCGGGCTGGTCGACTGTGTTACCGTCACTTCCATAAAAATGTTAATTTTACTTATTTCCATACACTCTGAACAGCACCGTCAATAAAACGAATAGCAGCAAGAAACACCAAACAACAATAATAGTGTGTAGAGAATTTAATTGTAATATAAAGTTTGTAGATTTTTGCAAATCCTGTAATTAATTTGAATGTAGTGCTACCATCCAGTTTATTTTTAATAAACAGGTTACTTGGTGCTGTACATATACTTTAATGTTGTGGATTCACTTGTGAAAAGTGTGCTTACAGCTACTGGAACGCGACCCTACTGCAGACACTATATTCTTTATTGTATGGGGAGAGTTGCAGACAATTGAAGCGTAAAATGGCATATTTCGAAGACACTTTCAATTTAGCGGAAACATGAGACATTATTGGCTATAACAAGACAAGGCAAATTTGGTAAAATACAAAAGTTCTATATTCAACAACGAAAATCTGGAGTTATCTTGTTGATTATTTGTTGTTGTTCAGCCGTTCACAGCAAACGCAAGGCAATGACTAAAGAAGTAAACGTCTAGAGCTCAAACAGAAAATCAGGACTGCGTAAGCATGACGGTAGATTCTTGTTTTATACGGTATCTCTGTTTAGGTGTTTGACTAGCATTGTGTTTTTATATTATTGTGTAGTCTGTAATACTGTGCTAATTGTTCCAGATTGCTGTCCGTGTTTTCACAAGACCTAAACGCAAGGCATTAACTGCTCTGTATGCCAAAAGTACAGGAGTTTGGTCCGGAGGCGCGTGTATCTGCGCGCGCGCGCGCGCATGATATGGAAGGTAGGGGGTTAACGCTATTCACCAATTAGACGTCTTTCGCTGCTCAGAGAGCCCCATAGAAACCCGGAATCCTAAGCTGCTATAAATCCATTAAATCCCCCTCATTAGAGCACGAGTCTCATTACCGCCAGCCTAAAAGGAGGAGGGGGTACTGTGGGTTTTTCGGTCCTCACCGCACGCTCCCATATGGGCACGGCGGTCATTAACACACGCTGTGGCAATTACACTAGTTTACAGTCAGTTAATCAAAACATCAACATCATCAAAGGTGTACATTTAAATAACTAAATAAATTAATTATGCATAAGGGCAAATTCCGTTTTATAAAGATGGATTGTTCGATTACTGTTCGAAAAGACAATGACCTAAAAAAACAATTTAATGTTATACTTTGATACACTCAACTCACAACATATAAAATAACGTGCATATGAGCAGTTGGTTAACTGCTGAACGGAAAACGAGCAGCACTTTAATGGGTACGTAATGCTCAGTTTGAAACATAAATAATTTAAAAAACGAAATTTAAATTTAATCGCTATACTTGTTTTTTAAAGAACACATTTTGCTACCTAGATCTTCTGTGAGGGATGTATTTTGCTGTGATCGCGCAGTTGTTTAAGAGCCTGATTTGTTCAAAAACCAAATAACATTTACATCTTTTAAAGGCAGTTTCAGCTATAAGATTTAAATGTGTCGCGTATTATATTACAGTGAAAGGTATTACGTTACAATTCATTATTGTATTTCACACAGTATTATATTAGTCGCAGGTTGTTTTATTGCTTTTCAGTACAGGTCAGTTTAAAGGTTATAGAAATAAGGATAAAAATACCAATTCGCATTCATTTATGTATATATCAGCATAATCCATTTTGAGCAAGTTCATCATATCATTAATTTCAACTGTCATACCATACGTCACAATTTTTTGTGAAGAACTATATTTCCCATGTTTTCCCTTGTGACAGTAGGACATTACTTGGAATACAGTAAAATACGCTTGCTTGATATTTTAACAAAGGTATGTGTCTGGGCGATTAAATTACCTGTATACTGACTACAACTGGATTATGTATCCCATGAATGTTAGTGATTCATTCAAAAAGACCAGCTGTCTTCAATGCCCACAGGAACTGTCTGGGTAAACACAGCTGCCCACCAGGATTTGGGGTGTCTGACAATGTAACTGCCAAGCAGGTAACATTGGTACAATGTGAAATCGTAAGGTTTTGTTTTTGATTATCCACTCAGTCCAGAGAACTGCTTGTTACAGAACAGTTATACTTTAAAAATTCTGAAGAGGATGTGTCATGTGTACACATGGTCAGCATGAATCTGTCTCAGACTGATTTTGTTTGATTGAGCCACGCCATTACATACTCATGCCATACACACTAAACAGCAATGAGGAGAGCTGAGTAGAAAGATCTTTTTTGTGACAGTGAAGAAGTGGAAGATTTAAAAACCAGAGCTGCCAAGGTGAGAGAAGGAGAGGGTGTTAGATGATGGGGTTGGGTGGGGTTGGGTGGGGTTGGGTTGGGGGGTTTGCTGCCCTGACACTCTGTTGGAGTGCAGAGTGGCCCACAGGCCACCCGGTGGAGTGCGGGTCCTTGTGAAAATGGAGATGCACTAAACCTTTCCTAACCTGTATCGCCCAAGATAAAATATTTATATATGCCATTGTCAAATGGAGCACTCCCTGAGTAGTGCCTTAATTTGTTTTCCTCCGTGGCAAATTAATTCCCTCCCCATCATCAGAGTCGGCGATGCTGGTGATTACTGCTGCTCTGTCTTTGGCCCCTGATAAAGCAAGTCCTCGAGACCTTTTAATAGTCAAACTCCACTTTACAATTATACTTCATACATACATTTCCATAGATAGCACTGAAGGTGAAGCCTTGGTACTTCAGGTGGTCACACTGTCTGTTCTTCTTCTCCTTCTCCCTTCATCTTGCCAGTCATCACTCTCTGTCCCCCCCACATCTCTGTATCACTCTGGGAAGCTCTCAGATGAGTCTCAATAGAAGCACACATTTGTGAAGCACGTGGTTGAACAAAGATTTGCCAATGAAAATGTTTGCCAAAGAAAGATAATTGTTGAAACATTAGTGTTTTCTGCAAATGACACTTCATTTGGTACGCTGAGAGGAGTGGTTTTAAATGTTGAGTAATTTGTGATTTTCCCAAGCTAGAAGCGTTCTGTAACAGATACAGAAGAAATTTCAGCAGTTGCACACCAAGACAAAGTTATGGCAGGTTAGGATCTGACTGCACCAGGACAGAGGAAAAAACTGTGACACACCCATTAACACAGGGCATAGCAGGTAGAGAGACCTGGCACACTATAAGTGTGATCTAGAAGAGTGAGCCTATACACAGATAGTTAGTTCCAAACCAAAGGCACCACTTTGCACAAACTATGTGAGCAAGATCACACACGCCACTGACCCTGATGGAAGGTGTATCACAGGGGAAGCACTGAGCAGGACAGAGAGTGGGCTCTAATGACAAGCCTTTTGTCTCATGTAGTCTCCCCAAGCAGTGAACAACTGAGCTGCTATCTGTGGGGTCAGGTGGGGCAAATGGAGCCCCTCTGAGACTTCAAGGGCAATGTGCACTTTCATCTGACTGGAAACAATAATTTTACAGCTCCATCAGTGCAAGGTGCAATCCGGCAGGCAACAGAGATGAGCAGAACTACAAGTACTCCAGGGTGACAAGTCTGGGTCCTGTCATCATCATTGTCATCATCATCATCATCATCATAAATTCAATAATAATTACACTGACAATATACAATGCCAAACTAACTGTCCCAATCGATTGAGTATTATACTGGGTAGTATTGATTTATTATATTAGTCGCAGGTTGTTTTATTGCTTTTCAGTACAGGTCAGTTTAAAGGTTAGAATGACTTTTTTTACAGTTTTTGGTGGTATGATGTTAGTTATATTTTGTGATTGTTTTGTTTTGTGGTAGTTTGGTCAGGGTACAGTGAGGGTAATGTCTGTGACAATAAATAATTTTTAAAAGTCAGTGGACAAGGGTTTAAGAAAAAAAGTAAACATTGTGGTGCAACATTATGTACTTAAATTGTTTCACAACTGAACAAATAAGATTTAAAGCTGCAAAACTGAGATTGGCCATTGGCTGGAAGATGCAGAGAAAGGGAGAAAACACTTCATGAACAATTCAGATGATATGTGACAAACTGTATTATTATGAAAGACGTTCACTGCCGTGCCTCTCTCTGTCTTCACCAATGTCCAGACACCAAGACACAATCTCAGGAACACTAACCACTTTAAACCCCTCCCCAACAAAAAAGAAAATCTGCTGTGCTTCAGCATGTCATGCAGACAGCCTTTCATCAGGGCAAGAGGAAGAAAGTAGACCTGCCAGAAGCTCTCATGGAGACATGTGCCCGGGGTAAGAGGAAGGACAAGCTGTTTGCACACATTAGTGTGGCAAGCTGGTTTGTGCACACAGTGGCTGGAGGACCTATTCCTACCCCCCTTCCCCGGCTCCGTGTTTGAAGTAATGGGTGAAATCTGCAAAAGATCTGTACTTCATTCATCTGATTAAAGGAGTCCTCTGAGCTGGCTGACAAATGGAAAGCTCAGACGTGTAAGATGGCCGGTGGCTGGATTCCATGCATTTAATCTTTCAATTATCATCACCGTTGTTAGCTTGCACACTTTCGCCAGGAAACGTAAGAAGCACTGGCGATGGGGTTTTTCACATTGTGTGCGAGCGTGGATGAACGGCTCCACTGATTTGCTGTGACACCTGTAAAGGGGAACGCAGCCTCTCTGACGGTTGGATTTCACTGAAGGTACACATTCCATTCATGCGTTCCCTCTCTCCATTTCTGACCTATCACCTCTCCTATCCCCTTTCAAATTTCTAATGTCTTTCTCAAGCTCTCCATTCCTATTTCCACTTGATCATTTTTTTCACGTTTTTGTTTTCTGATCCAAACATCCTCAGTGTTAAAAAAAACTTACTGGTTGGTTTGTGTCCTTCTCTGTTTTGTTTTCAGTCTTTTTTTGGCCTCCAGTGTGTCTTTCTCTTTTCTTATTTATTTCCACCTCCCGCTTTTGCAGCTCACACAGGCGTAGACTCAAACCTCTGGCTAATGGCTGCCAGTGTTCTTCACTGTAACTGGAACGTGCTGTCCTCTCCCGGCAAAACACGTCAGCCACACCTGACACCGCCAATGCAGCTAGACAGACCACATCTGTGACCTTCCACTCTTACCCTGTTTTCTCAGCCCTGCAAAGTTCCCAAAAAGGTGAAGAGACATGAGATTGGGGGCAGAATTAAATGGAGAAGGCAGGGTGGAAAAGGGGAAGCTCCATGTTATTCTCTGGCAAATCTCCGTGAAGTTCGATGCAGTAATAGAATCAGTATGTCATTCCCCTTTTGTGTGCTTTATCCCAGCTGCCTATCAAAAACTAATATCCTCAAATTTGACACTTTTGTTGTCCTTTGAAATTATAAAGTATCTATATCCAATGCTGTGAGCCAAAACTGGCTCCCATGACCCCCCCTCCCTAACAAACCATCTCCTCCTCCACCTCACTCGCTTGCCTGCTGTGCCTCTGTCTTGTCCCACCTCCTATAATGCTCCTGGCTCTGTCTGTACACCAGAGACCCTGGGATTTAAGGGCCTACAGTACTCCTCCTTTCTTCTCCCTCTTTTTCCGCTAAATCCCCCTACTGCCCCCTTTACATCTTCCGCCCTCGACACCCCCCACTCCCCAAAGCCACCCCAACCCGCTCCAGCTCTCTCCCTTTTTCTTTCCTCTTGAGTCATTTAAAAAAATACAGTAACACAATCTGAGGGAAAACTGATTTAATCTTTTCTAAACTATAAAAGTCAGTCACCCAGAGAAACATCTGCACGGTCAAATTTAAAACAAACTGTCAGGGAGTCGGATAACCCATAAAGAGAGAGAGGGTAATGGGGGAAGGGGGGGGCTGCACTTTTACACTGTACCTCTGTCCACACTCACCTCTCTTTCGCTCTCTCTCTTTCACACACACACACACACACACACACACACACACACACACACACACACACACACACACACAGGCACACACGCACATGCTCTCCTTCCTTAACCCATTTCACCATCACAAAATCTTTTCCTTTATCCTTTTCTATAGCACATAATGTGCACGGCATATTTTAGTACTACACTAAATGTATAAGAAAACAAAAAGCAAAGGAAGGAAGTAAATAAATCTCTAGTGTTTTGTTTGCCCTTCCTCTTCCTGTCCAGCTTTAACCCTAACCAGTATTTAAAGATGCCAATGTCCCACAGTCCTGAACTGGATCCAGACCCACTGTTGCCTTTTGAGTGAAACAGTAAAAGTATTGACCAGGTCTGAACGACTCTCACTGATCCCACAAATGACAGCGGTGAGGCACCAACACCAGCAGCAGTTTTACGGTTTCTGAGCAAGAAATTCTAAGGGGCCTTTTGGTGTAAAATGCATGTTTTTAAACTGCTCCTGTAGAAGTCTGGGATCTAATGCCACTGTTTTTCCTAGTTCTGTTTTCCTAAGCTCCGGTGGGGACCACTTTTACTGCTGTCAGGACTCATGGGGTTGGTCCCATGCCGAGTCCCATCTTAGGCTGTAAAAATTAAACCCGTCTCCTTTCAGCATAGTTAGGTCGGCAAGCAAAGGCTGAAACGTTGCAAGCCACACTAGCTCAGCCTGCTCCATCATGTGACACTTTGCAGTGACTCCATAGGCTGTTCCCTGTTTGATAATGACCCCAATAACAGAGAGAGCTTAGTGTAAAAAGGCAAAAAAAGAAAAGAAAAAAAAAAAAAACATGGAACAACAGTGGCGGTCGATCCGGCTAATGCCACCCCGAATGGCATCTCTAATTACTTGGCCTGGAGATGGCTTTTAGCTAAATCACATGGTTTCTGAAGAGCCTGTATCAACCGAGACAAGGGCTTTAACAATTACATTAGTCCTCTCCTGATCCCTGGGTCCAGCACGAACAATCACCATGATTTCCAGCCGTTTCATTGTTATTATCTCTGCGTGACGACTGTGTTTTCGCTGTGATTTGGTGTCAAAGCGAAGCTGGTTCAGCGGGCTGGAGAGAGGGGGTGACGGCAGAGAGCTCGCTAACGTTAATGTTTTCACTGCCGGCGGGAGCGCTCAAGGAGAGAGCCGGGCAAAGCGCTGAGCGTTTCACTGCTTTTAATTGATACTGGAGAGGGGTCGCATGCCAGCTCAGCTGCACACACAAACAGCTTACGCGCACACATGTACCTGACCTCAAGCACACCTAGCAGGGAAAAGCTCGCAGTATCAGAAAAGAACACGCGTGGCTGAAATTTTATTTAGCGGCAAGTTTAACGCTGACTGTGGACAGAAATTGTTTGCGGACTCCTGGAACTCACAGGGTTCACTAAACAGCTGTCTCTCCACCTGAGTAAACGGCACCACTGAATGTTCCACAGGAGAGCTGCCCTTGTCCTTCCCCGGCTACATTTATTTCATTCGTTCTTTTAACTCTTTTAAGTCTTGCTTTAGTTTATTTTCTCAGCTTGCGGTTTCACCCAAAGCGGCTTGCATATAATTTTACTCATTTTAATAAACCGGGAAATTTACTGAAGCAGTTCAGGTTAAGTGTCACTGATTCCGAGTTCAACATCAAGGTTCCCGCAGGAGACTTGAAGCAGTAAAGCTTTTGGTCTCAAGCCCAGCTAATATATTTAGCCACAAAGCATTTTGTTGTGTATGCCAAAGCCTAAATTGGTGGTACACACAGAACAGAAGGATGCGTGTCTATTTGTGCACCAGCCCTCCATGTAAAATTTTGTCATTACTACAGCTATAATTAAAGGCATTTAGCCATGATAGGCCATATCTGAGCTTCATGGCCATAAGAAGAAAGCTAGGTGAAAACAGCAACGAGAACGACAGTCAGGGGACAAGTAAATGGTATAAAGAGCACTGATCAGAAGGTCACTTTGGTGTAAATAAGTGTGAATGTAGATGAAAACAGAAGAGAAGCAGTCCATCCTAGTACAGTGAGCACTGGGGAGGGTGTGGGGGGGGTGCTGCAGGGAAGGGCAGGCGTGTGGTAGAGGGGTGGGAGAACAGCACAGGAGCCAATTGGGGTTGGATCACTCGACAACGCTGCCCACCCCATGATCCTACCGGTACTCTCCTCTCTCACCCACCCGCTAGGGGTCGCCCCACTCATCAGGTGGCACTGACACAAGCCTCGTTCCTGCCCGCTCTGGGCCCTGGGGAGCAATGGGTGAGTGAGGGGGGGTAGAAATTTGGAGGGGGTGAGGGTGGTGGTGGGTGGGAAAAGGGAGCGGGAGGGCGGCGGGTGCTCTTAAGCTGAAGGGCCCTGCAATCACAGTGCATTTTTTATCATGCGCCATTTCAAATTCAACTCCCCCTCGCTGCTGACAAATTCATGTACACCTCTTTAGTGCAATGCACCCTCAGCCGACCCCCCCCAGCGCCTATGTGCGCACATGAACAAGCGCCCATGTGCTCTCAGGGGAGGGAGGGTCAATGTTATCACTGTTACACGTATTAGAAACAGTGCCAAGACTCCTTTTCTCTGTCTGTTTTTTCCGTGTTTCCTGCTCCTAAAGTTTAAATGATGGAGAAGGTGACATTCTACAGCCAATAGTACTAGAAAGGAAGAGAGACGACACCATTCAAGATTTTAATTTTTTTGTCCTGGAGTTTCTCTTAATTCTTGTACTGAAGAGCAGATGTTTTACACTAAGAAGGTGAGATATCTAGGGCTGTGTGAGAACAGCACCAGTCAGTGGTCGGACTCCCCCCCCCCCGTAGCCCACCCAAAGCCCCCCCCATTCTTGTTCTTTATCCGTCCCTTTCCTCTTCTCTTTTCCCCTTCTCCCCCCTCACAAAAGGAGTTGGGGAGGGGATCGCTCTGCAGACCAGTGAAAGAGAGGCATGGCATTTTAATGGGAGGGCTGGGGGGGCACAGGAGCTGGGGGGGTGAGAGTCGAAGTAGGAGCTCAGAGAGCACGGCCATGATTTGGGGGGCTTTTATCTGACTGATTGCCCACAATTAGATCCTGCTCAGAGTAGGTGAGAATAAGAGATGAGAATGGGTCTGTGTGATGAGGGGTGGGAGCAGGGGGGGGGTGGGGGTGGGGGTGCAGGGCTTCTGATGAACAGGCTGCCTCTTCATAAATATTTATCAAAAACAGTTGGTCCATATCACTCTGCCATGCTATTTATTTTTTTGCAGTTGTTTTTGATCTCAGTAAGCATGTAACAGCAGTATAATTTTCTGTCCTTTATGAGAATCCCTTCTGCCGTGTGAGCGTGCGTGCACGTGTGTGTGTGTGTGTGCATGTGCGTGTGTCTGTGTGTGTGTGTGTGTGTGTGTGTGTGTGTGTGTGTGTCCATGCCCCTGTGTGTTATACATGAAGAAAGAATGAGTTTGCATGACATTGTGTGTATAGGGGAGAGTGTGTGCATGGCATTGTTTACCATTGTTGAGTATAATAATCTACCCCTTCAGAACTGAGTCCTGCTGATGCCAATGTCACCAACACTGTGCAAACAGACCGAGTGTGCGGGTTGGCACATCTGCTAATACAGGGGTCCATATTCTGCAGTCATATGGACTCATGGATTCATAACCCTGCTTAACTGTGGCCCAGAAAATTTGCCTCACATATAGATAGAAGGACTACAAGGATTTGTAAGTGATTTAGTGGTTTTGTGTGTGTATGTATTTGTGCATGTGTGTATGTGGTTGTCCACAAATTATGTCTTTGTCCCCCCTACATGTGTTAGATGTGAAGAGGAAAAGTTCACGTTCACTGTTCACACAGACGTCTCCCTGTGTTAAAAGCATGATCTAGTTGCTTGCTTGCTCACAGCCTGGCAGGACCTGAAAGGCCCTTGTCTTTTCTCGTCATGTTTCACAGCTCAGCAGATGAATACAAATCCCATGCGTGATGTTGCAGAAACAGTACGTGACCAGAGTCACCTTGTCTCACTCCTTTCCTTCAGCAGTGCTGCTTTGAGTTCTTCACACCACTTCCTCACTGGCTGCTCCTCCTCTTTTGCCACCTCACCTCCCCCTGCTTTGACCACTGCCAGCCATGCTCCTGCATGGCTGGGTAGCGCATTAGGTCACAGGGGTTAAATAGCGCTTCAGCACAGCGGCGGGCACTCTGCCAAACAAATGACGGACATCCCCCTTGTGGGGCTGAACACATTCTGGGCATAACGTGAAATTACATTAGCTAGACAAAGGATATCGACAAGCTGACCAATGATGATGGCCTTTTTGTGGCTGACATCATTCTGTCTGTTCTACAGCTCACTCACTGGATTGGCTTCTCAGTGAGAATACTCAGAGGAAGTACCTGGCATCAGCACACGTCAACAGCACCTCACCCAGCAAAGAGCCTCGCTCGAGCCCATCCTCGAGTTTGCTGTTCAGCGTCCAACTCATTCATGTTGTGAGCATGTTGGAATGGGCAACTTAATGTGCTGTCAATGTCCCTGGATAGATGACACATCTCATATGTGCAAGTAAGCTAGGCCTGCTAACATACTCAGCCGTAAACAATAGGCAAAGCGCATGTGGGCGGTCACGCCCGAAAGACCACCGCCGTCTTTGACGCACTGCTGGCAATGGCTCTCGTCCTGTGCGGACGCGACAGGTGCGGGGGTTGTGAGCACCGCTGAAGCCCCCTGTCTCCACGGGCTTATGCTGCCTTCCTGGCATGAGAGGCACGTGGGGAAAGAGACAGCGGGGGAGGCAGCTTCCCATAAATCACTGCAGACATATGAACCTGTAAAACGCCAGCACAGGGCATTCCAAAGCAAGGCAACAGTCCCCACTGCTACAAAATCCTTGCTCTTTCTATTGGCTGTTTTAAATATACCCCCCCCCCCACAGAAACAACATTTGTTTTTCTTCCCTTGGTTTCTTCCTTGGTCTCTTTCTCTCTGCCTCCCCTCACCACCCCCCCTCCAGCTCCCAGCATCCCTCTGCTCCACCCCCCAAGCCGCTTGCCACTAATAGTTTAATGTGAGGAAGAATGTTGTGAGTTTCCTGAGGATTTGGCCATTAGTCATCAAAATGACCGTAATGTTTCTCTGCTTTCCCTCTGCTGTCACAAGTTGTATGTGCACTGTAGCAACAGCTGCCAAGAGACAGTAAGAGGGGAAAGGAAGGTATAAATAAGTGATGAGGTGGTGGGGGGGGGGAATTCACATGTGGCAGCTTCTCAGTTGACCGGAGAGCAGGGGCACAGGCTCACTAATTACCCCCTGACACAGGGCAGTTAACTTCAGGCAAGTTGGAATTTCTGAGTTTGGAGAGGGTTTTTTTATAATCATGAAAACCACATGAACTGTGAAACAGAAACTGGAAATGCAATGCCAATGCTTTGTGTTTTAATGGTTTCCTGAATGTCGGCTTCACACAAAACTATGATGTTTGAAGACGGACAAAGAGTAATGAATGAGTACAGAAATGGGTGTAAAAGCAGGCTGTATCCTGCCAGGGGAAAGGAAAGCATGAGTCCACATCCCAGGTGTAGCCTCACATATCCTCTACCTACCTGTGTCATACCTACCTGTGTCCCTACCCTCACATCAAAGGCTATCAATCTCCCACAGTACAAGGGGAAAGCAAATATTTAGAGAAGGCCTGAGTCCCCATAAATCTGCAGTGGGAGAGAAAAGGAGAGAGAGGGCAGGATACGCCCACAGTCCCTCTCCAGCCCTCAGACCTGTCAATCAAAGGACTTCGAGAAGGCTGTGTGGGAAACTACCAGACCATAATGCGGTAGCGAGTGAGATGGAGCAACAGAACATGATGGACTTCAGAAGTACTCAGGAGACAAGCCCCGCTACCCTTCTGTCACCCTCTTTCTCATTCACTGAGACACACACAACACACACACACGCTCACATGTACAAACATACACACACAAATCTATACACATTTACAACATGCTAGCACATACACATCTTTGTGTATAGCTGTACACATGGCAAAGAATTCTCATAATAATGAGTAACAAGTTCAATTTACAAATTTTTGTGAAACGGCAGCATTTTAGAGAACGCTTATGTCTTTTTTTGTCACAGACAATATGGCTGTCCACTAATAAAGAAAGGAACTCCTTGTTGACTGGTGAGGGTTGAAAGGTCATGAAGAAAGTAAATTGGGGGCAGATGCACTCCCAAACAAAGCAAGGTCTATTTATAGAAAAATAAAGACACCAGTAGGAACAGAAGGACACTTCTAAACAGCATGAATACACACACTATTACAAGACTGCATAGCTCCCAGTGTTTTTGAAATTACTCGGACTTTCTTAGCTGCAAATGCATAATGAACCTCTCAGGAAGAGAACTCACCCAAGTAGAACATACATTTCCCACTTGGAATGCAATACCAGTGCTTTCAGTGAAGAAGAAGCCATTAGCATAGCTTAAGGAACATACTCCGTTAGTGTGCATACTCCTACATGCATGACCCTCAGTATACATATGGCTAACCTCCCCTTCTGGCGTGTCAAGGCAGTGGAGCGCCCCTCCAACCCCCAGTCACCCCTGGCGGTCAGCTGTCAAGCTGGGAGCAGGGGATTTGTGAGCGCATTGGTATCTGGAATCTGCCCAGCTCCTAGAGTTCCCCAGGGCTGGACGGATTGATCCACAGGCACATCGCTTCCAGGTTGCATCGACTCTGACAGACTGGTGGATTGAATATTCCCCCAAGGCCCCGTCACCAGGGACCTGGAGGTGGATGGACCCAGAACAGATGGAGGTGTACCTTAGCACCCTGTGTTTGGTGGACACCAGCACCTTGGCAACAAGAATAGAGGGGTTCCTAAGAGACAGAGGCAGATGGAAACGCGGCTCCCCTGGCCAAACTGCTGCCACATGTCCCTGTTCTTTTTTTTTTTTTGGCACTCACTGATGTCGTTAGCATTCTTGCCTGTGTTGCTCTGTGAAATGTCAAGTCTCTGTAGACGTGTCCTCTTTGCTGTTTATCAATACTAATTCTTTATGTATATCACTGTTTGTCTTTGAGCACATTTTTAAGTCTTTATTCTCACACCAGCTTAGCTTCCTCTCTTTGAATCTCTGAAATGTTGATGTTCATAAGGCAAGACGTCATATGCTTGTCTTTCCAGTACTTTTATGCGTTTTTGCAATACAACTGTTTCCCTTGATCCTGCCTCTTCTCCTTCCCTCATTCCTCTCTGCTGTTCTTGTGTGGCCGTTCACTTGGTGTGGGATAAGTGTCTTCATGTGCGGTAAGCAAGGATGCCCCGTGTCTCCCAAGAACAAGGATGACCAGAGTGCTGCCAGAGAAACATTTGCACCTGCGTTAGATGCGCACAAACACACACACACACACACACACAGAAACACCCTCAGTAGCAGGTACTGTGCAAAACCTCTGATCTCACACACAAAGATAGAAACACATCAAAACACCTCACACGATAGCTGCTTTCGAAATGTAGAGGAATGTAAAGAGATGAATTTTTTTTATTTTTTTTTTTATTTTAAAATTAACTATTTCACCACTGAGTTCATGTCTATGTGTTTTGTGCATGCAGATGCTTATATGGAGTGCATACTGTTTTTATGGCAGGATTTTCACTGAAAGAGGAGGTCTTGTCTTAGTAGCCAGGACAACATGAGACTATATGCTGCAAAACAGCATTTGTGGATTGTCAATGGCAATCTCACATGGTCACCTGTGGAGGAAAAGCCTCAGGTACACACTCTCTTACCACATATTTCTAACAATTAGCTCAGCATAGCTGTGGTGCTGTGGTCCCTTGATACCTGCCACCAGGGCCTGGGTGGCAGCGCTTCGTGACCTGGAGCTAACCCGTCCCCCACAACTGGGGGTGGTGGGTGGAGGATTGAAACAGCCCCTTCCAAACCATAATGACACATCTGAAGCAGCGGCACTTCAGCGGACCTCCAGCGAAACACCCTGGCCCAGACCTCTTCATTACCCCATGACCTCCCACCTAACACACACACGCACGGACAGCGGCCCTGCCGCCATTGTCCCCAAGGTTTAATTGGAGCGATGTTCCCCATTGTGAGCGTGATCAATGGGGCTGGAGGGGCCCCTTTGTGGGGGTGAGTGGGGGCAGGAGTGTTCATTAGGTGCGGAACTGAATGGGTCTTCCGGGGTGAGGCTCAGAGCACTGCGCAGAGGGGACCTCCGGAGTAGGTGAAGCCGCAACATCTCCTTTCCACGCTGTCAGCTTGCAGAGCGGGCTTGAGTGGCTGCAGCTCCCCCTTTGGAGGACCAGCTTTCAAGATGAATTGGAAGTGGAGCAAGAGCAGAGAGAGAGCCACTGTGAAACAGTGGCTCCTTCGGGGCCACTCCACCCCAGGTGACTGTAACTGTACCCCACCTGGGGGGCCTGCGCTTCCTCTGACTCTCCACACTATGAGCCCCCCAGCAGAATTGTTTTATAAAAAAACAGGGAAAGTTCAAACTCTGCTCTGATTCTCCTGGGATGACCTTGTCCATATTTTCTGGTTTTTTAGGCATTTAATCTTATATATAAATACAGTTGAGATCCAACAGGAGGAGTTTGAGCAATTGTTTACTCATCTATGATGACTGACTCCTAACTTGCACATGATCAGGCTGGCCCTGACTGACATGGTAAAATTTTTAAATGGGTCAGCTGTTTGGAAATGATCAACTCCCCTGTTCCTCTGTTCCATCATTGTGGCAGGCCTTCATTCCACAACCTGTCATATTTGTTGGAGAACAGGCAGAAGGCAATCACCTAGGAAACAACATATTGCTTGGGTAAGAGTAGCTTGTACTTACCTTATTGCTGCCTTTGTTGCCATTGAGAAAGATTACAAAGAGAAAAGCAGGCAGCAGAAAAGGTGACTACAGCCTAGCTTTGCAGAGAAGTGGGAGGGGTTATGAACCTGGACCTGGCAGTGCAGCAAACTGACCACAAAGTGTTGGTGGGAGAGGAAGCTCTTGTTGCCCTGACATGCCAGGAGTCAAAGCAAGGTGGGCTGAAATACATTAATTGGGCCACTAAGTTAACTTCTAGTCCTTTTTCTATAATGCTTGATAATCGGGTTGGCATGCACCAGAGCTGTCCTCCCCGAACAGCTGGTGACAGCCATCCTCAGCCCCTCTGCAAACAAAGCATAGCTTCTTTACACTCTTGGCAGGATGTGGCCTTGGATGACCCTCTCGTGGGCTTGGGTTTTCTGCTTCCTTCTGCGCAAGAAACCAGCATGATATGGAACAGCACCTGCTTTGGTGTCAGCCAGGGCAGAAACATCCTCAATGCCAAAAAAAAAAACCTCATGTCTGTGGATCTTAGCGAGGATTTTACAGACTCTGAGTTAAAATGAGCTGCGTTGTACTATTGATTAATAACTGGCCTGGGCTTGACATTGCCTGATAGCTATCGGCTATAACCGCCACATGAAATATGTTTGTTGACTGATTGTGTGCTTTGATGTCCTCTAACACATAAATGCCTTATGCTTGTATTCAGTTACCCAAAATTAAGTACTTAAAACAACAGATTTATTTGTTACAGAAACTAGACTTCATTAATTAAAACAAATCTCTACACGTACAGTATACAATATATGTATCTCTAATTCATTTCACTGGCAGAGGGTCACGTAAAAGGCTAGATAAAAATCTTATATTGTATTCCTTTCTTACTACTAGAAAAGCAATTCCAATGGAGTTTTTCTTTCGCAAAACACTTATCAGAATGTTGAGCTTAAGCTCCAGAACAGCTTTCAGGTAAGCAGTAAATCAAATCCAACTGAAGATCTGGATGGAATTATACAAGCTACATAGTGTAACTAAGAAACTCTTATGTAAGTAATCCAAATAAATGAGAATAAATAAATAAAATGGAGCATACGTTTCCTTGAGCCTGCCTCTGTTAATTTCACTAGTGGAAGCATTATGTGTGCTGTCTTTGCCATAGGTACATTGAGAGAAGAGAGATTTGAAGGGGTTTATGAGACTTAGTACAGGGAATATGAGTAAATGGCAGGGACAGCAGTGAATGTGACAGAGTCCAGCCCACTGGCACAGGAATTGCCATTAGGTTCAGTACCTCCAGAGTAGAGGCCCCTGCCATGGCAAGCTGGCCTTCTGCTGGGAAATTCATTCATTCGTTTTTTTGTGTTTACATTTCCATCAGTGCACAAAAACAGTACCAGACACGCTGCCTGTAACGTGTACACACACACACACACACACACACACACACAAACACACACACACACACAGTCTTAGCTGTAATGCTAAGCTGACATCACCAGTGGAATCGCTCGGGTTTCTTTCGTATGCATGGGAATGTCTTTGGCCTGTATTATTGCTACAACACACAAACACATCCCCTGCAAGCCTGCGTTCAGGTTTCTGTAACAGAATGATTCATATGCCCCAGAGCTGAAACTGCAGCCCACTTCAAACGCAGGAGCTCTCCTCTGTCCTTTGCATATTTATTTTTCCATCTGTACAGTTCAAATAAAGCCTTGCAGACGGAACCGCGTCTGCACTGGGCCTTGGAGGCGGAAACGGGCGGGTTGAGTCGCACACCACGGAGCTGCGCTGAGAATCACCAGCATCGGCTACGGAGCCACAAAGGGCAGCTGACCTTCTGATGGCCATGATGAAAACAGACACCTCGGCCGGTGCTTATCACTCCCACCCATCTAGTCTGAGGGAGTGGCGTGCTGTGACGGGCACGTCCCCTGTGACGGTCTCCTGTCCCTTCCTGTTTAGCCTGGGCGTCTGCGGGCAGTAAACAAAAAGGGGCTGGTGCTCCCGTGGCAACACACCAGGAGGGTGGGATGGTTTCTGTCTCCGGGAAGCCACCTCAGTTCAACCCAGCGACGGGGCAGGGGGTGCACTATAGCTTTGTCCCACTGATGAAGTCTCCCCTCAAGGGAGTAAGTTCCTGTTTCACTTACTGTCAGTGAATGCCTGTATATCTGAGGAAACATCTAATTTAAGTGACTCTTGGTAAGCCTCTGGGTCATGCAACATTGCCCTTTGTCTTGGGAGGCCTGTTGACATCACAGATGCTTGACTTGCAACAAATATATATATGGAATATATTTGTGTACTTAAATTTGGTTTTGTTCATTAGCTCACATTGTTATGCAAAGCAATTGACAGAATCACATGCATACAAATACTATGACTGCAAATAACCATACTGAAAAGTAAACAGGAACATAAGCTGTGGTATTACAGATGCCCTGCTGGTAATATAGTTGTGCATTTCTTTGTTAACATACATGTGAAGGGAGGGAAGGGCATGGGGAACAGGTTCTATAGCCAAATATGTGGAACGCATACAAGGAATTTGTCTCTACATTTAACTTATCCCCCTGGCGGGAGCGGTGGGCAGCCTTTTTCAGTGCCCGGGGAGCTAGTGTGGAGATCCTTGCTCAGGGACACACCTGGTGGCTGGGCTGGGATTCAAACCGGGAGACTTCCTGACACCCTACCCACTGAGTCAGCTAGCTGTTAAAAATATGTATGTAGGATTTATGCGACACAAAAAATGATAGGAAAATTAAGTAATGTTTTTGGAGAAGGAGGTTCTGTTACATGTGCAGTCTGTGTGTCTCAGACAGTCACGTAAAGTTCTCAGTTTGTTTGTTTTTCTGTCTGCACACAATAAAAAAAATGAAAGGCAGTTTTCCAGGCAGCAGCTTGGACGTTGGCTTGTATCTGCTGAACACATGTTTGAGTTGTGTGGACGTCACCCCTGACGAGTGTGTAAAGACATTGGCGGTGAGGACAGGTTGGACAGAGCAACACTCCTGCACAGACACATGAGCATGTTTTGCCTCATTCCCCCCTTCTTTAAAATACTTGTATCCTAGTTTTTCCTCCCACATCAGAGGGATGTGGCATAGGATCTCATTATAATTATGGAACTCGGCGTAGATTTTTTAAGAGGGGTCTCTCCATGCATGTCTGTCTTCACTCCAAGCCGCATCTGGATGAACCGCTGAGAGGTGGAGGAAGAGGAGCTGAAGAAGAGTGGGGGGGACACAGACGGGTCCAGCTGGGTCCCATTAGATGCTGGCGGGAGGGATGAGGAAGGAAGTGCTGAAAGGGATGTGTGACAGGCGGGACTCCGCCGGCCTTTTATTAGCCTGGATGCGCATTGACAGGCTGAGCGGCAAGGCTCTTACCCTGGGGCGGACCAGCAGCACCACAGAGCAAAACCATTAGAGACAGAGAGGGGCAGAGCCAGACCACCCAGAGACAGGGGGCATAATGGCTACCAGGAGGAGGCTTGACCAAGGGCTCCACAATTGGACGAGGGACAGGGGCAGTGAGAGGTGAGGAAGAGATCAAGGAGGACAGGAAGAGAAAAGAGAAGATAAAAAGGAGAAGAAGTCAGAGCGATGAAACATTTATACATAGCTGTTAATGTGTAGGTGTCCATATCCGTGTCCTTGTTTGCCCCATGATCATGGGTTTCTATTGCACGTGTATGTACTGTATATCCTTACATTTGTCTGTGCTGAACTATACCTGCGTAAGTATGTTAAGTGGTGTCCAATGGACAGTTTAGTTTGACAGTGTGAATCTGAGTGTACATGGGCAAGCGTGCACTTCTGTCCTTGTGAGTGAGGCTGTGGGCACTAGGGTGTACATCTCTACAGTAGTGCAATCGTATACTTAAACGGTTGTCATGACATTGTGTGATATTCAATTCATTTTACAACAAAGTTGCCCAAAGGCACTTTACAGAAGTGGGTGTACGAAACAATACATTTGTTATGTACATAAATACCATTCAAGCTAGACCTCAACAGAACAGAAGAAACAAAAACTCCACAGTGTGGGGAAAAGACACACAGACTGGGGCTCCAAAGTTCATTGAGCCCTCAACCCCCCCCCAATCCCTACTAACATTATATTTGATAGAAAATGAAGTTAAGAATTATTTCACTCTGAAAATCCATGTTCCAGGTCTTGACTTCACATGACTTGACTAAGGATCGATGCCTGTAGGTGACCGGACCCCCAACCTGCTCAAGGCGTGCCCACATCAGACACCAGCAGGACAAAACATGTGGAAAAGAATGGCAAACGGGGATCAGTACAACAGCCAAGACTATCTGAAACAAAATGCAGTATATGAGCCCCGCCTCAAGCATTGAGGTGAACAAACCGAGACAGACACGGTAAAACTGGAACATCTGCGGGACTATGTTTTTTGCCATGCAGTCTTGTTTAAAAAAATTCACAGAAATGAAAATAACAATACCCTTGCATGTGTCCTTTTTCTCAAAACTGAGTCTCAGAAGCATAATAAAAGTCAGAGGCTTCAAAAACTGTTCTGATAGTTCTGACTGTCTACCTAAGTACAGGCACAATGGTATAATTTTTAAATTTCAAATATGCTCTTTGCTAATTGTAAATGGGGGCCCCCTGGTGGTTGAATAAATTGACATTATTTTATCAAGGAATGTACTAATCAGCCAGAGTGTATCGGCTCATTGCTATGAAACATCACTTGTGATCTGTTGCTTGCAAATAGTGAGAGTCTCTTTGCTTTTCCAGGTGACACTTGGCTGTTCTGCTTACATATTTTGGTCTGGTGGCTCAGCGGGTAGAATGTCAGGCTGGGATGTGGAAGGTTCCCAGCTCAAATCCCAGCCCAGTCACCAGGTGTGTCTGCCAAATGAATAAAATGGGGGGGGGGGAAATCATGGGAATCAGATGGACAGTGGTACAGAGGGATTGATGCCGTCTCTGCCCTGCCCTGACTGTGATCTGGCCCTTGCATTTATATGTTCCCTTCTTACCAGCTTGTAGTGTCTCTCTGAATGCTTTTATTTCCTCCCACAGTCCAAGGACATGCAGGTCAGAGAAACTGAGAACTCTAAATCAACCTTAAAGCTTCAATGTGCGTGGCCTGTATTGAGCTTGTGCCCCATTCAGACAATACCCTGCCTCATTATCAGGGATAGCCCTCTGTGACCCTAACTTACATAAGTGGTTTGAAAATGTATGAATATCATAAAATGCATTGTTACCAGCAGATTTATAATGATTAAATTGACTAAAGTTTTATTACTAATTATAATAACACCCACTGTCCACTAGAAAGTGACATGCAGATAAGAAATGTCCCTCTGCCATCCTGAAGAGTTCATGCATGTCCCTATTCCTGCACCAGGGCAGTTTTCTCAGGCTGCACCCTGTCTCACTGAGCTCTGTGTCTTCTGCTGGGGGAATCTATCCAAACGTCCACTGCAGAATTACCACTCATCCAGCAGATAATAATGCTTCAGTTCACTCATTCATTTTCCATAAGCATATCTTGGAGGGAGTGGCCCGGGGTGCAGTAAGCCCACATGTGCACAGGAAGATGGATCCGAACCCACAACCCTGGAGGAGTTAGACAGCAGCACTGCCCACTGAGGCACACTGGCGCCACACTTCACTTCAAGGAACCTGCAAATCACAAACATACTGTATCTGCTAATGCTTAAACAAGGAATATATGAATATGAACATATTTTTAGCTTGGAGACCAAGGTACATCTATGCTGACAACAAGGTGCTTTGTGAGGCTAAACCTACAATCTGGAGGAGCAAAGACCTCACTGAGAAGCACCAGGCGCAGAGGGGTAAAGAGGCAAATGTCTGCAGAAGCAGGAAGGCAGAGAAGAAGGACAGTAATACATGCTGGCAATGCAAGTTTACACTCACAAACAGATTCAGTCCAGCAGCTAATTCACACACTTTTCATAATGCTTTTTTATGTTGGCCAGTGAAGCTACATCATACAAAACCTTTCCGGAATTAGCACACAATAAAACCCAGAGCTAAAGAGCTCCTGAGTGAAAAATATGCTACTTAATTCTTAGTTGCACCTAATAAAATGTAGCAAGCTTAAATTTACATTAAGCCTGAACTTGTTTCAACATGATTTTGTCATTTAAAAGACAAAAAATTAGGCAACGCACAAACCACCAAACGTAAATTAAAAACGCACCTGTGTTTTTAAGGCGGTTCAACATCCTGTATCAAAAGACACTAGTTATGAACAGGGTTCCTGAAACTGAATCGTGCCTTCTCACTCTTTCAGCCCTTTAGTGGTGGTGAGAGAGCAGGTTTTGTATGATGGCTTTTAATAAACTAAATTAAATGTCATTGGCATAACTATACAACAGAAGAAGGGGACCATTAGTTGCAGACGATACTCACTAAAACCTGTTGGCCAGAGAATAAAATGGCAGTGTTTCTTTGTGGGGCCATCTTTGGCACTGCACACGACAAATGCTGAAAGAGTGAAATGTACAACACGAGGGAGCTGATGAGGTGGACAAACCAGACTGGGTTTGGATACGGTAAATGGCGATACTCTTAAGGGTTGAATGCAACATAAATAGTCTCTAAAATTTCAGCAGAACTTTCTAAGTCAAAATGCAGGTGTTGCCGTTTGACACTATTCATTATTCACCTGATCAGTAAAGGCCGTCCTCTCACTGTTTATGTTTATTCTTTGTTCATGCTGTCATATGACAATTTTGTCATACTTGTCTGATCTTTTATGTTTTTACAGTATTATACTTTATATAAACGTTACAATACAACACTTTATAACACTTTCTCCTGAATGCCCTCCTCCCTTCTAGGTCAACAGCACTGCTTAAGGCCTAAGTTACACGATTTAATCCTTCAACCATTTAATCATTTAGGTGTTTTATACACCTAGTCCCTGGACTTTTCTCACTCGTAAAAAATAATATTTGTCTTTCCAGCTTCACTGTGAACCACAAAGTCCTTATGTTTTAATGCGTTTGACAGTGCCGTAAAACCAGACTCTTCCCCCTCTTCCCTTCCATGGACGATTACCTTAGTCTTTGACAGCACTGTGGTGCTCAGTGGGTGATTCTTTCAGATCTGTGGGATGGCACTACTCAAAGCTGGAGGTCAAGGCTACTTGAGATTATAAGAATATGTTATATATATAATAGGTGTGTGTGTGTGTGTGTATGTGTGTGTGTTCTCTTGAACATCCCTTTGGTTTCTCTGGAAGCTCCCATAAATCTCAAACAGACACATGACATTAGAGTCATTCGTGGCAGAAAGCTGCCATAAACCCACCGCTAATGACTAAAATGACAGGAGTGCATTTCTCTGACACTGAACTGGGTTTGGCTGCCCAACATCTAGCTGTGAATGAACATTTCAGCTCTGCTGTCTGGCAGAGGCGAATCAAGAGAAGTTTCACCAGTAATCAGGAAATTTATGCTATGGTAATAGTATCAGTTACAAATACACCTTTGTCAATCTAATTGATGAGAAATAAATAATTAATAAGCTATTATAATTGAAGGACACTCACACCTGTAATCAAAATAGTCCAGGATAATACATATGTAAAAAGAGTGGATGAGCACATATTGTCTCTTGTTTTCTGTTTGTCTGTTTTCTGTTTCTCAGATGATTGCGATTGTTAGTATGTATTCATTATCTTGAGTTAAGACTAATGGTACAATGTCAGGTTATTTATTGAATATGTTACTTTTGATGGTAGGAGGTTTTCTCCTAGGGTCAAATTCATTTATAACAATGACATACCATAATACTGAAATATCAGCTATATAATAAGTTTAATATACTAAACAACACTGTCTTGAAGTTGAATCATGTCAACTGGACTTCTCTTCTTAATAGAAATGTTTCACTACTCATCCAAGTAGCTTCTTCAGCCTGAGCTGAAATTGGTCAGGGTCCCCATATTTATCCTCTAGGGTGGTTAACTCACTTGGATAGGCTTGTTGGCTAAACAGTGACAGAGAGTCTTTGGTATGTAGATGTCCTGACTCCTTCTCCCTTGTCCATTGCAAGAAAGTTGTTAAAAGTGGTTGCTTGGTTTGCCCAATGTGGAGCTCTGAACACCCTGCACTGTACTGAACTCCGTAGACTATATCAGTCTTCTTGTGTTTGAGTGCCCGGTCCTTTGTGTGGACAAGCTTCTGGCTTAGGGTGTTGGTGGGTTTGAAAAATGTGGTGTTTTACAAAGATCATTTTAAGCTTTTCTAACACACCAGACATAATAATAATAATAATAGGAATGAACCTGGTCATTCCAATAAGGAATGACCAGGTTCTTCTGCTGAACTCAAACACTGTTTCACAAAATGAAATGAAGGTAGCTACTTGTGTTTTGCATAGTTTTCTTCAAATTCTGATTTTAGCTGACTTCATTAAATTACAGCTAGAAACTACCTTTTCATTAATGAAATAAAATTTCCTTCTTGAGCAACTGAAACTGTTTTTGTTTTTAATAAAGGTAAAACAACAGTAAACTTCTATGTCAGTTCTACCACTGTTACTCAATATCCTTACCACAGCAACGTACACAAAGATGTTACTATTTCAGAAAGAGTTGTATAAGCATACAGTGGGATACCTGAGGACAGGCCTGAAAACAGCACTTTACGACTCAGAGCAAAGACGATGACGCTTGTGATGATTAAATAAATTAAAACAGTAAGGACCAAGGTGGCATTGTGCTTGCCATCTGTTCTCACAAAACAGTAACACAGCAAGGTTAGTTAAAATGACTGTGTGTGTGTGTGTGTGTGTGTGTGTGTGCGAGAGAGAGAGAGAGAGAGAGATGACTCTTCCTCCCATAAGACAGACTAAGAACACTCCATTCTACAAACAAATAATTCAGCTTCCATGATTATTTCCTCATGCAGGCTTCATGGGGTCAGCTAGTGCAGTGTTACCTTAAATATCAATATAATGAGTTACATGGATGAAAATGAAAATTTCACTCGTGTATTTACTCCATTTCAGAAAGTGCCATATCCCCTATCAAAAATGAATGGAATAATGTAACTGTATTCATCTGCACATTAGTTATCCCTTACCAGCATACTTTATTTTAGATGTTCAACATTTTATTTTATAAAGCTTGTAAGTGTTGTCCGTCTGCTTTCATGGTCATATTTGTCAAATAAAACCAGAAAATTATGTCATGTTCTTTTCCGTAACTGTAGTTACTCGTCAGTGCTTCCTGCAAAGAACACCTGTTTATTACATTTTGATTTAATGTTCCATATTTTGCTTGTCCATCACATCCAATGTAAACATTGTATACATATGCATTTCCAACCTTTGAGGTATTATGGCAGAAACACAGGGCACAGTTCTCATCATGGACACTTTCCAATTAAACATTAACCGCCTTCCCTGTCTTAGGACTTTTAACACCCTCTTTGGAGTGCAGTAAATTCCATTGCTATAGCCTACCTGCCCCGCCCCCACCCACA
Source organism: Chitala chitala (assembly GCA_025773905.1). Lineage (NCBI taxonomy): Eukaryota > Metazoa > Chordata > Actinopteri > Osteoglossiformes > Notopteridae > Chitala > Chitala chitala. The sequence continues at coordinate 2,035,070 of JABJVR010000029.1, forward strand.
CAGACATATGTGCACACACACCTTCTCCTTCATAAAACTAACCAGGCCAGAACGTGAGGGTCACAAGGGCTCATTGTACGACATAAGATGAGATATGCAGCTCTGCAGCCAGTCCTGCAGCCAGTCCTGCATCAGCAGTGGCAGGACGACCTCACTTAACAACTGCTGCGGCGCATTACCACCTGCCAATGACCTCCCCGCGATTCATCAAGGCAGAGGCACAAAGGCATGCTGGGAGGATTTAAGCATGTTGAGCCTGTCATTAAAATGCAGCAGGTCTCATGTCGGTTTGTGAAACCACCAGTGTTATATCAGCATCTCTCTGCACTGTAACACGTGTAGCCCTCAGAAAAAACGAACTTACCAGCGCAGGCAATGTTGCTACACGGTGTGTTGGGAGCAAAAATAATTCATATTGAATTTGTAATGGTATTATCATCAATGAAAAATGACATGTCATCTTGTGTATATATCACAGGTCATTTCAGTTTGTCTGTTGGTTTGTTGTTGCCCAAAAAGCTGATTCAAGCAAATTAAACACCATTATGTCAGCAGTCCGGTTCATGTAACCTTCACATTAAGTTACTGCCTTAGCCTGGGTATGTCGTGACTGTTAAAACCCTCTTTTTAATTTGTATTATCTAATAGACTGATGTTAATTATTACATTAGTACAAATAAATACCTGGGATCAGACCTTTTTTGGGTACTGTCATTTATTTGGATGTTATAAGATTTTTTTTTCTTTGCTTCCACAGAGGTCTTTTCAATTGTCTGTGTATTGATTTATTTTCTTATGTGTTGTCTTGATGTGAATGTATTTGTTTCATGGCATAAAAGTCATGTAACAATGTATAACGCTTCCTGAATTTTGTGTTCTTGGCAAAACTCCACCTTTGCTCTCCCCAGGGGAAAGTTAATGGAATGAGTATCCTAAATTTATTACTTAGCAGATGTTTTTACTCGAAGCCTCTCAGAAATTGAAGAGTGTACTTTTCTCTGCAATTCTGAAATGACCAATGTAAAGCCTTGTGTCTAAAGGTACAACAGCAGTAACCTGACTTATCCTGTCATCTGATTTATCTCAAGATTGACTCCTCAGTCTTTGTATGTTATTATTGCTCAACTCAGCAAACCCCTAAATTAATTCAAAAGTTTGAAGAAAAAAATCAATTACATGTTTTTGGAAACTGCTTCTGCTTACTGTGAATAAAACACAATGCTGGATCCCAGCAATTAGTGGATTTATTTATTTTATATGCTTATATTTCTGGATATTTTTAGGGCACCTCTGGGGAAATCAAACAGCCACCTTCAACACACAAATCTGTTTTCAGAGATCACTTGCTGCCCTTAGTGAAGAAAGGGTGTGGGTGGAAATTATTCCACCGCAGAGCATTAACCTCTTTAGAGATGAGAAATGATGCAAGATTACATTTTACTAAAGTTTAAGGCTCTCCACCCTCTCTCCCATCAAGTAAGCGTTTATGCATAGATACAACGAACAGCTGCTGCAGCACATGCCCTGTAGGCCACAGCACGTCACCGCAGTATTTACAGGTGTCGTACTACTGCAGCCACTGTACACACACACACACACACACACACACACACACACACACACACACACAGGCTCACGCACACAGGCACAATAATGCAGCGACAGCATTTACGACTCTAATGTTTCTCCTTTACCAGGAGTGAATCCTGGGCCAGGGAGAGCGTGAGTCAAACTGGATTAGCTCTGGCTGCAACGTGAGCCTGAAACAGGGACGCGAGTAAACTCGATATGCGCCCAACGTGGCATCTGTCCCTCCGGTGTCAGCCAGGAATCCCCGTGCAAAGGCACCATGGCTCTCTGGACCCTTGGACAGACGATGCGGGTGAATTTATTAACTTGAAGGCCTTTATCACCTTTACTAAAACCAACATGGCCTGACAGTCTGCACAGCCCAGGAATGTGAACTCCGGTGGGCTAATCTGGCTCGGGTTTGAGCCAATATTTCCCAGAATAAAAATATTATGATTCGGGGGTTTTATTTTGTGTTTGCCTCTATGTTTTATGATTATCCAAACAAATATGTGACAGGCTGTCGGACAATGAGACCCAGCAACTGGGGTGAGGGCACGCTTGGGGAGGGGTGGAGGAACATTCGTGTCAGGCTAGGGTTATGTGCTTCAGCCTTGTCAACACTTTTACTCCTGAAGCCTTCGCTTTCCTGCTCTGCACCAAATGAAGCTTCCCTTCCAGACAGGCATCTTCCATTCAGGCCAAAATGGTTTAAACCTTATGACGCAAGAAGTTATAAAAAACCAAGAAGCTATGAAATAGCTTACTTTCCTAATTGTGAAAAGGTCTTTCTCTCAAACCCTTTTCATCTGCCTGTTGAGCAAACCTTGCCCTATTTCAGTTCTCATGTTCAGCCTTGTTCCTGTTTGTATGTTATGTCTGTGCGGTATATCACGTTACGCCCGAGTCCCCTTTTGGCAAAGCGTTCAGTTTCCCATCCCAAATGACCTGTGTGTTATGTGCTAATGATATACTAAAGTGGGTATGACGTTCGATTTGAGTATAGCGCATATTTGCAAGTGTCAGAGTCGTTCCCATCCATCTGAAAGAGGCTGAGAGTATCTGAGGAAGAGGGGCAGTGAGAAACCTGCGGCTGTTCCTGTTTGGTTTGAGCCAGTCTGCTGACAGCTCTCTCCACTGGATCATGGTAGGAGGCTTCCCACAGAGTCACGGCCGATGAAATTCATCTCAACTGACATTACAAGGGGAGAAGCAAAGCAGGAAGTCAACTGAGACAGCCGTGCTTTGGAGTGATGTGGGCAGTAACCATCTTGCTAAGAACACTGCATATAATATATATATATATATTGCATATAATATATATATATATATATTAGTACTTTATTCATCTCAGAGGGAAATTATTTCTCTGCATTTAAGCCATCCCCTGGGGGAGCAGTGAGCAGCCAGACATTTGATTGTCTTGTTCAGGGACACACCAGGCTGGGCTGGGATTTGAACCAGGAGACGACCACACCCTAGCCTGCTGTTCTACCCATTGCGCAACCAGGCTGCTAATATACTGCTTGAACACCGCGTGGCATAAGTCTGCTTCAAGTGTATGCTGCTGTACATTCTAGTTCCTGAGTTCTCTAGGCCTCCTTACCCTTAGGGGTTTGTAGTTCAATGTTCAAGAAATATGTGTATGTGTGTATGATCTCCAGTTGGTATGAACTGAAGAACAACTGAAATCTAAACAGCTAACTTAGCTTGGATTGAGTAATTCCAGGCTTGTGAGAAGTCAGTGGTTTTCCCCTTGTGTGTTCTGAGGCTGGGTACAGATGCATGCACACATGCAGATGAAGACACACCCTACAACAGCGCACACACAGCTTTCGCTACTCCTCTGGCCACCCAGCTGGTGACCCAGAGTCCTGCCCCCTACTCCTGCTTAGGTTGGCACCGTGAGGGGAAAAGTGTGCAATTCACTTCCTGTCCCTCGCCTGCTGCCCTCCCAATTCACACACTTGTGCTACAACAATTTATTAAAAGTGCAAGACTTTGACCCAAAGACTGCCCCCCAGCTGCCCCAGTTGCCCTATTAAACAGTCCCCTAATGCCTGCTGGTTGTTCCACTAGGTGGAGGACTTCAGAGGAGATAAAAAAGGAAAAATTCAGTTACTCCTCGTACAGTTGAGCTTTTGGCCATACCCACTCCTAGATTTTTTATGCAGCTATTTTGCATTTCCTTAATAAACTCTACTCCTCATTGTTGTAATGCCTGACCAGGTACTGTTACGTTCAATGTGACTTGTGACTTGGGACTGCTGCTGCTGTCTCCATGGCTCATGGCTTCCCTCCAGATGTGGGAGCAGTAGCAGCAGCCGGATGGGAGGTCAAAGGTTGTGGAGGGTTTGGGTTTCCTGCTCACCAGCTCCTGTGGAGCCCAGTAATGGCTCTTCCTCCACCCTGCCGAAGCTGAGGCTCCATCCATTGGAAAAATATGGAAAGTGCTAGGAGAAGGACAAAATATCACCCCTTTCTTCTGTGCCCAGGTCATGCTACAGAGCAATGTTCTGAAAGCTGACAGTACTGCATGCATTACCTTCCTCCTATTCACTAAAGAATGACAGTGGGAATTCATGAGACTATATGCAAAGTGCTACAGATGGGCCTGTCCACACCATGTAGAAAACAAAAGAACTTTGCAATCATTTGTAAATGTGCTAAGAATGAGAATGTAAGTGTACTTGCGCATATTTTCCCATAATTAAGCCCACATGTTTTACCATTGTGTCTGCTCATATATGTCTTTGGGCTTATATGTGTCTGTGTGTCACATGCTTGTACATTTGTGTTAATGAGCTCACACATCTGTGTATTCATGCTTATGCTGACCCACTTGTCTAGGTGTGTGAGTGCTGGCATGCTAACATGCGTGTGTGTGTGTGTGTGTGTGTGTGTGTGTGTGTGTGTGTATACGCGCACGTGTGTGGCTGCAGCGACGCAGGGCTGTCCTCCCTCTGCAGCGTTCTTTATAAACACGTCAGTCGGGCTGACAGCGCTCAGCGAGGGGCAGGGAGAGCGGGAGAGGAGCTGGGACTCAGCACTCATAAAGAATCACCCCTAATTTATTTCCCCCCCAAATTGGAAAGTGCACGCTCACACCTGACTAAATCATCACGCGTCAGCTGGAGACGGCCCCCCACCGCAAGCGGGCGAAACCCGAGCCTGGCTTTGCTGCGCGGACCCGAGCCAGCGAGGCAGAGAAAACACACGGACGCGCCGCACACCGCCTAATGGCTTCTGCAGATGTGTCGGCCCTGATAGCCCCGCTCTCACTCGGGCCTCGGCTACTCAGAGGATCTTCATCAAACTTGTCTTTTGTGTTCTATTTTTTTTCTAGCTGGTGTGGCCTTAAAATGCCCCCTTACTCCCTTGCTCCACTCCTCTTCCTCAGTCCCCCCCCCATCACTATGCCCCCTGTTAAGTCCTCACCCCATCTCATCTGTCACTTGCGGCCCAGTTGGCAGCTTGGGACTGAGGGTCTGTACTCAGCAGGCTCCTGGAAAAAGAGAAGTGCCATAAAATGAGAAAAACTCCCCCCGTCTCGTTCTCTCTTCACCCCTCTCCTGGGTCCCACCCCCTGCGCCTAATGTGGAACACACATGTTATTATTCCGCATTAGACACGGCTATCATAAACTTGACAAACACTAAACAAACAGCACAGGTGGTCGCGGAGGTCAGAAGCAGCGGCCAGGAGAGAAGCCTGCTGCACCCCCCCCCCCTCCCCACTGGGGGCCACAGGGGTTCAGTTCTGGTGTGCATAGCACATCAAGGCCAGTTTTGACTAGCATAGCACTGTGGAGTCAGCCCCAGTGCAGCATAGCACTGTACTGCTAGTAAAAGGAATGTTTTTATCAAGCTAGTCAGTAGCCCTTTAGCATTCTATTGGTATTACATCTTACTGGAGCTGTTTACTAATTTTAGTATTTTGTATGCATATTACCACCTTCTTTTTAATATCAAAATACTAAAATTGTCATCTAGTGTTACGGCTTTAATAAGATGTGTTTTTTTTTTCGTAAAGAGGACTTAGCAGTATAGACCAAAATATGTTAAATAAGGAAAGGTGTATTGATTAGCAGGAAGATTTCTATACCATGAAAGGTCATGCATGTTAAAGTGTGTATTTAGATAGGTATGTGTAATGCTAATTAGAAATAAAGTCTTCACGGCTACGTGTCAGTTTTGTTTTTCTAATGTTAGCATGTTTGATTTTTTTAGTGTTTGGGGCTATTTCACTTTCAGCTGTGTACGTGTTTATAAATAAACACAGTAAAAGCCATTGCCTTGAGTGTTCAGAGGCCTGGGTTTGATTCTGCTCTCAGCTATGCACTCGCTGAGAATGCAACCTAGAACCCAAAAATACGAGGTTTAGGTGAATTGCAACACTAAATTATCCTCCCAGCTTGTGTATGCCCTATGGTTGGCTGGCATCCCATCCAAGGTGTATCCTCTGTTGTTGCATGGATTCGATTGGCTGGTGTCCCATCCTGATCATGTCCCATGTACTCCTCTGGATTTATGCCATGTTACCTTGAACTGGATGAGCAGTTTTAGAAATGGAAGACTAAGGCAGCACACTGCAAACCTGCCAAGTAGAGAAAGGAGAGAAAAATGTGAAAAATATTTTTTGAGTTTTTATTTAGTAATAATTAAAAATGTACATTTATGCAATGACCTACAAGCATAGTTTTCTATATGTTATATGGATAATGAGGAAACAGGGAGGTCCTGTTTGCTGCACGTAGCGTAGCACAGGCAGCGTAGTCACGTGGCCAGAGGCACACCAGGCAGCAGAGCCTATACATCATAAACACAACAAGCAAGAATTGCTTTACAGCCCAGTCATAAAAATCCATTTGAACTACAAGTCTGTTTTTGTGTTGCTGCAAAAGAGAGTAAGAGCCAGCACTGAACTCATGACCTGACTTTGTAGTTATGTGTATGTGAATGCGTACAAACCTATTCAAACCAGTGTACATGCACTTGATTTATATACCATAAACAGATATATTAAGTAAACTTGGACCAAGATGAAAAATATTTGGTAAATTAAGCTGCTTTGTGGGTTACTTGGATTTACACCCAGGCAGCAAGGTCCTTCCCACAGTCAGGTATGCAGAGTGTGGTTGGCAGCACTTCTGGAGAAAACACAAAGAGTGCCTAAACACCGAAATAAACATTGAGGACAAAAGAGTTATATGGGAGACAAGGAGAACAGGACAGAATTGTGGATGTAAAAAGAGGGACAGAGAGGCTTACTGTAATTAATCAATTGGTTGTCACTAAACCCACACTGCCCCCAGGTATTCTGGGATGAGTACCCACTCTGTGTTCAGTGTCCTATCACAGGTTATTCTTTGTTTCCCAGCTGACACTTCCTCTCCTCATGGCTGGAAGGGAAAGACAACACCGTGAGAAGGCCCTGTGAGAAGGCCCTGCTCTCTATGCCACAAACACCTTGCTGTTAGTGTTGTGCATAAACTTATTTTGTTCTTTTCCCATTTCAGATGCTTCTACACTTATCTGCTTGTACTCTACACACAATCCGTTTTTACAACTGAGAATACATGACACAAAAAGATTACAGATTAATTACTGTGCAACTTTACCTTGGGGTTCAGTCATCCATCTGGTCATAAGAGTGATTTTTATAACCCGTGTAGAACAATGCTGTTACTGTTCAGGTGAGCACTTCCAGGGGCTTGTGTGCGGTGTACCTGAAAGCGACACTAAAGTAAAAGTACAGTAATTTTACTATAAAATTACTTAAGTAAAAGTCAAAGTAACCAATTGTAATATTACTTAAGTGAAAGTAGGAAAGTATCTCTTATTAACCGTACTTAAGTATCAAAAGTAGTTTCTGAATAAATGAATTTAAGTATTGAAAGTAAAAGTATCTCATTAAAAAAGCAGTCAGAATTTGAAGAATTCCAAATTTTTATTTTGTATTGCATTCTTTTTCAAATTATTAATTAGTGCACCATCTAAAAATTAAAACAAAAAACACATATACTGTATGTGTTTCTTGAGGTTCAACGGGGAGTGATTGAATGCCAGAATTTCAGTGCTTTTTGGCTCGGGAGGCACTTCATTCAACATGCCGAATCCTTCACATCAAGAAATGAGAACATCTCTTAATGATATGGCCACGGGTGGTTTGACTCATTTAAAGCAGTAAGAGTTGGTGCAGTAATGTTAGCAGACGTACTTGGTGTTGGGGCAGCATCATTGCTGCCAGAGGAGGATGCTGCTGCTAACACGATAGCTTCTTTCTGCTGCTCTTTTGACCTGCCAGAGCTTGTTACACTGAACTCACGGACTGAAAACTGAAACTTTGGGAGCATGTTTTTTTTTTGTAGTAAGTAATGAAAGTGCTAAGTGGGAAATGCATTTTATTAAAGAAAAGTAGTAGAGTAAAAGTAAAAGTCAACAGAAATTTTTAAAGTACAGATACTCCCTAAAAACACTGAGGTACTGTAACAAAATACTGTTACTTTGTTACATTACAACACTGCTTGTATATTATTTGTGAAGAAGCTGTTTTATAATGGTGTCTGTGACACAAAGAGAAAAGTTGAAGATGTATTTTTTTTCTCATCTTTAAGGATCTCACAGTATGTGTATATGTGTGTGTGTGTGTGTGTGTGTGTGTGTGCACGTGTGTGTGTGTGTGTGTGTGTCTATTTGGCATTGCATGATCACTGAGCACTGAAGTCTCCCTGAGGGCAGCCTCCACACATACTGCTGTAATGTAATATAAACCAACAAAACAAGCACATGTTTTCAAAGGCCTGTTTGTGTTTTTACAGCTTTGTCCAGCTGCTCAGAACAGACTAGCAGGGCTTACTTCTCAGATCCCAGTGACACTAAAGGCCCCTTCCTTCTCCTCATATTCCCAGCAACAGGGACAGAAGACTGATTTTCAGTGGAAAAAAAATAGATACATCAAGCGTGCATCTCTTTTCATCTCAAATTTTGTGCTGAATAAGAGAGCATGTGAACTTGAATATTTATTAGAAATGACTTGCCAATTAATTGGAATTAATAAAAATAAAAATCAAATACCACCAAGGGAGAAATAATGCTCCTTTAGTAAAAATACCACACTCTAGGCAGAAGACTGGCAGATGCCAACACATTACATTCACTGGTTTGTTTCGCATGCTAGAAGTTTCCCTGTTGGAAACGTAGCAGATGCTCAGCGTGACACAGGATTGTCATGTATTCACATGCATCACCCAGCACTAAGTTTCCTCTGGCAGGCTGATTTCCCCACAGTAAAACAGTGTCAGGTCAGATTACTGCTGAGCGGTTCTCTCTTGGCCGCACAGCTCGGGAGGCTCCTTACTCCCCCCACCTTTTCCTGCCTTTGCGCTGCTCCTCTCAAACATGCTCACGTCTTTTTACTCTCCTCCCATGTTGATTTCTTCCTGCTCCTACCATGCCGGTTTTTGCTATATTGGTGCAATCCCAGAGCGTCCTCAGCGTTTGTGAGTTTTGTCGCATCCGTCTGAATGTTGCCACGTTTTTGCTCTTCTTACATTTCTCTGTCCGGTGTTTTTTTTTGTGGCTGCTGGCTGGCATGCCCCTCCAGGAGGAACCACGAATGCAGTGATTAAGATCTGAGTGAACTTACTCTGCCTCCGTCGCTCCTTCCCTCTGCGGGCCCTCTGCTCTTTCTCCCTCTCTGTGTCCCTCGGTGCCTATACGTAACATCAGTAAAGCTGTCAGCCAGCCTGGCCAAGGTAAACAGCCCAGCACTGGGGTTCAGAGGTGACTGGGGCCAAGATGTTTTTCCTCAGGAACACAGGGACCCCTGGAGGCTCCTGGCCGGGGCCAGGGAGGGGCAAAAGGGAAAGACGATCCCCTCGATTGCCCCCCGTGCTAACACACTGGCCAGCTTCTACCCTCATCTGCATCTGTGTACACAAACCTGCTCAACAGGATTCCATTCACACATAGGCGCACACACACACACACACACACACACACACACACACACACACACACACACACACACACGCAGACACACATACGTACACACACAACCCACACACACACACACACACACACACACACACACACGTGCACACACAGCACACACAGACACAACACCTATATACAAACACACACACGGACACCCACAAACACACACACACATAGACAGAAGAATGGACATACACATGAACACTCACATACACACACACACACATACTCACCCATTCATACACTTAACAGGCTTTCTGTTTAAATTACCCCCAGATGAATAGAAGAGATTTCAACAATAAATGCCTTCCTGAGAGTTTTAGTGGAAACTTCTATAAATGCACACACAAAAATATTTATGTCTTAATGAAAACTCAGTCATGTGCATCACACTCATGCCTAGACCTATTTAGAATACCATACACCACAAGGCACGTTGAGAACCACAAGCAGAATTGTGCACTGTGGGTAAACACAGTACAACAGCCTAGTCCTGTTCACAACCTCACACATATGAGCAGCCATAAACAAACAGATGCATGCCCATATACACACAGCTACCATTCAAAAACATAAGTTGTTATTATATGGCTATTCATGAATCACTGAGTAAATAAAAAAAAATTTAAGTCATTCTTTACATTATTTTTCCCAAAATTGACACAAGTGTCATTACAGAGGAATTTATATACGGTGGACACATAGTGTAGTAAAATGAAAGGTTTATTTATGATGGCAACATTGTCTTCTGTCTTTTTGTCTTCAGTGCTGATTTATACTGCACACCTGTGATGATGCATTGCCCATTAAAATGCACTTAGTGTGTGAACATCTTGCCCAAGATTGCATGTGTCAGTCTTCATGACTGGCAGAACGCCTGACTCCTGGCATAGAACACCAGTCTACACTGAGCCCGTGTCTGTTGATGATGATGACAGCACAAGTGTCAGTATATTGGTTTGTGAGTCTCTGGGCGCCCACCCCCTCCACACACACACACACACACACACACACACACACACACACACACACACACACACACACACACACGCGCCTGTGTTAGCATATGCATGCATGCATGCTTAGGTGATTACGACCTCACTACCACCAATCTTGACTTTTCCATCTTTTGCTCCTCGGTATCCGTAGACACAACACAGTCAAACATCTTTCTTTACAGTTTTACTGATTAGTGGGTCTAAATGTGAGACTGGAAACTACACCACAATATTCACTATTTTAACCATATCACCAAAACATTTATCAGGACTCCGGTAAATTTTGCTTGTCGTTTAATCAATGTGCCACTTTCACTTTTTGTTTGTGCATCCCAAAGGACTGCACCTGTTTCATACCAAACCTTAAAGAACGTTAACCTAGCTGCCTGCTGAGAGGCTGCAGGGAAACGCCCCTGCGCTGGAGAACAATGGGGCACCATGTAGCTTAAACTCAAGAATCAAGAAACGTCTCAGCAGCGAATGCGACCCAGTGGTCGTTTGTTCACAGCAGCCTAGTAGTCTGGACAGTCAGACAGATTGAAGAGTCTAATCTCATATTTTGTTTAATACAACATTATGCCAGACAAGGTAAATGAATTAAATTACTGAATCTGATTATTAATACCGGATCAATGAATCAAATTTTAATACCTTTTTCGTGTATGTTTCCAACTGGAATTTAAATTTATATACAACAATTACATGATTATTAACAGAGCCTGTAGTATTATGGCTATGGGGTAACATGAAACAATGTCAGTTTGTTCAGTGGTGAAAAAATCTGCGACTGACTTTTCAAGTGTCTTTCTGTCACCAATTTCTCCTTTCTTTCGTCCATTAGAAGAGCTGTTTTAGCAAAGAGCTGGCATATGGTCATAGTTCACACTAAATAAAATATACAGAACAATCCTTCTTCAGCCAATGAAGAAAACGTGTGGAAATACATGCCAGGCATGTCAGGCGTGGGTGTTCAGTGTTAGGGGAGAGTCTTTCAACACAAAGGGTGGATCTGATCTGTAAGGTCACAGCTGAGTCTGTACATCAAGGGAGGTTATCTAACACCAGACGGGGGTCTATAATGTCAGGGGTGGGTCTTCAGTGTTAGGGGAGAGTCTTTACGACATGTATGTAAGGACAGAGCTGAGTCTATAAGTCAAGGGAAGGTATCTAACATTAGAGGTGGGTGTATAATGTCAGGGGTGAGCCTGCAATGTTTGAAGTTTAGTTGTGTGCTGGAGTTACTCTAGTTGGACTAATTAGCAATGTTCAGTAGTTTTGCTTGAGTGGGGATAAGACACCTGAGTATATCAATCACATGATACAGTTTGTATTTGGTCACCTGTAAATTGTAAGTGGGTTAAACAGATGCGAGCACGATAATGGCAGTGTTGTTTTGCTTATTGATCCAATGCAAAACTGGTATTCAGTAAAGCCACTTTATATAAACGCTCATGCATGTTGTTTTGATGGAAAAAAGAAAAGAGTTGGCATGGTTTTAAATACATTGCATTGTGAAAAGAGCTGTTTTGGTACAAACAACACACTGGTTTTCAGTGTTTTGAGAACATCATGCATTGTTTTGATAAATGTGCATAAACACTTCAGTAAAAGTGTAATTCATCTTGCAAAGTCCCTCTGTGGCTGGTTTAAAGTCCTCTGCTTCTTTGGGGTGACTCTCCTCTGTCATTTTCTCCTGCTGCCTCTACCACTTAGACAGGTAGAGGAAACAAGGCTTCCTCCTGTGTTGTGCCCCGCTCCAAACAGTACTTTCTCTTTCTCCTGCTCTCTTTCAAGCTGGAGGATTTCTGCTTCGCATGCCTGAATGTTTATTTGCCTTTGGCCTCATGCGTGCCTGCATTCTGGTGCAATCTTAGCTCCACACACCACCGGCTATGTTGTGTGTACATGCGCATGTGTGCATCAGGTGGGAGGGCGAGGGAATGGAGGAGGTGTGGAGAAGCTGAGGGTGAACAGTGGTGATGGGACTCACCCGGGACTGACCACTCCCTTGGTTCCCAGAGAGACTGCAGAGGGAGAAGGAGAGAAGTGGACACTGGCCAGCAGCAGAAAATCAGACACAACGCTGAAGCTTGGAGATGGATGGAAAGAGCGGGGCTGTGCATGGCAGAGGGGAAGAGCTGTAGAGGGATTCTGCTGCCGCCTGGCCAAGAAAAGCATGTTGAATTGAATTAAGGGAGAAAGAGCAACGGGAGGGAGGGGGCTGTGGGGGGGTGGCATTTCTTCTAACATACAGCCCACTCCTTTCCCTTTGAGAAGACAAAAAACAATTTTACAAAAAAGTAACACGGGGAGAGCACATGAGCAGAGTTGTAAAGAGTAGCCCACAGTAAGGGGAAAACAGTATGAGAGAGAAGGGATGAGCGACAGAAAGACTGAGTGAGATAGACAGATAGAGAGAGAGAGAGAGAGAGAGAGAGAAGTCGGCCCCTGGTAGGAAAGGAAAGAAAGAAGTATCTAAGAGTAGGGAACAAAATTAGGCTGAAGAGAGTGGAACACAGAAAAACATGTGCCTAATTTTACCTATGCTCAACAAGCATCATTTACACCTGAGAAAAATCCATCTTCTGTGGACAGGCAGCATCTCTGAACCTAAGGTGAGTGCACTGTAAAAAGCGTCACTGACATTATAACATACAAAAATAGACATTGCTGTGCAATTTTAACTTTTTGCATTTTTTCCCCATCTGGAAAATTAATAAAATGAGAGTTGATTGACTGACATTTACAGTGGGTTTCACCCTTTATAAAAATCAAATCTCTTATTGTTTGCAGTTTCATTCATTGAACAGAAAAGGAGATATTTTATTTGTGAGGGATTAGGGAGACATGAACCATGCATCAGTACCTATCACACCCCCTGACTAAAATGCGTGACAAACAGAAAGACGTCAGAGGCTGCTGCGACTGTGACAGCATCGCAGTCGCTGTTGTCACACTGCTTTACGCAGCTGTGTTGATTGTTCATCAAGGGCTGCAGAACCATGTTCGCATCGTGCTCACCTACACACAGCAGTCGGGCCTCTCCCGCATGAGGGCTCTAGTCTCCAAGCACATACATATCTGTGCATGTCACATCTGTCCTCCGCACCCCTCTCTGACCTTCGTTCTCCTTTCTCGCTCACCTGTCATTTAACCACCAGTTTTTCCCTCTTTATTATTTTTAACCTTGAAATAATAATAATCTCTTTTTATCATCCTCATATGATCTATCCTTCTACCACTCTCCCTCACTTTTTTTTTCTCATTTTCACTTCCTCTTCCAAGAGGCTGTACCGGCATATGAACCATATACATTGTCAAAGCACTTAGACTTTTCTATACAACATAAGAAGGAAACTGGACACTTATGTATAAGAAAATAAGAAACATACTAAGGATGTACTTCTCATTGGCCTTTAGGTCATGGTACTTAATGAGATGATGGTTGAGAATTCTTTTTGTCACAGAGAAAGAGAACACAGTAAGGCCTTTCCTACCCACACCAAAGAGGACAGGAAGTAAAATGAGACTCCATAAGTAGCTGAGACTGGGTGGGAGACTAGTGGAGAGAGGAGAGGCAGAGTCCTGTACCAGTGGAACCCACTCTTCTGCCAGTTTCCTGACCCTGCTCCCCATCAATCTGGCTGAGCCACAATGGGCCCTGACAGTGAAAAGCAGGGCTGCGCTGAAAACAAACAGCTTGGCCACACAGCCCATTTCCTTCTCACCCCAGTACTCCCGGTCTGGGTCTTCTTTCTCCAGCTGCTCACAAGCTTCCTCCTGCTCCTCCATGGCAGAGGGGTGGCTTCCTTGAGATAACGCGTACAGGTGATAAATCCAGTGCCCGCGTGGGAGATGTATGGGGGGAAGCCGCGATGGAGCAGAGTGCCGAGCTATTCACGTGGAAGGCGACTGTCTACTTCCTCAGAAGTTTTAACTGCAGCTCACCCCTGATGCACTCCAATCAGATGCAGGTAACACTCTTACTGCTCTGTCACACCACTGTCCAGTCTGATCCCCCTTAGTGTTTTCTTGGATTTGGGACTCGTTTTGTTTGTTACTCAGTGTTGTTGCCAAGAGAGAGTTGCCCAACCTGCCACCCCCATTAAATTTGGCTGTTGTTCAACCCCCCTTCAAAAATATATATGAACTGCCAAAAAGACCCATACTCTTCTGAAATGGGCAACCTTAAAATTTGCATTTTCCCTCTTGGTTATGCCCTCATATTCTCATATTCAATATGCCCTGACTGGTTCTATGTTATTTTCCCCCCAACATCTGCTGTGGACCAACTTAACCTCATCTTCCACACTTTCTCTCCAAGCTCTGTTCTGGCACCTATGCCACCCCCCCCTCTCCTAATCTCTAACCCTAGAAAACAAAACCCTATGAAGACAGAAATCACTATGGGACATGAATCACGAAAGCGTCATTATGACCCCCTCCCTGTCCCAGCCAGCTGCCCCTCCGCTCTCAATAACCCCTCTTGCTCTGCAATCTCGGGCCACTTCACCCCAGCTCCAGCCACTCAGGGGGGCTGCTATTGTTTCTATGCAGCTTTTATTTCTTTATCTCTAACATTTTTCCAAAATACAGCGCATTAGAGTGGCCTTATCATCTTTTTCTCCTTTCAGTCTCTTTAGCTTTGAACTCTGGGAGCTTTAAACTGCACGCCTCTTCAGATCCTCTACCCTGTCCATTTCATGCACATACACACACACATACACACACGCTAACAGACTTACCATTTAAGACACTTCTACCCCAACCATCGTGTTCCTCTGCTTGCAAATTGTCTCGGCATTGTGGAAGTTCAATGGGAAGAGAGGAAGGTTTGGCTGGGGGTGGCGAGGGAGATAATTGTGTTTTGTGACACTATCAACAGAACACTCACACACACACACGCGCACATACACACAGACACACACACACACACACACACACACACACACACACACACACACACACACACATACAAACACATACACAAATAATGTATCTGAATAACCATATCTTCAAAGATTTTTTCAGATGACAGCAGCACTCAGGCCAAGGTCATTAAATAGTATTATAATACCAGAATTCCAAACAGCAGGACAAGAAAGAGCAAAGGAAATTAATTACAAAAAAAAAACTTGCCTGCGTGTGACAGATATGGTTGTACTCTTCCTCAGATCATCTCCACACCTCCACAGTTTGTCTGTTTCTCACTGCATAAACAGTGTTAACACAGAATCACAGCTCGATCAAAAGCACTGTATTGATCTGTACTGGCGGGGGGGGGGGGGGCGCGCCGCGCCGGGGGGGGGGGGGGGGGGGGGCGGGGGAGGGGGAGGGGGGGGGGGGGGAGGGTGGGGGGGGTGTTATGTAGAATG
>JABJVR010000029.1:2058647-2070497 GCA_025773905.1 Chitala chitala
TATATATATATATATATATATATATAAAGGATAATGCTGCGTTACTAACAACAATGATATATAATTATTAATATTATTACTAAAAAATTTATTAACAGTAATAATCACAATAGAAATAATTATATAATTTAGTATCGTCGCTCCATATTTTCAGTTAGAGTGTACGTTCTTGTTTTGGGGGCGCTGACTTATTTGGAGGAATAGAAAACGAGTGAAAAACTGAGCAGTGAAAAACTGAAGGGGGAAAAAAAACAAAAAAAAAACGACAAAGAAAAAGTGAAGAGGTGGTATTAGGTCAGAATATACGGAATCAGATATAACTACTCCTCGTGCTGATAAAACCAGGCTGTGCTCTCGTACATTTTTTTTTTCTCGGGACACAGAGAATACGTGAATAAATTCTTTATGTAAATCTCAAATCAGAACAGACTCAACCTTCATTTAAAGATCACAAATCAGTATCGATACAGTAGAAACTGCATGAAAATATTATCAGTAAAGAAATTAAGGGCTGTTTTACCCATTCCTCGCTAGCCGTTTGAGTTATTAGATTATGTTTGTTACATTACGTTTCAAAACTTTTAACAACACTTGTACTGCATTATGTTGTAAAACGTTTAGATTTTATATTAATGTTCATATAAATAAAACGTGTATATCAAAGAAGTTGATTCACATACTGTATAACATGGATAGACTGTTTAAAATTATAATGTATGAGCTACACATTTCTAATACGTCAACAAGAATTTTGTGAGAGATCTGTCAAAGGTGAATCGCGACAGTCTAATTGAGCATTCAAAGTATCCAAAACTATTTCAGTAAGTAAACGTTCCTTCATTTAAATCTCAGCACAAAATTCTTCCGACAAAGTGACAATGTCACGCTTAATTTTTTGACGATCCAAAGCCAGAAAAAAACCATCTGGCGGCAGAGCTGAGCAAAAGTAGTGTTGTGTAATCAGTCCCACACCCCTGCCCCACCCAGCACACATTTCTCTACCCCTAACCGCCTTTCATTCCGTGTCTGTGTGTGAAGCCGATGGTGTCTATAATTATTGCGACCACCCCTGCAAGCTCGCCTCCCACGCTGACATTGTGTGGCAAACTGATTCTCAAAAACAGTGATCCCTCAATTCTAACATTGTTTTTACATTAGGTAAATCATCAACGGCGGAAGAGAAATAATTTATTAGGAGTTTTTTATGTGTATTGAAATGTATATTTTATGTGCATATTTAGAATAAAATGAATACAATTTCAGTTATATTTTTACAGTCCCGTTAAAAGCTTATTTTTTAATATTTTTTTCTACGTGTCTAATGGGTTTTCTTTCACTTAAAATGTGTTTTTGTTCCATCAATTCGGAGTCCTATGTTTATTTAGTTGTTACATTTCATAACTTCTCCAAAGGTGGGAAAATGTTTATTTTGTTAAATGTATTGATACTGATTAATTTTCTGTATTTTCTTCACAAAAATTTTGCATAGATTGGAAAATATTTTAAAAGTAAATATAATTCTTCATAAATAATTAAATTCCATAAATAATTCTTCATTGTAGCTACACTAAGAAGTGCGTGTGTATGATATATATGACGTGGACGTTCAATGACCCTCCTATCTGTTAATAACGTACTTACGTTGTTCCTGTACTTCGACATTTATTCGGTTTTGTCAAATTTCGGTTTTCACACAGTATTTCGGGGTTTACGTCCTGTTACTGCCACCATTTCCTCCCTGTTAACACACTAAAGTAAAATGAACTACATTTGTCACAAAATCGCTGAGACAAAAAGATATATATAGCCTACTGTATTTTAAAAACTGTTCTCTTTTTATCACTCGTAATATTAAAAACAAATGCTGTTTCTAAACTTTTCACTTATAGAAATATTGCCATTATTATACCAATTCGGGTTATTTTTAAAACAAATAGATACTGTAAGGACGTGGCAATATTAGAAAATGTAAGATTATATAAATTTTTGAAACAATCCCTGAATGTAACTAATTTTAATTTTCAAACAGTTTTTCAAGTTCGTTCAAGTTTATTGAAAGGAAGAAAAAATGGCTGCAAATTAAGTGCGTGCATTTTCAGAGATAGATCTACAATTTAATGTCTAAACATTTATTCAGTTGAAACGGTTTAGTTATGTCCGAATTCCTGTAGTTTTGTCACGTACGTTACAGTATAAATCTAGAGAAGTTCGTCGTCTGGCTTGTTCTTCACCAAACACCCGGGTTATTCGGTATCCTAAGACCGTTTCGGACCTTGAACAGATACTGTCGGGGAAGAAATGTAGCAGCAGGAACTGCTTTCCTCGAGGTTACACGGATTCTTTAATCGGCCGAAATCTAAGTGTATTAAAATTTCTGTAAATTAAAACTCTACTTTCAGGACTGCGGACTTTTCGGAATGGATGGAAGGCCTACAGGCCAGGGAGATACGATGTTTAACTCCAACCCTCCTACTCTCTATCTGTAATAATCAGCTGTCAGAAACACCCTACACAACATTTTAACAATTTGTACAAAGCTAGGGAAATAAAAGAAGCTTTATACCCCCCTTCAATCTCAGAACATGTGCTTGACCAACTCCAAAATGGATTCATCGGTCTGTTTTCTGCACTGCCGCGAGTTCCCGCTGCCTCCATTGTACATATACCGAATCAACACAAGCGAGTTGAAAGCGGACCGCCGAGCGCCTTGTAAGTAGATCGCTTTTCAGAGGCAAATGTGTGTGGCTTGTAGCGCAGGAGACCGCTCGCTGGGTGCCCATTCATGCCCTGGGGAGAGGGTCTTCGGCGACAACATAAACAAACGACCAGAAAGCCGCATTATCGTGGATTAGAATCCAGATGAAAAAAGAATGCTATTACAAATTAGCAGGGAACCCCCCAAAGATCGTGGGTATCCATGTAGAACTCTGACATTCAATTACAGATTTCCAAAGGCTGCTGTTCCTATTCATTTACCCATTCTTATCTGCCAGAATATAGTCGATTATCAGCCCCCCTCCCCCGGAGCCACACAGGAGACGTTACATGCTCACTGTTCCATAATATCAGTCATACACTGTACGTGAGTGAGGATTCTGACAGTACCGAATCAACGTATAAAGGTCAATTTTTAAACACAATAATCTTATAACAATTATTGACATTAATGTAATTATCATATACACTCAAAAGTGGTAATACCTAATTTTCCCATTTGTCAGTGTATAACTGTACATATATACATATATGGGCTGGATGAAACAAAGTACAGTATTGGAGGACAGAGTTCTATAAAAATCCAGATTATACCTTATTATGGAACATTTATATCCTAAAGAAAGAGAACCCTGGGTCAGTCTAAAACCTTTGTCATACTAATAATAATGAAGCGTAGGCCTGACACATTCATTCATTACACTCCCAACAAGCAACGGGTTCAGACATTAGTTGTAAGTTACAAGATAAGTTCATTGAATATTTTTTCAGTGAAAGGTTTCTTTTCTTTTTAAAAGTGAATAGTGAGGAGTACGTGACCAATCATTCTACTTTATCTGGTACAGTAAGCCAAAACAACTAAACATCAATTTGATAAATAACTTAACAAAACATGATTTAAAATTCACAAACATTTATTTTTCTTGTCTTTACAGCAAAGACAAATGACAATTTATGGACATTTTAAGGAGATTCTGTCTGACTTTCTTTACAAATAACATTTTTCACAGATTTTCTTTGAAACAGATAAGATCCTATCCACAACAGTTGAACAGAATGGGAGGTAATGTGCTTTACACCAAAACCACATAATTGTCTATTGACAACATAGAATAATAATAATTACAAATTCACCAAACACCTCTATGAGAAAAACAAGGGATAGTGGGAAAGGCTATGGATTGTATTTACAAGTCCCCTTGTTCTCTGTCAATGTGCTTTAAAAGAATCAAAAACCTGAGATTTTCAGCCTCCGTATGAACAGTGCTTTTCACAAACTAAACAAAATATATAAACGATAATCATAATCTCAGTAATAGCTATCTGAAGGATGTTCTGACAAATGTGTAGAACTAGCTTTTTCTTTTTTGTTTTTTTTTATATATTTTTTCATTTTTCTGAAAGATTTTTAAAATTTATTTATTATTATAATAATATTTTTTTTTTTGCAAATAGCTGTTCTATGTTTAAGATAGGGATTTCTGACAGTCGAAGAAATAAGGTTGATTCCTATTTTACACTCCACGAATTCGTGGAACGCTTTTTAACGTTACTTTAATATGTCTCCCTTTAAACTATACATATTTACATATCATAAATATATTTTTAAACGTTTTTTTATTACGATTTAACAAATACAGGGTGGAACGAACAAAATGGTCCGACTTATCGCAAAGAATGTTATCCTACCTTTGTATATGATGGGAGAACGTTACTGGGGTTTATAGGACCTCTGTGCTTTTGTTGTCGATTTAGAAGTGACAACTGTTAAGGTTTGTCGCTTTGCTGGAAAACGTCTGTGCGCTGGCAGATTGCAACAGAGTTTCCTGGGAGAGGTTCAAGTGGTTAGACGCAGAAGCAAGTGCAGGGGTCAGCATTGCCAAAATTTGCGCTTGGCTTCCTGGCTGTGAAGAATACGGTGAGGCCGGAGTGTTGGCTCCGCCGATGATGTTGTCTATGGAGAAGGAAGGCCGGCTTTGATTGTTAGCGTCCACTTTCAAAGGTGCCAGTCCGGGCAAGGTAGGACTCAGTTGTGGATAAAAAGGCTTTCTCAAATCGGTCCCCACGAGCGAAGGAAGAGCATGAGGTGAAGGGAATATCGAGGCTGGAGAAGGGAGGGCACACTGCGCGTTCTGAAAAGGGAAAGGGCTTCCAGAGTGGTGTCCGTGATAGGGGTGATGCGCGTGGAAACTCTGCAGCTGAAGACCATAGTTGTACCCGTAGGGACCGTATCCAAAACCCGGCAGAAATCCGCCGGGGTCCCTGAGGATCTCATTTGACTGATGTCTCTTGAAACGTTTCCGTCTGCGCAGGAAGCTACCATTGTCGAACATGTCGGCTGACTCTGGGTCCAGGGTCCAGTAGTTCCCTTTGCCTGGATTGCCAGGCTCACGAGGAATTTTGACGAAACAGTCATTGAGTGATAAATTGTGCCGAATTGAATTCTGCCAAGCAGGGAACTTTTCCCGATAATAGGGGAACCTGTTGCTAATAAACTCACAGATCTCACTGAGTGTCAGACGCTTCTTGGGACTTTGCAGAATTGCCATGGTAATCAGGGCAATGTATGAATACGGGGGCTTCACCAATGTATTTTTGCCCGTCTTTTCCCCAACTAGGACTCCTCCACCAGGCTCGTCTTCTACACCACCTCGTTCTCCCGAACATCCTGAGTTGCTCAGTCCCGGTGAGGAGGCGCTCTCCCTTGCGTTCTGGGACAGGTTGTCATCGGAGTCATTTTCCAAGTTGAAGCCGTGATGGTGATGTAGGTATTTCCCGTCCTTACCTACAGATATATCGCCACCGACTACATCAATGTCCACATCTTCGGACAAGGCAGAGTTGTCGGACATATCCGTCCCCAAAGTCATCTTTAGGAGGTCTGTCTCTCTGTATCAAGTTTCGTGTCGAGTCTTTGCAGCTTCTAAAACAGAAACGCCTGAATTCGTCGCTGTAGGTCAGCAAAAAATAAACACCTACGAATCTCTTATTAAAAAACGAACTATTCACGGTTTCCAATCGACACGTAAGACCGCGGTCCGTGGAAGGCTATAAAAATTAATAACCAAGAGATCAAAACAATCGATTTAAAGGATATAAAGAGAATCTGACCGTATCGATGGAGCCCAAGGCATGCTAGCTCCGAAATGGAAACTCTTGTTACTAGAGCGATTGCATCAACACATTTAAATCTCGCATTCAAAATATCAAAAAATATATATATACATACATACGGGTATTTTTTTTCTTCGCAGTCCTTTTGTGTTTATTCGTCTTTGTTTTTTACTTAAGACTTTTTTGTCTGTTTTAGAAAATGATCTGCATTGTGATTTCCTCGTGTGCATATATACATATACTTGTGTGAATATTTATTTTTTTGTGCACTGAGACACTGTTCTCGTGTCCCGTGCGAGCCAAACATACTCTCCCCCCGCGACTCTCAAAAGCATTTATTCAACTTGTGCGATCACGTGATTCACATGTCATTGCTACCAGGATCTCAAGGAAGTAAAGATGCAGGAAGGTGTAGGGAGAGATAATAGACGGAACAGTAATCACATTCCACCTTCCTTAACTGCCACCTCAGCAATTATATGGACTATTGCTTTAATGTGTATTTGAAAGAATTAAATTTAAAATGCAGTCTAAATATTTTATGATCAAGCATTAATGATAATAAGTAGACCGATGGGTAAGGTTAAGATCTAAAATCATTTTAATGGGTTGACTTGTCATTTGAAAACTCCCGTAAATTACCGCAGTTCGGTAAAGTTTAGTAAGATGTGTGTCACTGGGTAGTACTGTGACATTTTTATATATTCATGTCAAGCTAGTTAAAGCAATCTCGTGATAATATAAGACGTGCGTATTAATTTCAACTGTTTTTTCTCCTTATACGAAATTGCCTTTATAAGCAAATGCGACGTATCAAAGCGTCTGGATAAATACTCTTACACTACTATTCTGGTAGTGTAATATAGTAATTTTTGGGACCCTGAACACACGATGGTGCTCAGAACGAATGTTTCTAGGCACACATATATGTCAAACTTAAAAGTATTCACAAAAGAACAAATATTTCTACTCTAAGTAATCAAAGAAACCCCTTGTAATTTGTAATACCATTAATTTTAAATTACTCACAAAAATAGCTTTTATTTATGTAGTACTGAACAAGTTGTAGATGTGTAAACTTGGTTTTTCCTCCTTTATCAAGTTAGTAAATAGTGTGCTTTAAATTAGTACAATTCAACGGATGAATTTAAATTTTTTTAATCAGAATAAATTCATCCATACCGGATTTATACCCGGCACTTCCGATGGAATAAACAGTTTACACATTCAAATTAGTAATCCACTCACTTTCATCCGATGTTAATAAATATTTACTGAATACATGAAACTATCGCTTAGGTGATTTTTTCTTTGTTTCGCTTTATCACAGACATGCATAATTATAGCAAACACAGAGCAGGTATTTCTATTTAGAACCTAAGGTGTTGTATTAGCCCAATTACAGACACAATGGAAGGTATTTGTATTTGTACATACAAGAGTTCATTTCGTTAAATCTTCGGTATAAACAGAAGCTACAACAACGACCAGAAAAAGAAGCAGATAATTAGAGTTTTGCACCTTTAAGCACCATCACTGCAAACAGTTACACGGACGCCTCGGCGCTGAGCCAGCCGATCACATCATTGCTGCTGTCTTTTCTCCAGAGGTCTTTTGAGACAAATAAATAAAGCCAAGACACGGAAAGCTCAGCGTTTATGCCCACGTGATAAACCAGTATAAGTATTCTCAAAAACCTCCAAATTTACCAGTTACCGAAAATAAAATATACTAACAGTATGCTGTCCTCTGGTCCATTCATGGAAGATGAACGGAAGTTCACTTTGGTAAATTATTACTGTGCTGTACTTTTGGTCATTACTTCCTTGAATTTACTGCCATAACACTCCGTTTCGCTGAAAAAATTTGCCCACAATTATCTGCTTTTCCTCTTTTCGCTTTTCCCCATGTTCATTCTTTTTATCGTATCGTCTCTTTGGGACGCCTCGTTCATAATCTGATTACAGATCTGCGAACAACCTTTAAAATATTCCCAGTATAATTTCTTAGGTTCACAGAAGCAGCCTATTATTGTAGATATGCCGTATACTTAACTTGACCAGCTAAAGTAAATATACGTCGGCCTGTATATGAGAGTTTACACAACAATGTATGTTTATTGCCTAATCTAAATAGTAATATACTGAACGATGAATAAAATATAATTTACCACCATTATTATGAACGCGCCGTAGAAACCGAGATTTATAGCCATAGTCTACACCCTACTTGTTCTTGTTCTTATAAATGAATGTGTGCGTTCATATGCGTAACTATAGGGATGTTGGTATGGTACAGGACTGATAACCTGTATAATTATGATAGATTGATTTGGTGGTTTTGCAATCAATTCATGTTGTTGTGCCCGAAGGTTTTGTACTTTACAGTGATATCTATACAAACGTATAATTATAAAGCAGGTGATGGTGTTAAAAGTTTCTGTAACGTGAGCTGAACGTATCCGAACAGCTTGTTTTCTCGGAAATCATACTTTCTAGAGAGCTAAATATTTTCTACACAAACATTTAAATGATCTAAAGCATATGTTCAAGATACCATATAATTTTCATATTATTTAACATAAAGTGCAATAATGAAGAATTGATATTCACGGACAGGCCGTAAAACCCAATTTAACCATTAATTCGGTATTATTATTATTATTATTGCTGTTGTTGTTGTTGATGATGATGATGATGATGATGATACTTTGTACTCGTACTTCACTTAGAATATAAACGTGATATAAATAAAAGTCAGTTCTTTAATTTCGTTATTCCTTTCTAAGAACAGTCTGGTACACAGACCCTCTATTTTACTGACAAATCTCCTCAGATTCTCAGGGCGGGGTCGCACGCATTTATGTGACATCACTGAGCTAAAAATCCCGGACAGGTGTGAGGGAGCTTTGCAGTCTCACCTCGGTTCATGAGCACTGTAGAACCGCCCGACACGTTTTAACGATCTGTGAGCATGTTCGTACCTGAGAAACTGTAGTTTAACTAGTAGCCGTCAATTTATTGCTTTGCATTCATATCTATGCCCTCACCGTTCTTTAATTAGGCATAAAACAAAACAGTTTTCATAATAAAGTCATTTTAACTGGTCGTTCGTGATACATCCATATACGTTCTTGATGCACCTGTATACCTACATACTAGATAATAACATGATTTCATAATTGTGTAGCTTTGCAGATAAGAAATGCATGTGGCGGAATGTAGGTAAAAAGCGTTTTCAACGCTGGCAGCTACTATTAGGCTATTTTTGGAAAACGGGTGAATTTATGCTTAATCAAAGAAAGTTAACATCTTTATTCATGCTTTTTTTTTTTTTTTGCTCGGTTGTAAGGCTATCGGATTCCAGCCTCATTCAAAACGTATAGCGATTATCATAAATATCTTTTCATCGATTAACAGAAATTTACATATCCTCTTCTGTATGTTTTATTGTATTACGTAAAACGGTGTTATAAATTATATGACAACAATGTACTAATACTATAAATCGGTAAACACCTCTTCATAACCGACAAAAAAGCTATAAAATAGTTTGAAATTGTTTAAAACGTACATTTAAATAACCAAGCGGCCTACGTTTGATTCGCATTTGTTAATGCTTCTACGTATATAAAATTAAATTCTAGGTCGGTACAGAGAAACCCGTTAGGCGCAGTATAGGCTGTTCGAAAAGTGGCCTATGCATTTACTTAGCTGCATTACCAAATGAAGATGCTTCAAATAAAAAGTAAGTAATAAAATATAAGTAAAAAATAAGTATCAGCCACTTGCTCTTAAAATGCTGCTTTGCCGTTTCTTAAACTCGAAATACTTACCGTTAGATTATAAACTGGAATTAAATTTACAATAAACATTGCTGCCAGTAGATAATCGTAAATCTCTTAAATGGAATGTTTACAAATGAGATGTAACCTGATCGGATGAAGAAAAATAATTTTAAAGTGTGGCCTGACATCTAGTGATGGAAAAAGGTATCGTATTAAGACCATAGAAATCAAACGTAAAACACAGCTGTCACCAGTAGGTGTCGCTTTCTCTCCAACTTTCTCTCGGGCTGTCTCTGTTCCCTGCTAATTCCCGTTAGGCTTTTGAACAGTAAAAGCATTTTTAAGTGACATTTCTAAATGTTTGGTTTGTTGTGACTAATGCATTTGTGCTACTTTCTGTGTGAAATGATGTATCAGATTTAACAAAACAACAAAACGGCTGAAGCCCACAGGTATGATAGGGCCTGTGCAGAAAGACATTTGTCCAATATATTTAGTATAACGGTTTTAAACATCACAGATATAATGGGGGAATCCTACTGGTTAGTGAAAGTGTCGTTGAAACCAGAATACAGATTTAAATTCAACCATATGTCATGTTTGTCTGCAATATGCTGTGCAGTCTTTTGGAGTGTTTGACTGTCATATTTTGATCTCAAATCCAGTTCTGCAAGAAGGTAGCCAATATTCTGCCTGCAGACACAAATCAACTTCAGTTATGTGAAGACATACAACACCCAGATTCACATCAGAGGGGCACCAGTGAAAACAAACTTGGCCCCTTTTGTGGCTCCCCTATATTATAAATAATTAAATGTGGTTTACTAACAGTCACATGGTGTTAAAATGAGTAGAACTAAAACATAAATTCGATTTATAGGTGGAGCCCTTAAGGCATCAGCACATCATTCACTTAAAATATGATTGAAACAGACTGTAAATAAAATACTGAATAATCATGAGCATGTTTTGTCTTTTACTTTTTAATGCCTGCAAGATAACTAAAGTGTCTGAATACCTGAAAAACAAGGATTAATGTAATTGACCCCTCTAACAGAAGGGCTGCAGAATATAGAACAGGAGGGTTCTATATTATTTCAATTCCTGGTGGCCCTAGCATGGCCCCCCCAAACTGAAATCACATAGAACTCCCAATGCTTCGCACAGTGTTTTGATGAGACCTATAGAATGACAGTAGGAGTTTGATTATGGAGATATTATAATATTACAATACTATTTATTGGGGATTATTGGGATTCATGTTGTACATGATATATTACTTCAGCAGTGAAAAACTGGTGCTGGAATAAATACACATACAGTATATTATTTGTGAAGTAAATCTGAAAATATATTACTATTAATATAAACCCTGAAAAAAATTAGAAATTGTTTTTATCAATGATCAAATGTTCTTTATCTACACAAATACTAATGAGGTTAATGAGTAAGTGAAACAAAAAGTTGTCAAAGATTTTTTTTAATTCTTTGAACTACTCAGTCTATCAGATCTGTTTTACATCTCCATGTTCACACACGTCCTGCATTTAGTACGCTATTAGTATTTGAAGATCTCATGTTTCAAAAATGTTTTCATTCCTTTTCAAAGAATTTCAAGCATGTGAAATGTACTGCATTAATTTGATTTTCTTTTTTATTTGTACCATTAAAACTAAAAAAAAGAACCGTATTACATTATTTATATAATTTAAACATCTTTGTATTTATGTGCTTCATCCTGAATGTTTTTTTTTTTGGCTAATTAAAAATTCCTCCGTAACCGCATTCGCTTGGAAGATTGTGTAATACATAAATTACAAATGATAAATGAAATAATTATAATCAGTAATTGCTGCAGCCACTTGATGAATTGTACAGACACTCAGTATCACCCATGTTACTATACCGCATGCTGTCATTTTAAATTATAATTGTTATAGTAATTAGGCGGCGGCACTTTCTTTCATGAGTTTGTACTTCAACCGTTATTAAATTCTTTGTATGTTTTAAAGGAAAAACATACAATTAATATTAATTAGCTAATAAATTCAATTCCTTTCCCCAAATATATATTGAATATTTGTTGAAAACAGGTAACAGAATGCTTAACTGTAACAAAACTACGTTTATTGCCATCTTTAAGTCAGCAACATTTACCATAAAGTAAAGATTTTTAACACATTTGTAGACGTTCTATTCAGATGGCCAACGTTTTAACTTAACAACTTAACTTG
>JABJVR010000029.1:2070673-2102498 GCA_025773905.1 Chitala chitala
AAAACAAAAAAACTTTCGAAAATACTGCTTTGTATGTAAAAATGAGGCACGCCAACTGCCAGCTTTTCTGAAAAATTGAGCGAACATAATGTTCGACTGCGCAAAATTTTATAAGGTAATAAGTATTAAATAATGTATATTTCCATTTACACAAAACTGCTACAAAATGTGTTATCAAAACAAAAATCATATATGTCCTATTTATCCTTTAAAATATAAAAAATGTATATAAAAGTGAGCGTGAAGACGTAGGATTTAACAGCTTTATGTTTGTCACGCTTGAGTTTAAACGATGAGGCTTCTGTGATGATTCGGTGTCTTGCACCTACATAAATCGCTCTAGTCCAGACGCATAGTTTGCTTGACGCATGTAAGTGTTGTTGTAGGAGTTCACTGTTGGACCGGGAAGCCCCAAAAGTTGTTCATTGTGCTCGGCACAAGAAGCAGAGCGCACACCAGGCAAAGACAGTCGGTTCCCGGTGCAGTAAACTTGAGAACCTCCCGGGGAGAAACTGGCCTGTGTCATTGCTGGTATATTAGGAGGAGAGGCTGATGAAGAATACTGGTATGTCGCAGTGAGGTTTGAAGAGAGGGTACCATTGCCTCTAGTTAACACAGTAGCGTTGGGGTTTACACTTTGTGACTGGAAGCATGACGAAAGGTCCGGACCCAACGAACAGCTGGTGGCAATGGTACCCACCTCTCCACCACTCAAACCTAGTGACGGAGTCGTAAGATCTCCTCCGGGCCCAGTCTGCATTGCTGTTTGTTGGCTAATGATGTTGTCAATGCTGAACATCCTGTGTTGTCCTTGGGTGACCCCAGCCGAGGCTTGGTAATGATGCAGCATTGCCGGATGAGGAGAACCAGTCAGCTGAGAACCGTAACTTGAACTCATTCCGGGGTATAACGTGTTCGGATAGGCCGGTCGACCGATTGGTGTAGGAGTAAAAGCACTCGAGTTCTGCATATACCCTGGATAGGTGCTGACATCAGTACGTTTGAATCTTTTTCTCCTTCGTAAAAAACTTCCATTGTCGAACATGTCTTCAGCAGCGGGATCCAAGGTCCAGTAATTGCCCTTACCTGGTCTCCCGGGCTCCCGTGGAATTTTAACAAAGCAGTCATTGAGAGTTAAATTGTGGCGGATTGAGTTTTGCCATTTTTTCGAATTTTCCCGATAGAAAGGAAAGCGCTCCATGATGAATTTGTAAATGCCACCCAATGTGAGCTTTCTTTCAGGGGAGTTGGCAATCGCCATGGCTATAAGAGCGATGTAGCTGTACGGTGGTTTCCCTCGTTGGACCGGTCTTTTCCTGCGCCGACTGCCCGTTTGGGGCAGGTGATCATCAGTATGAGTCAGCGGAGCCCCTTCCTCTCGCTGCACGTTTGGACTGCTGCTCCGAGGTTCAGACTTAATTGTTATTCCATCTTTGGCTCGAGTTTGAAGTAGAAGAGGTTGCTGGTGCACTGGGGGCTCCATACTGACGTTTGGAGACACCCGCATGGGACTTGCTGCCTCAGCTGGCGAGTGCTGGGACTCTGCAGTCATTTTGCACATGCCCGAGTAGTACGAGAAATCTGCAAGATTCATAAAACTTATGTTTTTTAAATTTACGTGATATAACTCGTGTCGAAAAAAAGATTTGGATCTTCCTAATTTGTAACTTACTTTTGCAATGTTACCTGTCTCTAATTGCTGGCAGGTTTAATAGTATGTCCGTAATAATGATTGAAGTTGTACCTTCCGTAGTTCTTTCGACCTCTGAGAGTTTTTGCCAGTTGTGTGTGCATGTGTAGTGGACGCTCTTATAAAGCGATTCTTCAGTGACGAAACTGTGTACCCGTGACGGAAAAGCGGCAGGCGAGTCAGACGGATTACAGTTGGCAGCTGGCCTACTCCACTGAAACCAACTATGGGACTTTTGATATTTAAGAAATTTAAGTTTTATAAACTTAAATTTTGTGCACTATTTCGTATTGAAAGTACCGAATCCATCGTTGTTTATGCCAAGTTAGGTAGTCCACATTATTCTGAAAATAACCAAAGTTTAAGATTTTTATTGGCTTTATTAGGCTGTTCAGATTGCACTGCCTATATATAAATGAAAATTATAAATTGAGGAACTAGGGTCTTAAGGCTGACGAAGGGTTATCTGTGGTTTGAGCTGGTCAACCGCATTGATGTTCTCAGACTTGTCAGCCCAGCGTTCATGTTCCATGGCTTTATTCTAGATATTTGACTTAAAAATTTGTTTAAAAACTGTGTATTGTTTAGGACTACGATTAACTGCATGGGTGTTAAAACGCTTGCAGTCGAGCTCTTTACGACACGAGTCACCCCTTCTCTCACACGCGTGAATTATGTGTTCAAAACTTGTTATATTTTATCTGAATCAGAAATACGAAGGGGAGCAACAGTGGAGACTTTCAAGTCATCTTATCCATTGAAAAACAAACAGTTTACTGAAACAAATTACTGTAGATAGTAAATCCCGGTTTCCGTTTGTTATAGTGGACTGTCTGGCTGGAGACTGGTATAATTTTGTCATTTATATATAAATCACATTTAGTTTTGTACCATGCTATAGACTGCCCATTATATAATAAGTACCATTCACATGCATGATATATATATATATATATATATACACATTATTGCACAGTTGAGATATGAAATAGGATCAGGATTTCAGGATCTTCACAGAACAACAACCGTTTTCATGCCCACATTTCCAAATGTAGTTTTCCACCAGTCAAAGCCACATTGTTTGTGTCATATAACAACAGGTCAGGAGTAAACAAATTATTTAGAAAACAGATACTAATCACACACCTGGAGAAAACAAGAAATAGGAAAATGAGAGGGGAGAAAGCCTGGGATAGAAGCAGACATTAAAAGCAGGGGCTAAATAAACTCGTTCATTTTTACTGTCTGTCTCACAGACTGATTTGAAAGAGGTGCGACGATGAATCAAGGCAAGTCACAGACCATAATCATCCCCCACTCACTAAACATGTGCCTGCTCACTACTCAGCCATTCCAGCCGATGGTCTGTGGCACTCACCCCCCCACTCCCACTCCCTCCTCCACCCCGCCCCTGGGTCATACGCACTAAGCCCAGTGAGCCGCTCACACTCAGTGGATAACAGCTTTGGACAGGCGTGGGACTGTGGGGTGTATCGAAGCACGATCTGCCCTTAGTCCTGCCAGGTCAGGCAGGACAAACGAGGGCTGTGGTCAGGAAGCAACCATACTGCCCCAGGGCT
The DNA here is from genome assembly GCA_025773905.1 of Chitala chitala. Lineage (NCBI taxonomy): Eukaryota > Metazoa > Chordata > Actinopteri > Osteoglossiformes > Notopteridae > Chitala > Chitala chitala. Next base: position 2,073,944 of record JABJVR010000029.1, read on the forward strand.
GCGGCCTCACAGCGCCATCCCCTCCCACCCCTGCACTATTTCCCATTCTTACCTTTTACTTACCTTCTGTCTCTTATTTTTCCTGAATTGTGCCATCACATCAGTACTGCACTGGAAGTATCAACAGGTAATAGGATCCCTACTTCAGTTATAAACAAGCATTTTTATTTAAATATAGTGCTGAAAGATTTTGTGCATGTACTCCATTACAAATTTTGTAATTGCACTGTACTTTACCAAATGCTCATAACCCATTTTATTCATGTCCCATTTGCTATAGCATGTAAAGTTCATGACCATTGTGTTTAAAGCATATGAGTCACAAAAGTGCCATTGTAATGAATAATAAATGGAAGAACAGCAGATTAAATTTGCTTAACTGGCTGTATGGGTGACAGGACTTTTCTCTGTTGTAGACTGTTGCACAATACTGTGATATATCAGGTGAGTTAGTTTATATTGCATAATAAAATATTATTTGTAACACAGTATTGCATTGCTTTAAGTTGTCTGTTACTGAGAGAAGTGCCAACTGTTTAATTGAAATGAATATTGTCAGATTCATGGAAAAGATTCAGAACATGAAGGCAATATATTATTCTTTCAAATTATCAGCAATTTCATTGTACATAGCTTTCTACTAACGAAAGATTTTGTTAAAAATGCTATAATTCATTAATGAAGTCATTACTGAATCAGTTTAATGTTTTAAATCAATGTTGTAGCAAAAAGTTAATTTGTACACATAAACAATAGTGTATAATTGTTTTACTTTCTGCAGTCCCTAGTGTTTTTTTCTTCACTTTTCATTCCATATTTTGAAATTGCATTCAGTTTCTTCAATATAATGTGTTGTAGCCAAAGAATACACAAGCAACTCTCAGTGCCAATTTTTAATTCTGATAAAGACATCCAATATCAGTACCAAAATCTAAGAATAACAAAGTGCACCTGAAACAGAAATTAAATGCAAGCAGAAATGATATAGTTATGGCTGCCCACCATTAACTCTTTCCTTTTCTTGTTGCCCCAGTAGTGCTTGGGAAACCCTAAGTCTGTGGGAAAAACTGTAAAAGTTAACACAACAAAGTTCAAACTGTGTAAAAAGGGTGTAAAAATTGGAAAAGATGGACAAAATATTATACTATTATCTAAAAATATTCTAAGTAATATAAAAACTATATAAAACACATTAACATACAGGTATTCCCTATTTACATACATACTTTTGTTGAGATATTGCATTCTGACACTATGCTTTTAATTTAGTCAATATAAACATTTTTCTAAACAGTCATCCAATGGTATCTGATATTTCAAATCCAAAAACACTGTACAATGTACAATGTTACTTATAGTGAACAGACGTGTTTGAGCTTCTTTTTTGTGCATCTTCAACATGCAAATCTTTAATTAAAACACAGTCTCTCTGGCACCCAATTTAGAGTCTGACAGCTGTACTTCTGTGTGATCCGAAAACAATGTGTTCAGTAGGTTTAAACACCTTTTCTCATTTACTGCATATAAAAGTATATTTATTAATGCGCTCCCTTCTATAAGACTTTTCATTTTATGCACTCTATTGAAACCTGTTGGATGAAATACTTATGCAGTGTCAGCCAATGGCCTGTTATTTCTGTACAACATGTGTTGTCTGGTGTACTAACATACATTTTGACTGTGTAGGTTAATGTTTTAATCTTCGTGCTCTTTGCCCACATTCACATCTGCTGGGTTTTTTTGCCTCATTGCAAAGAAAAAAAAAGATGGAGAGAAGAGAGAGTTGCTGAGTAAACACTTGGAACCCATTCATTCGCACACTGGCTCCAGTGTGGGGGGGGGGTGGGCTAGAGGGGGCCATGAGAAAGAGTAAGGGAATTAAAAAGGGAGGGGGAGAGAGGAAGGGAGAAGAGCGCACGAGAGAGAGAGCGCTGCGCCCTTTCTTGCTCAAGCTCATCAAGTACGGGCCAGGGCTCCTGAAAACAGAGGGATTATGTGAGTGCCGGGGTTCTCCTGGGCTGGCGGAGCTGCACTCGCTCCTGCGCTGCACGCTACGCTGCCCTGCTGAAGCAGCTGCACACCGTTCTCACACGCACACACATACACACACGCACACACACACGCACTCACAAGCCGTGCACCGGCACATAAAAGATTCTCACTAGTGTACTTGTGCAAACACGGTAAACAAATAGAAGTGTGTGCAAAGGTCTGAGCACCTTTTGATGAAAATTCTTACAATGTTTAAAGTTTTCCCCTTAATTGTAAACATCTAAACATATATATTGCAGTTATCCATACAGTATATATATTTACAGTTTAGAGAAAACACTAATGCTTACAGTTAAACTTGCATTTAATTCTTTGTCATTATCAAGGAAAATTGAATGGCCTTTGTATAGTGCGGAGGGGGTGAGTATATGAAGAGACTAATACACAGGGTTCAATCAGCAATGAAGCCTCAAAATATTACATCAATCTTCCACAATCAGGATGTTTGAGTAACAAAGCTGTTGCACAATTAGAGTTAGTTTTCACTTTTTTCATTTTCTATGACTTGTTCAACTTTGGGAGCAAAAACATTATTCATTTGGTGGCACCAGGACAAGGGGGACAGTAAACAATTAATTGTTGCTGTTTGATCTGCAGACAAATATTTTTCAATTTAATATTCAGAAACCTTAATAACATTTTTTCATTTAATTAAACGTACCTTTTTGAAAAATGATTAATCAGTTGTTCATTTTTCATATCTAACATGATGACTAAGTTTCCCACTTCATCCTGTTTAGTGGGTGATACTGCACATATCATTGGCCAATGGTTATTGTGCAATCTTTAGTCATTTATGCAGGATCAGCCCTATATGGTGCTTTTCCTTTTGGCTCATTCACCTCATCTTGACTTTCTGACTTTATCCACAGGTGTGCAAATGGGCATCTCTCAGGTGAGTGATGTCCATGTGCGTGACTCATATAGTAATGGCCCCTGTGCATTGAGTTGGAAGAAGAACAAGAGCATAGTAGAAAGATGGGTTGGGTGGATTTTGTCCATACAGAGACACCTGTCCCTCAGCTCTACTGTGGAAGGCAGCTAAACTGATTGTATGTAGCAGACTGTTAACTGCTATGGTAGAAATCCCCTGACAGTCAAGTCTAATTAGATTAGAGTGTGATTAGTCCCCCAACCGAGGGACTCAGGTCTTTAGCTTGGTGGGCTAATTCTCTTGGTTGGTAACTCTGTGAAGGTTGTGAGGACCCAGGTTTGATCCCTGGCAGGGTTACCCCTATTACATATAAATTTCACTTTATGGATGAGTTCAGGGTTGCTTCTGTACCAGAACATGTTACTTAATCAGTGATTAAATACACCAGACTTCATACATAAATACATTATGTAACTGAATAGCTCTTTACACAAAGTGTTGTAAGATATACAAGACATGCTAGAGTGAAAAAGAACAAGGCCCCTTCATGTCACATGAGGTCTTACTATCCTGCTGCATTGAAGTACGTTCTATGGTGGACATATATGAAGTTTCCCGGTTCAAATCCCAGTCTAGCCACCTGGTGTGTCCTTGAGCAAGACACCCAGCACTAGCTCATTGTAACACACGTATGAAATGTTGGAAGTCGCTTTGGATAAAAGCATCTGCTAAATGACATATCAACTTAAAACAAAATGGCTGCAGTCACCCAATGACTTTTCAGCATGTGAATAATACAGTAAGTTGACCCAAACAGACAGGGAATGCAGCCATTATGAAGAGAAAGTCATATGGCAATGTACTAACACAGAAATATAGTAGTGTTCAGGTATGAACATGTTTTGAAACCTTGTTTTTTTGGTAGAGGTGTGATAACTGCAGTGGTTTGGTGCTAGCCATCAGGGCAGCACATCCAGTTTGTGTTGCCATTTTAACTGGCATTGTTTACCTTCATTTCCAAACAGCACGGCAACACAGAAAAACAAAGGAGCTACGCCGAACAACACGACGAAGACAAGGAAATGGTACAAAAAACTCATAAGTACGCATCCGCAAAACAATATAAACACTCCCCCGTTTATCTGTGGACATGGAAACCTGGAAGGTATCCTGAGATTGACCATTTACATAAAAATATGTTGTGACCTAAAAGCTGGCTGCTCCTTTTGCTGAAAACAGACCTGCCTGATATGGAGGAAGAAGCCCAGTGCACGGTAAACACGGCGCTAATGCAAACCGTTAAAGCAGGCACAGTAACAATGGCATCTCTAATAACTTAATGCAGAGAGAATCCACACTCAAGTCCCTCCAGCCTCTTCTGGATTTAGACCCACAGGGTGTGTCACTTACCTGCTTTTAGTACAGCTGCTCCTTAAGGAAAGGCAAACAAGAGGCCCTCTAGTCAACCAACCCATAAGTCCTACACATTCTGGAAGAGAGAAGAAAGACTCAAGGGGGGAAGGGAGAGGTGAGTTGGTCACTGGATTGAGGGGGGAGCAGCTCTTTCTTACGTCCTCCTCAGCTCTGTTCATGTGTTATTACTGTTGTTGCACTGACTGGCTAGACAAACAGATATTATTGTTCTGCACATTCTCACTAATATATTTCCAAAGCATTACAATTAGTCCCAATGTAGTTAAAGGCTTAATGGGTTATGTGTCTCAGACTGGAAGGCTAGAAAGGGATTTTCACCAGTCAACAGAGGATCTAATTTGTATGTGAAAATGTTTGTGGTACATATCGTTGTTCAGAAGTAAATTAAATCCCAACCCATGAACCAATCTTATTAGCACAGCAGTAGTGACACAGAACAGGCCAACAGACGTCAGTGGGAAGTTTGTGGGGTAAGAGAGAAATGGCCAAAGAACAAGGGGCTTTTTCAGCACCATCCTTGTCAGCCTTCATATTGTCATCTTTCATCAGAAGTCGTTCTCTTCCTTTCAAGTGCTTCTACAGCAAATTTCCCTCTTAGTACATCCCCATACGGCAGCTCCACCAGCACTGTGTTACTGACGTTTTTATAACGCTAGAAGTAACCCTAGTGATTTGTGTGTTAAAAAAAATCTTTCCATTATCTCAGGACCACTTACATACTGTTGGCAAATCTCTCCATATGTTTCAGACATAATCTTAAAATCACCCTAATCATCACTATTATTATGGAGAGCTGTTCTCTTCATAATCATTGGTGTGTTTGTCTGGGTGATGACTACTGCCAGCACAGTAGTGATGAGAGACAGTGAAGCGCGTGCGCTTATGCAGACACACACAGACAGGCACGCACACACACACACAGAGTCCCTCCTCTTCTTTGTTACAGTGACAGAGAGGCCCTCATAATATGGCCTTAACACAGACTGACACAGTGGCACAAACACGAACAGAAATACACAACACTGCCACTCCAACACACGCACACACACACACATACACACACACACACACATATATATATCACGAGCTGGACTTTCATGTCCAACCTTTATCTCTGCGAAACTTCATTAAACACAAAGGTCAAACGCAAACAGGTTTCAAAGCAGAGGTGATGATTATAGCACAGATTCTGTTCTTCAGAAGGATCCCTCCATGGCTTCAGACCAAGATCCAGAAACAGGGCTACTGGTGTTCACCACTTTCCACAGAAGAGTGCAAAAGCAGAAATCAAGCCAGCAAACATCACTTCTCTGTTTCAAATATCAAACATCGTAAAAAAGCCACATTATAAACCTACAGTCAGCTGACCATAAACATGGCATTGCTTCAAAAATACACTGTGCAACTATTCTACAAAACACTGTGTTTTGCTCCTCAGCTCAAAAAACACGTTGCTAACATACGCACTCAGCATACGCACTTTCTTCTTACTCATTTAATCAGTTTTACTTATTGTCACTGTGTACAATAAACTGGGCTTGTTTCATGTAGTCTTCAATTATTTCCACGTCACTGTCAGGCATTTTACAGGTACTTTAAATTTTTGTAATGCACATCATTACTGGACTCAAGACTGTGAATGTTTAGTCATTAAAGGTGGCTTAAATTTTTTTTTTTTATTTCTGATAATCAGCCAAATTTAACAACTATGTTATAATGCATTGGGCTGCTTAAATTACTGTTACTATGTTGCATTTTATATATGAAAATAGTAATTAATTTCTTGAAAAACAAATGCTGCTTCACATCTTTACAATAGAACTGCACACCTCTTACACCCTCTTTGGGACAATACTGATACTACAAGTGCTATTGTGACAGCAACTAACACCGGCAAAACACTTTTGCCCATGGAGGGATTAACTAAAACTGTGTGATGAACATTTTTCATATATGTATGTCCTCTCCTGCTATAATTTCAAACACACACAAATACATACACCCAGACACATGGTGCCATGTGAAACCATGACAGGAATGCAGTTGAGGCCAGAGGACAAGCTGCAGGGTGAGGGGGTGTTTGCCCAGCCCTGTGTGGGGATTACTGGCTCTTTTAATTGCTCCATTAGCAGGCCCAGTACAGAGGCAAGAACTGAGAGAGACACAGAAAGTCCCCCTCTCTGTGTCTTACTCACCTGCAGTTAAGTCCACTCCCCTGTTACAGAATGTATGGGCAGACAAGAGCAGTGCATCATGCATAAGCCTCACACACAACCCCCCCCACCCTGTCCATTCATTGTCTGATTTGGCCAAGGCCCGGCTCAGACAGGTGGGGTCACCACACATAATGTCCCAGAGACTTAGGAGGAAAGATGCACACAGCTCACAAGACAAGTCATGTCAGACGAGCAGAACAGGAGGCTAATTGAGAACTTTTCACTTATACACAGCCGACCTTCCTGTATAGAACCAGGACACACTGAAGGACGTATAAGAGGTCTCAAATGCCCTATAGAAAATCTCAGCAAAGACAAAGGTTCATCACCATGACCTTGCCATAATTTTGTAAAACAAAGGTCCTTACAACAGTGCTTCTCACTGTGCAGCCCCCCCCCCACCTGTACTGGTAACTCCTAAATATTTGGAGTGGTTGGAGTGGTTGGTGTTTAGCTCTTCTCTTGATTTTTCCCAGCCAAATGTGGCTTTCTTAAAAAATTGTGAGAAACATTACAGTAAAAAAAGGATGTGTTCAACAACATGTTAAATAAACTGCTGGATCCAGAATTTATTCAAAATAAAACACAGAAATTACTTTGTCAAAAAAAAAAATTGTTTAAATGCATCTGTTTTGCGGGTATGTACAGTGATTACTGTATTCATTATGCACATCAAACTCAATTGTAAGTTTTTCTAACTGAAATCATACCATTGTCTAAAAAGGTAACACTGAAAAGTGCTAATATTGAGGACCCTTTAAAAAGTGTACCCACAGATTTATTTCTATAAACACATATAGTGCACACTACATAAACAAGTTAACGTTCACAATTACCCTGACCAAAAAAGTGTATATGATTCAGACTATCCTGAAATTTCTTCATGCTGTCAATGTTTTCCCCATGACACAGTCTTATAAGGAAGTCATTCGTGTACCTGGACTACCGATTGGAAAAAATGCAGATTTAATGCTTATTTTACCATTTTAAAAAATATTTGCAGTTATGTAACTGCTTTTTGACATTATTTGCACATAAACTGCATTCACCACGCAGCCATTGTCAACAGCGATTTCTTCACATAATACATAATCTTCAAATGCATGCATTTAAGATTGAAATTTCCATGGTCACAATAATTTCACATCCAGTTAGGGACAAATGGTACTGGTTTGACACATTGGATTTGATTTATTTTTTCCATCCAATAATTAAGCAATGTATTAAATAAATATTACAGTTGGTCAGCTACATCTTCTCACATTTCCTACATATATAGGACTTTTCCTTTTAAAGGGCTAGATAATGGCATACTACTAATGCCTGGAATATATTCCATAAATATGAGATGCGTTTGAGCAACACAAACTGCTTTATCTAAACAAGATGTTGTGCAGTAGATATAATGCAATCTAAACACCGCCACCTGTTGGTAATTAAAGGGAATGAACAGCGAGACCTGCCAGGCCAGCAGCAGAACACATAATTCACGGTCAAAGGTAATTGAAACTTATAGTAAAATGTTCTTTTCCTTTAACTCAAGTTACAAGTTTCTAAAAGAGCAGGGGATTCATTGACATTCTTCACACTTCATTAGCATAAAATTAAAACAAAAATACGTGCGCGCGCGCACACACACACACACACACACACACACACACACACACACACACAGACACACACAATCAGCCAAATATTAACAATCATACAGGTGCACATGGTTAACAGTGACTACAAAATTTAAAGAATAAAAATTTAAATTCTAGTTTCAAGCACACATACTCAAACTCTTGACTGGTACTATAGGCTATTTGCCAAATGCACATTTGAATATTTTCTTCTCACTAGGTAAAATTATGGTTGATAAACAATTTGTCACATTTCTCTTTTATCTTTTCTATGTATGAAATGCATACATAAGAACAAAAGCCTGACTTTCGTTATTACCATTATGGAAATAAGATAACTGTTAAAAGATGTTTTCTATATGACAAAAATTATAACAAAAGTAATTTTGGAATTGTTAAAAAAGTAGTACAAAATCATTCACAGGAAGGTTCAGTTTTGTAACAGCTTCCCATAATAAATCTGATCAGACTACACCCAAATTATCATTATAGAGAAACACACAGCTCACTACCCATCAGCTACCACACCCCACAATTCTCCTCATCTTATTACCTTGCCAATAATCACCTTGTATATTTACATACACTACCGATCAAAATTTTTAGAACGCCTCCATTTGTCCAGTTTTCACAGAAATTTACGTAGTTTAATGTCTCAATGTACAATGAACACATAAACAATTGGACATTCAAAAGAAAGTATGGAATCATTTTCTGTAACAAAATGTAATGTAAATGTTTGACTCATCAAAGTAGTCACCTATTGCAGATATAACAGCCGAACACACTCGTGGCGTTCTAAATGGAAATCAAATATTGTTCAGAAAGTTCTTCCCAGGATTGTTGCAGTAGTTCCTACAAATGTGTTGCACTTCTAGGTTGTTTTGCTTTCTGTCTAGTTCATCCCAAACCAGCTCAGTGGCGTTTAGGTCTGAAACTTTTGCTGGCCATGCTGTGAAGTTTACTGTCTTGTTTTTTTCTTTTAGGTAGATCTGACAAAGCCTGGAGGTATGTTTTGGATCATTATCTTGCTGTAGGATGAACCCCTGACCAACTAGGCCTACACCAGAGGGGATTGCATGGCCTTGCAAAATGCTGTGGTAGTAGTTTTGGTTCCGGGTGCCACTCACTCTGTGCAAGTCACTGACTCTGGATCCAGCAAAAGAGCCCCAGACCATGACGCTTCCTCCTCCAGGTTTGACTGTTGGTGTCACACCGAAGAACCATCCTTTCACCTACTCTACAGAATACAAAAACCCTGCATGATGAGCCTGAGACCTCAAATTTTATTTTATTGGTCCATAAAACCTTCTTCCAGTCTTCAGTAGTCCACTGGCAGCGCTTCATGGCCCAAGCAAGACTGTTTTTCTTATTTTGCCATTTTAGCAATTTGCAGTTTGAAGTCTTCTTTTCACTGTCAAAACTGAGACTTTCTTACTTAGATCAGTGTTAAGCCATGCTTGAACATGTTGTCCTGTGAGCCTCCTGTCAGACAAGCTGTTGATTTTCAGAAACTTGTCTTCCGATTCTGTTGTGGGTTTGGATCTGCCAGATCTCTTCCTGTCAGAGTTTCATCCAGTTTCCAAGTGCCTTTTGATGATGTAGGAAACTGTACTCACTGACACCTTGGCTTTCTTTACAATTTCTCTAAAGGAAAGACCTACACTTTTAAGGGTTATAATGGTCTGTCTGTCTTCCTTTATTAATTGCTTTTTTCTTGCCATTTTGAGAGCAATATGCTACTTCCTATAGTACATTACTGTCCAAATATTGCTTAAGAGGGAACACACTGTGTTCCAACACTGGATTATGTTGACAACAAACAGAGGGCTTGTAAATAATCACCAAAAGTTGGGACACCTGTAGGAAAAGCATAAACTTTCAAAGCTTAATTTCCTTACACTGTTGCAGAACAACAGTGAGTTGTTACTCCATTACCTCTTCGCTGAAAAAGGCCTTTTTGTATAACTTTAAAATGTGCATTATTTTTCAGTTTTTGTTAACCTACACTTTTTTTCCCCACCTCTGGCAGTTTACTGTTAACCTTTGTACCATTTCAAGTTATTCACTGGGCTTGACCTGCTTACATTTCAATAATAACTGCAATAATGGGGGTGTTCAAAAAAAAAAAAACAGCCTTGTAACCAATAAGCAATCTCTTTTTGGTTACAAGAGCCAAAGCACAAGGGATACGATTTTGGGGATAGGGGGCATACCATAAGCTTTACAATACTTTAATTTCTAAAAACACTTATGTGTGTGTATTCCTTATCTATCTCTCCAAACACTTATACCGGGGGTGTCCAATCACAGCCCTGCAGGGCTGCAGTGGGTACAGGTTTTTACTTCAGCCAGTTTCTGCTGTTATTTCAACCTTAATGTCAGTTAACCATTGACTTTTTTGTATAATTGTTAAATATCATTGTGTCAATCCAGAAATTTTGAACAAGCTTTATTCATTCTTAAAAAGAATTTTAAAAGCATGACAAGGACTTGCTGCTGTTGCTTTGTAGCATTTTTTTAACAATTATGATATACTTTCATCTTTTAATCAATTTTTGTTAATGATCACTTAAGTCACTGCTCTTGATTAAACATTCTTTGTCATTCACCTGTTTTTGCTGTTCGTTTACATTACAATTTGAATGCAATTAATTATTCCTGGTTTGAATAAAACACCAAGCTAAATTATCTAGACAATTGCTACTCAGATTCTACGGTTATAATTGTAATGTGTGATTTATATATTTGTTACAGATCTGAAAGCACAAGAGACTCATATTTAACTTTCTTTATTGTAACGGTTATTTTCACTAATATAATTAAGACAACTAACTGCATACATATGCAAATGATCAGGAAGAATACAGAGAAGCAAGGATGTAATTGACCGTTAATTGAGATAGTTGTTAAATTAAAATGAATGAACTGGTTGGAAGAATGAGTGAGCAATAAAGCAAGTGTCCAATTAAATACTTGTAGTTAAAATACGGCTATATGCAGTTTCTGTTTTAAACCAATACTCTACTGTCCGCTGTTACAGCTATGTCACTTCCTAGCCCCATGCTTCTATAATTGTTGTGCACTGTGTTGCTTTACTACCACCAGGTCCACCTAATACGAACACAACCTGTGGCTTCAAACGGACGTGGACGTCTGTATTGAGTAATCGTTAAAGTATAAACAGAAAGCTGGCGAACACACGCTAGAAGTAAAAGGCACTATGCTTTACTAAACACCCAGCGATTAGCTTGAAGCAGTGATTTTGTTTACCTCCTGAGAAAATTGGTACGTTACATCCGTTTTGCATTTCTGGCCAATAATAACAATCGACGCGTTGTCATAGACACAGCCGGCGAATCATGGTAGAGTAGTAAAGCGTCACGAGTCCGCATACTGTTTGAACAAAAGCAACGCGCGTTGTAAACACTCCTGAACACTACTTACCGCGATTTACGACCAGACCAGAAACTTTGCAAACCGTTTTCAAAAAAAAAAAAAAAAAAAAAAAAGTTGTTTTCCAGTTTCGCTATTTTGAGCATTGTATACAGTAAATGCTAGTTATATTAGTATTGTAGTGTACGGAGTTTAACGGAACATGATTTTTTTCTGAAAAACAAATTCTTCCTGAAATATTTTTGGATAATGTTCGTTTTAAAACAGTTGTAAAGTTGCTCGAAGGCTCATATGGACTGATATAAAAAAAAAAAAACTAGCACTTGTGCAAGAACTGGAGCGCTTAACCTAATATTATTTGCTAGTCAATACATAAAACATCCAAGTGATTTGTGCCCCCAAGTGGAGGAAGCACCATTCTGTTTTCGTGTGGTTCTTCATCGCACGCTGCACAGCTGTCCCTACGGGCACTAGCCATTGTGTTTTAAGGTTTTCCTTATAAATGATATTCCTGACTCATATAGGTCTTATAAAAACACGGACGAACATGTCCATGCCAAACGAGAACGACTACATTTCACTGAATCCCAAAGTAATCGTATTGCCAGCCACACTCAGTGATCAATACCGCCAGACAGGAAGCTGAACAAACCAAGAGAAATTAACCATCCGCGGACTGACATTTGAATACTCACTATCGCCTGTAAATATTCAGTAAGATGTCTCTTCAATAGTATGTTATACTATGTGACTCGTCATCTGTTGGCAGAACAAAATAAATAAGTAAATTCCCTTCAGCGGTTTAGGCAATTATGGTCAAATTATTTACACCGGTTTGGAGAAGCGTTGGTTTGAATCTTTACTGATGTCGTTCCTTTTTAGGTCAGAGCAGATATCAATAACATACTCAATTAAAAATAGACACAAGCTGGATTATGTCGAAATTTATTTTTTGCTTTAACTGAATGTTTCAATAATTTGTATATATAAAAGTTCATAACACTCTTGTGAGCCTGAGCTTTTACTGCTTGGGAGAAAGTAGCGCCTTGGGCTGAATATTGAATACCTCCAGCAGAATTGATATAAAAAAAACTAAGGTAAGATTTGTATTTTTAATTCTATTATTTTCTCTTACCACACCGTACTGAAACTATTTTTCCTTTTTCATATGTAGTGATTGACGAAGTATTTGTGCATTGAAATTTTGTAAACTTCATTAACAGGTACGTTTTGATGAATTGTCTTTTTATGTTAACGTTCCGCTGCTATGTGCATTAATTTATTCTTGTGTATTTCTCTTTTCTTGTTCATCTGTTACTAATGTTTGTGATATCGTGAATAATACCAGGACTGGTATAATAAAGCGTGAGCTGGAGACCAAGTGCTTTTATTTGCTTATTGGCATTTTGTAAATTTCATTAACAGTACGAAGTACACCACTGTCACATATGCACAAATATGCTTTTGTTTTTCACACAATGCTACAGTTTGATACTGCTTACGCTACCACTACCAAACGTTATCTAAATGACATTGCCTTCTGTTGAACATCACTGGCAATGATGAAATCAGCATCCGAACATTACCTGTATGATCAGTATCGAATCTTCACTAATACATATTTGGCCGATGGTGAGCAACTCTTGTCATATTATTCTTGAATAATTGTTATTACAGCGTTAGCATCCACCAACGAGTCAGTCTTTCATATTACATCAGCTATTATATACACCTGTAGATATCAACTGTGTACAGTCATTGTTAAATTTACTCAGCTGTAAGTGCTCTGTCATGTACTGTATATTTTTATCTAGTTCTCCACCAATTCAATTAAATTGGCTCATAGTGTAACATAAATGTGATTGCATATTTTGCTTGTTTACATAAAGTACTTGTAGACTCATATAAAAGATACTTTCACTTTAGGGTGTCGTGGTGTTGGATTCTGTTTGACTGCAAGTTTTCAATAAGTTTTAGAATATTGGGTAGTTTAAATATTACGACTTTCATTGTGCCTACTGTTTCCCTTTCCCCCTTGTGAGGAAAATATATTGTGTGTGTGTATACGTATATATTCTTATGAAGTGATGCTATTCTTAACTCAGTCATTTATTGTATGATTATATATAAATTATCTACAATTAAACGCACTGCAGTGAGAAAATAAAAACCAGTTGCATTACATTTCAACAGTACAGTATTTCGTCAGTAATTCATCAGTATTCTGCGTGCGTACGTATTACTAAACGTAAGCTAGCTGCCTCGATGGTTAGGATAAGATACAGAAAAAAACACCTAGGCTATTTTTATCATGTGTTATTAAGTGTTACAGAAAGACAATGCCATCAATTAATGTAATTCCAGAGAAATGTATTTAGGTGATCCTGACCGATTCTAAAATAAAATACCTTTATTATGCCTAAAAGTATTCATAGATGTAAGGTTCCTCGTTGAGGACAAACAACTGACATCCCTCCTCTCTCCTACGCGTTTTCATTTCTCTTTCGCCCGGTTGTTCGTACAGCATCATCAGCACCAAGGCTAAACTGAACAGCGGCAGAGGGTTTGCTAAAGACATAAGGGAGAAAATACGGGGGAAAATGTTATATTTTCATTATTGTGTTTTCAATATCACTAACCTGACAACAACCACGTTAGAGAAATGTTTAGCAATGAACGTTTAGTACGGATTAAAAAAAAGAATGAGCGAAAACATCGGGACTGGCGCTTGTTTTGTGAATGATTGGTTAGTAGTTCCTTCACAGGAGCATCATTTTCATTTCTCCTGCGCGGATTTAAGAAAAAGAACAGTGCCTAAGAAATGTAATGAAAGACTGAGAGGGACTTAACTGGACTACAGTACCGTTGCCGACCAATGGAAAGCCGTTACTAAATCCTATATAATTGTAAAGAGCAGCTGGATATAGGGCTGCCGAGGCGGCAGGTATGAACCATTGTTTGATATTTCATCGCTCAGACCCAGCGATCCTCAGCCGATGGCGCTGCAGAATAACACAGAAACGCCACCCTGATGAAGACAGCAGCATGCCGTCCCCGACGCAAATGCTTCATCTTCGTTTGTGACATGACAGCGTTTGGCAGAGAAACTGGAGTCAAAGGCCGTAGATCTGCCGGCGGAGCCGTTGATTATAAGAGGAAAAGAACCAGGTCAGGACTCCAACCCTGGGGATCCCGAATTTCAGCAGCCGGAGGAAGCCAAGCAAGGTGTCGCTCTCTGTCATGGACCTTTCGAAGGATATCGAAAAAAACATCGGTGTGCCTTTTCATGTTGCCCTATAATAATCATGTTCCTTGTTTTTGAAAATTTGCCTACTTTACACTGCAGCGTTACTTTGATATACGCAGTGATTATTTGTGTATTTATAATGCCAAGTATATTTTCATAATACGATTCAGTCATTTCTTCATAAATAAGCAGTATTGACGAAGTGATTAATTAATTGTTCAGTGGGATCTGACTGAGATTAATGCGCCAGTCGGCCAAATCTCAGGTGCTCTTGCCCTGGCTGGTTATAGTGACTCTGACCACCGCCATGGGTTGTATCCAGAGCATCGCCTGCAAGTCCCGTATTAAACGCGAGAATATTGTTGTCTACGACGTCTCGGCCACCATCGACCAGTGCCCGACAGTGATAGAAGAGAACTCGCCTATTGTATTGCGCTACAAGACTCCGTATTTTAAGGCTTCGGCTCGAGTGGTGATGCCGCCTATTCCCCGCAACGAGACGTGGGTGGTTGGCTGGATACAAGCTTGCACGCAGATGGAGTTTTACAACACTTACAGCGACATCGGCATGTGAGTTATTTCTCCGTCAGTAGCTGCCTCACATAATCGTCATTATCATCATCATCATCAGTAGCAGCAGCTATCAACGTTTAGTTTCATGCGCGCGCACGCACGCACACGCACGCACACACACACACACACACACTTTCTCTACTGCGAAAATTACATGTTTTACTCTTCGACTGTCAGCTCTGTACGAATTGTAAATAATGAATAAAAACGCACCGTGATCATGGCTTAAGTATTCTGGAAGTCCAATACATGATAGACAGTGTACAAGTATAATAACATTAGCATTTTGTCCACACGCTCACAAAACACCATCATCAAAATAATTGTCTCATTAGACCAATAATAAAAGTAATGTTATTCACGTTGCAAACTTTAAGAAATTGTTTATGTGTGAGCACTTGTCAACACAGAAACCTCATCTCCAGGTAGACACCCACTAATTGATTTTTGCTTCTTCGACGTAAAAATAGAAAAGCTGATAATAGGTGACAGTTAACTCTTTTTAAACCCCAGTAGGGAGAAGGGGAAAGAAAACCTGAGAAAAACACTGACACACACCTACACACACAGGCTTGGGTAGGAAGACAGGAACATACGTTCACACATGCAGGTGAATAAAAATACTTTTAGTAATGCACAGAGAAAGAGACTGGTATGGGGGGGGAACATGTACATGGAGATGTTTATTGATTTTGTGTGACAATGGGTATGACCGAGGTCCTACAATGTGTTCTAAACAGAATGAGATATTCAGCTAAGGAGAAAGTAACATCAATTTGTAGGAGCTCACATGAAATGGAAGACATAGTATATCTGAATCTACTTCCACACAGAGGTAAAATGAAATGTAAGGAGAAATTAGTATAATTATTGGCTTTTTATAGAATAGAATGGAATAGAATAGAACAAAATGCCTTTATTGTCATTGTACGTTAACATACAATGAAATTTTGTCTCATTAAAACAAAAACCGCACATCATTCACTTTACTCGACCATTCACACATACACAAAAAACTGTAAATGAATAAGGAAGATATAAAAACAGATTAAAGTGCGTATGCAGGTATTGCACAATTACATGTAAGTGCACCTAAGAGTGTTGTGGTGGCAGTGAGGGGTTGGGGACTGGGGGTGCAAGTTCAGTTCCCTGATGGCCGTGGGGTAAAAGAAAGCTGTTTCTGAGTCTGGAAATGCAGGTCTCTAAGGTTCTGTAGCATCTTCCAGATGGCAGTAGTGCGAACAGGTTGTAGAAAGGATGTGTACTGTCTTTGATATTATTGCAGGCTCTGCTGAGGCAGCGAGACCTATAAATGTCCTTTGAGGGGGCAGGGGAAGTCCAATGATTTTTTGTGCTGTGCTGATCACCCATTGAAGAGCTGCTATGTCTGCTGCTGTACAGTTACTGTACCATACCAGGCCATGATACAGTAGGTCAGTGTGCTCTGCACTGATAGAATGACTGCAGCAGAGAGTTAGGCCTTCTTCAGGGTTCTCAGAACGTGTACTCTCTATTGCTGTTCTGCAACTGACTTTTCAAACTTGTTTTTTATTCCTTGGTCTTTATTCTGCACACTACAAAGTGTTTCACTGCTCAATGTCTAAAAGTATATTTTGACATGCTTCCAGGTCAAGCTGGGAGTTGCCAGAGTTGCGTGAGGGTCACGTGAAGGCTATCAGCGATTCAGATGGTGTTAGCTATCCCTGGTATGGAAACACCACAGAGACGGTGACCCTGACAGGGCCCACTTCAAAGCCCTCCCGATTCACAGTCAGCATGAATGACAACTTCTATCCCAGTGTCACGTGGGCTGTTCCAGTCAGCGACAACAATGTACCCCTACTCACACGTATCAAGCGGGACCAGAGCTTCACCACCTGGCTGGTAGCCCTTAACACTGCCACCAAGGACAAGATCCTTCTGCAGACAGTCAAGTGGCGCATGCGAGTGGACATCATTGTGGACCCCTCCATGCCACTGGGCTCTAGGGCAACACTGATGGGTCGCCCACAACAGGACCAGCCGCGTGTCCTGACCCGCATGGAGCCCATCCCACCCAATGCCCTGGGCCGTCCCAATGCCAATGATGCCCAGGTGCTTATGTGGCGACCCAAGAGGGGTGCCCCTCTAGTGGTGATTCCTGCCAAGAAGTGTGGTGGGCAGCCCTAAAAAAGGACTCACAGCAGCAAGAAAATACATACATGATTGAGGAACCAAGGTAGAGGGGCTGCCTTATATGCCTACCATTGCCTTTGAGTCAAGCAACTGGAACAATGGAGACAGGTGATATGCAATGAGCCACAAGGAAAGGTTGTATCTGCCTTAAAATCTCCTATATTGTGGGAGATAAACCATCTACTGGATGACATATGAACCATGTCTTTTCAGCGTGCCACTGATTGCTGTGGACCACATGCAGCATTACATTACCCAGCTGACGGAGTGCTGCATCAAGGGGAGGGACATAATGCCAAGCTGTTTCAGCAAAGAAGACAAAGCAAACACTAATTGACCTCTTAGACTGACAGATGGGTGGTTGTGATGCAGTAGTGTTAAGCAGCAGAGCATATAAAAAAGCCTACAGTAAGGGTCCAGTAACACAGTGAAATGTTCTTGTCTGTGTACTGAGAGTAAAGAGCCTGTAATAGGTTTGTACAGTTGATGGGGACGCTGCTTTAAATTGTTCAGCACAGTTAAAAAGAGAGGTGGTTGGAAGAATACTGTCAGACAGCTCTCAACTTTTCCTGGGAGCTTGAGACACTAAATGAACCAGGAATGGAGATTTGACTGGTAAAAAGATGCAAACCCAACACTGTTTTTTACTGAGGTGCAAACCATACAGGCCTTCTTAGTCTGCAGACAAACAGTCTATCCTGCTCTTCATGGCAGAGTTAAACCAAAACTGCTGTTGTCCTTGTGGTTGATATACAGACGAGCACAGTAACAGTCATTGTGAACTACTGGTAGACCACACTGATATATGGCAACTACGTGCGCGCACACGTGCACATAAACCTCAGAAAGCTTCAACCATCCAGGCCATTTTATTTAAAATATAATCCATTTCCAACAGATCACTTGCGTAGCATTGATTCTTCAGAAATACGCACCTGACTGTGTATTTGAGGACTGAAATACAGTGGCATTCAAAAGCAAAAGACACTGGGACCATAATCAGGTCAAAACAGGGGGAAATGGCAGTACTAGCCTGGACATTGTGCACAGAGCATGGGACAGGTGAGGAAAGATAAAAAGAAACCTTTGGTCTTGTATTGTCTTTTTGCATGCAAGCAGTGTTTTTAAAAAATAATAAAGGACAAAATAAACAGGATACACTCAATGGGTTTTCTTAATACTATGTTACAGTCTCTTCAATGACAATATTACTCCCCATTGGTCAGTTTTCAAAGGACACTTCCTTAGACTAAGTTCAAATCAACAAATGTCTAAATAAAACTACTAATTGATAGAATTACAGGAGGCAGCCCTTGCACATTATCTATTATACATAAAGTTCCCCCACATGCACTTGCTTGCATGCACCAAAACACACAACCACCCCCCTCCACACACACACAAACACACACACACACACACACACACACACACACACTTTGCCCTTCAGCAGTATACCGCCTGATGCCACATTCACAGTAGTTCTACTACAAAATGAAAAACCACAGGCAAATTTTAAACTGTCAGGTTCATCAATGTTATAATTGGCAATTCAGCAAAACCTGGCTAGATGTTTCAGAACCAAACAATATTGGTCTCCTGCAGGAACTTCTTTGTACATGTCTGCAGAGCTACTGGACCAGCAGGCCACCAGGACAGGCTGTGAGCCTACAAACCTAAACAAAGCCAACCTGTGGGGACCTCAGAAGGTCACTGGTCTACAATGGACACAGGTGACAGTTTCATAGATGACAAGCACAAACTGTTAAGCCTTACAGTGACTCCAAAGAAAACGATAAACAATAGGCATAGTCTACGGTTTCTTCTTTTTACTCAAAACACCCAAAATTAAAACCTACAGAGTTCCAGCAAATAGGCTAAAGAAAATTGTACGTTTAATTGTACGAATGTTTAATAAAGTAAATAAATGTTACTTGATCAAGCCTATCCATTGCACACATCACTGATCCAACACCTAAATACACTAAAATCGTCACATTTCAAAAATATATCTTGTCCTACAGCACAATTAAATCTGAATAATTTGTACAGTAGTATGAAGTAATATATGGAATATTAAACAGTACGGAAGTATGATAAAATATTTGATAATGACAAATTATGTTATATTGCTGGCTCTTAGTCTCTACCTACTAAAGGGAGCAAACAGAAGTATACCATCAGCACTGTTTTACAAGTTTCAAGGATACGTTTTACACATATAAACTATTTATACTCTATCTATATATAAATATATGAATAGTGCCCAACATCAAAATGTAGCTGGCTCACAGTCACGAGATAGTAAACTACAGACAGGAGGAAGACATTGGTGTGATTCAGTTTTTCTTGGTGTGAAATCAAAATATAGGCCTACTAAAATAGAAACGGGTCTATTCGCAAAGGCACTCTATGGTAAGATGAAATGTGTAATCTAATTATTCCATGCACAAGGTCACAAAAAATAGTTTTCCTTTTCCTTCATAGCAAAAAAGCACACAGATTTTACTACATCTAAAGTAAGACACAGGAATGCCTGTCCTTTACTGAAATTATGTTCTTATCTTCACACAATTCGTGTCTTTTACTCCCAGGCCTCACCTCTGCAGTGTAACAAATACATACAGATAGTTCAGTATTTGTTTCCATGTGGTCTATGAAAGAAAATATTCAAATGCACGACAGATCTTTTCACTTGTATCGAGATTAACAGTGCAATGAGAATGAGATTAACGGTGCAATGAGAATGAGATTAACTGCAATGATACAGTGTAAATGCCAACACATCCCCCACTGCCAAACTGCCTATTGCACAGCGTCAAGGTATCAAGGTATGACTGTCCTAAATCAGCAGTTTGCATTCTGAATGGCCTCGTTATTCACTGCTAAAATCAGTTTACTCCTTGTAAAAATCATCTCCATAACTTTCCACTTTTAAAAGTGAATAGTTACTTATGCAATCAGAAATAAAATAAAATGTATGCTTTGTAGTAACACATTTCCCTCAGCTAATCAGTAAATTGGCAACATCTAGCATGTACTGTACTGATTAAACATATATACTTAAGAGTTATTCAATATTAAAATAATTAGAATTAAAAACAAAAATTTCTTTAATTTTCTGCAGTCCTCTCATTTGCACACATACAATGTTGGCAACAAACTAGACATGGCCAGGTAGTACATATTATTACTGGTGTGTGCTTAGTTTGTTTTCCAACAAAGTTCTGTTATGAGTAATGAATGATAAAAATCTGATAAAAAAAAAAACTGTTGACAAAACTTCACAGTTTCTCACGATTTCCACGTTTATGTTTCCAGGTATCTAAATTCCACCCAACTCACCACTAGAGCTATCTAGATATGCCCTGCACAAACACTAGACAAACACCACTACTTTTATGAGGCTAGACCATGCATTATCACATGTATTCATCAGATAATCACCGAGTTTAAAGGAAAATTCATCATTATATAGAGGCTATGGTGTGATTTTTTTCCCATGACAGTCGTCAATTTACATAACTTTTCAATTACTAGTAAGTTCACTTAGCAGTTCTGGTACCCACTAATATGTGGTTCTTGAACAGTTCTCGGGACACAATGTATCACGGTTGGTAGGCTGCTGTGCACTTTCTGTGTAGTGCACAGACATGCCAATACGAACTTCTACTTTATTTAAACGACATCTCCTTTAAAAGCTCTTAAAGCAGTATCTTTAGCTATCATGAAACTGTCACTAATGCCTACGGCGGGAATCGTAGTTAATGTGTCAATCATATTACTTGAGTAAAAAGCAAATATAAAACAGTGTGCCCTTAAGAATATGGCTGTCATGCAATAAAATCAAATGCATATGCGATGGCGTTATAAACCTAAAACTGACTGTGTGGTTTCGCAGGTTACTAAAAGATGACAAAAAAAAAAAAACTCAACAATACCTAATTTAAAAAAATTTTGTTCAGACAGAGTAACAGTAATGCAACTACAGAAGACAATTCAAAATACTGTCCAACAGATTAGTTTCAATTTCTTTCTCTGCGGACAAAACTTAAGTTTAATTAATGATTACAGACATAATCTTAAATTCATTCTTATCACCAAATAAAATCAGAAAGCGTGCTACACATGACAGCTGTAAAAGATTAAACATTTAAAAATAAATGGGCTATTGAATACGCAATGAAGCAAGTCTCTTGTTAAGAATAGTTTGTTCTTTAATCACAAGTTCCTTCTAAGATGTACAAACTGTGGGGAAGAAAACTTCATGTAACATGAATATATATTTGGTAAAAAGACAAGTACAATAGACAAGATATAGTTTATATACAGTACATTAGAATAGCCTTGTAAAAAGCACTTGGGTGAACAGACCAAGGCCCAAAAGGGAGCATTACTGCATTTGTTACTAAACATGCAGGATTATATTCCCATCAGCCTGAAAGTGGCCCACACTCACTTACATACCAGCAGGTACGCCTGAACATTAAACACCATAATGAGAGGAGCAATAAGTGCCAGGGAAGGAAATGTTCAAAGGACAGATCATTTCATTGAATAACAAATGGTAACATTTACAGTTGAAACAAGTGCAATAAACAATTGCTCTGGTGCGTTTTTGGGTGTGTTCATTGACAGATAAGCGCTGTCATGGTAGTGTTGGATGGCACCTTTGTAGGAAGAGTTAATAATGAAGAGAATAAAACTCTAGTAAACTCTAATAAAACTAAGGGATTAACTGTATTGCTTTTCCACAGTTATCAACATTAAAAAGTATAGCAATTACTCAGAATAATTACTTTCAAGAAAGTATGATCAAGTGTCACTACCATTAGTAAACATGGTACAGTATATTACTTGATTCTTGTCTTTGAGATTATAAAAAATTCATTTTATACCACAGTGTATCTTATCATACAATTGTTTTGCCTGTCTTATTTACCCCCTAAACATACTCATATAGACTCATATAGAACAGACTCTCCATTGTGTGACTTGTGTCAAATCACAAACCTACAGTTCCTGCTGTTCCACAACAAATAAAGCCATTACTTTCAATGTGGATTAGCAATAAAGTTAAATTTTGGCTTTTGGGTCTCAGGTTAAAAAAAAAAATCATACTGATTGTCTGCAAGGACATGCCAAGTACATAAAGCTACCCCCTTTAGCAACACCAAGACTGGAAAAACTACAATATTAAATATTTAACATTATTGAAATCACAAGGCAATAAAAAATATGCACAAAACTGATCGTAATTTTAAAAAGATGATAAGTGATTTCAAAATGTAAGAATTAAAATGAAACAAGCCAGTTATACTGACAGAAGCAATCATTACATACAATATTTGTAAAATGTAACAAAGATGCCCTAGTGCCAATGTTTTCTACACAGTGAGAAAATATAGTTTAGAATCATCACTCTGTACTCCTGCACTGAAAAAAGTTCTGATGGATAACCTAACCTAAGGACTGATTTATATTCAGTCCATTAATCATGCAATGAAAACAATTTTGTGGAACCAATATACATTCGTTTTATGTTAATCCAAAAAAATGTTTTTCATTGTGTCCAACCTAAATCAGACTCCTAAACCCACTCCTTCCTGTAAAAACATCACCAAAACAGACTGAAAAAACCTGGAGGCCCCAAACCTCTCCCCACCTCAGCATATTTACAACTTCCCCACACAAACTGCAGCTGTCAGGTTTTTTACCAATTACTTTTCTTATTCCACACATTCCCTTGCTTCTCAATCCATGCTTACATTTTTGAGTAACAGATGCTTATGGATACTGATAATCATAGGTGAAAATAACCATCAGACAAGACTCTTTCTCTTCTATACACCAGTCTTAAGCCCCATGACCCTGTCAACTCTTCAGATGGGAGACCACCAGGCAAACCATATGGTAAAAGAGGTACAGAACTGTATATAGGAAACTGATTTACACCACAGTTTAACCAAGAAACCCGAAACAGTCTTCTGTGTTACCATTGTTGTAACACCCAACGGTTAGTTGGTTAATAACAAGGGCACATTTAACCAAGGCCCGTGACATTTAAAAACATTCCACTAACAGTATATTCCTGTTTAAAACCAGAATTACAGCTTATCAAAACAACCAGATTCAGACAGAAAAAAACAATTAAGTTAACATATTTCCAAAAACCTTTAATGCTACTCTATCTAAACTGAATAAACAAAAAGATATAAGCTGCAATTAAAAACCATATGTCCTTCAAAAAAACAAAGGAGATATTACTTAAGGTTTATCATATAAAAGTTCATTTACTGGAAAATATCAAATGTCCTCAGTTTTCATGGCTGTCAGCCATATTCCTATCAAACCATTATCCCGTTGGCTAATGGCTGATGTTGGTCTTTTTTTAAGTCATCACAAGTCAGTGTCTTTAAAAGTTCTTGGATCTTCGTTTTTGATAAAGAGTGCAATTGTTCCATACAACGATAATCCAGGCTCTTTGAAATGACACCAACCAACACAGCTCTTTTGGCTAGCTGTTTTTCGTAAGACACTTCGAGGCACCATCAGAAAACGCACAAGGCTTGTATTATACAAATCATGAGTACTGACGTTCCAGGAGGACAAAGGTAACTGGAAGAGAGAGAGAGGTCGTATATGTAAATAGGGGAGAAAAGAAGGAGAAAAGACAAGCGTACAAAAATCATAGGAAAGAGCACAGTAAAACTACACCAGCTAATTGTTAAAGTGAGATATAAATATGAAAAGCAGAAAGTCTCAGAGGGAAGGAGTGAAAAGGAGGGGTAAAGGCTAAAGGTTAGAATCTAGGCATACACTTGCATGCCACCGTGCTGGGGCTGCTGCGGCTGCATTGGCTGCGCTGGCTGCTGCATTGCTGCCTGATCTGGAATGTGTGTGTGCCGGGAAGGTGGCAGTGCATGTGCATTCCCCAGAGGGGTGGGGCTGGTGGTAACATCGGACCAGTCCGAGTTGGAGTGGGGGGAGGAGGAAGACCAGGGGTCGGGAGACTCTGGGGAGGGGGTGAGGTAGGGGTGCTCGCTGGGGGGGTGGGCGGGATGCCCTGGCGTCGTGCCCTCCGAGCCAGCTGTGGCACAGCTGTGCTGGGATGGAGGGGTGGGATATTTATCCACTGGGCTCTGCATTGCATTGTAGGGTGGGAGCTGGCGGGGCGTTGCATCCCCCAGGCCATTGCTGTGGGGCACAGGGTGGCCATGGGGGTGTGAATGTGATAGGGTATGGGATAAGGGGTGTGTGAGACCTGCCTCAGCCATTTGGTACATGACACCCTGCGAACACTGCAGGTGTGGGACCGACTGAGGATGAGGCTGCCCCTGGCTCTGCACCGGGCCCTGCTGAGGCTGCTTCAGCATGGCCTGACCACCCCCAGGCGCCATCATCTGGAAGGTGACTATTGGGGGCAGCTGTTCACAACTCATGGTGACGTTCATGGGGGTGAGCAGGCTGGAGCTGTGGTGCTGAGCCACACTGGGGTGCGGCGTGGCCAGCTGGTGTGGCAACAGCCCGTACATGTGGGCCCTGTAGCCCTGCTTGGGAAGCCCTGTCCAGCCCTGCTGTTGCCCCAGCATATGGCTGACAGGGGGTAACAGGGGCCTTGTTGAGGGGCTGCCCAGAAGGGGCGGGGAGGTGGCTGAGGCGGCTGTACCAGCAGCTTCTCCAGTGAACGAGTGTGGAGACTCAAGGGAGTCGACGGGAGACAAGGTGACGGAGCTCTCTGACAGCCCGCCGCTGGCCTTGGCGCCAGTGCCCACGCCGCCGCTCCCTGCACTTGCCCCTGCCACAGGACCCTCCCCTCCAGCTGGCTTCTTCCTCCGTCTGGCCTTCATGTCCTTGAGCTCCTTGGCTGTACCCCCCCCAGCCCCTGCTGCTTTGGCCCCCCCACGCCGGCTCTTCTTCCCCTGGGGACCAGGCCGCATGCCACCGAAGCCCGAATTACCGGCTCCACAGGCCATGGAGGGGTGCGAGGCTCCCCCGCCCACATGGGCCTGGCCTGCGTGTGGACTCTGCACTAGATTGTACTGGTCCAACAGGCGCACAATGTCATGGTGCATGCGCTCCTGTGCCGTGTCCCGGGGCAGCCGATCCAGGTGGTCCGCAATGTCCCTGTTAGAGTAGTGATCCAGCAACACCTGGGCTGCCTCAAAACTGCCCTCGCGTGCAGCAAGGAACAAAGGTGTCTCTTCCTGTGTACAGACAGAATGAGAGAAGACAAAACATCAGCTCAAAGAAACCAAAATAGCATTTAAAACATGGTAAAGGGAAAATTAATGGAAATTAAAACGGGTAAACAAAAATGGCAAAAACAAAGCAATTTCCCCACCTTGTTGTCTTGCATATCTCTGTTAGCTCCATTCTTCAGTAGGACCAAAGTGGCCTCAACATTGTTAACAGCAGCTGCCCAGTGCAGAGCAGACTTGCCTAAGGGAAGACAGTGAGAGTAACAGCATCAGTATACATCCCTCAGGCTGAATGAATAACAGTCATATAGGCGTTGTGTGCTATCAGCTTCTTTGCTGTGCCTATGCAGGTTACCAAGTATAAACCATACAGTCACAGAACTGTATCCCAGTAAAAACAGGTTTAGATACACTTATTCAGATCTTAAAACTAGATGCACAAACGTTAACATCACAAATATAACGATATAATCGTGAAAATATACACATTACATGTACGTTTAAAAGTAGACATGGGACATAGCAGTAGAGAAGGTAGTATGCTGGTGTAATCCCAGCAAAAGAAGAAGTGTGTTTTTAATGTGTGTGCCATGTCTGATGCCCGTGCAGCATTGTGGCTGGCCCTGAAGCTTTACACACCGCACATAGCAGGGTTACACGGTTCACACGCAGAACTCACCGTGGTCGTCCACCGCATTGACATCAGCGTGGCACTGTACCAGCTCTTCCACCATGCCCTCCACGGCGAGGCGCGCGGCCAGGATGAGAGGTGTGGTGCCGTCATTCATACGAGCGTCCAGGTCCGTTGCACGGTTACGAATCAGTATCTGAGTGTTTGTTTTGAACAAAGAATAAAATTGATGAAGTATAACATCATATCATGTGCTGCTATATTGTTTTTCAGTCCATGTTGTATATTGTTCTCATTACAAGACATAGATTTTGATTTTACATACCATCCCAGCTTTTTCTGATTTGGGGTTGTACGTTTTATTTTTAAAAAGTGTACGTCAAAAACAGCTTAACATACAACCTGAGAAACAGTTTCATTCAAAGAGAAAATTAAAAAACTATTTATAACTGCACAGTTGGCACAGGGCACCCTACCTGGAAGACACCCTGGGCATCGGCAGCAACAGCGGCATGGAGCGGGGTGCGGCCCATGTTGTCGCGTGCGTTGGCATCAGCCCCGGCGTCCAGCAGCCTCTTGGCAGCGTCGGCACGGGCGTAGCGCGCCGCCAGGTGTAGCGCTGTCTCGCCTGTGCGATCCGTCTGAGCGATCAGGGTGGCCCCCTGCGCGATCAGGTCGCTGATAATGCTAGCCCCAGGCTCATCTGTCCCGCTTTCCTCTTCCTCTTCCTCGCCTGTCAGGCTGTTGCATTCCGCTGCCCCTCCACTGCGCAGGGAGGCCAGCATGAGGGGCGTAAATCCATCTGAAAAACATCAAAGGAGCCGCCTCATGTTAATCTGGCCTCTTATATACCTAGTTACCTTAGACTGAAATCAGAAACATTTCTGCATATAAAATCACCACTTAGGTTTGTCTTTACTTTGTTCTCTAATGGTTGTTTCTTTGGGATTACTAAAAAGTTGTCAAAAAAAATCATTCTGTTTCACGCCAATGTATTCTTATTATCTTGTCATTAGCTTATCCCTACATAAATGCTTGAACTGCGGCTGTAGTATGCTTCACAGACAAGAGTATTGTCCCTGATGTAAGGAGAGACTGAAGTCTAACTTCTCATTTGATACCTGGGCCTTTGACATTGACATCCAAACAGTCTACATCGAGCTCTGCCTGGGGTGGAGTCAGGGTGATGTCAGCAGCCTTGTGGTGCTGCAGTGTCCACTCACGTCGGTCCACTCCTGTGTCCACGCCCACAGGCAGCAGGGGCTTGTCCTCTGCCTGATGTGCCAGAGGAGACATGCCAGAGATTTAGAACCCCAAATACAATAAGGCCTGCAAGGACACTGTCTCTGTTTCCGTGTGCTCACCCTTGACTTCTTAGCCTGCGCGCCTTCTTCTGGCCATCGCTGGTTCTGGCCCGAGTCCATCATCCCCACATCCTGTGTCTTCAACATGTTCCTGACAGATCAGACAGGGCACAGTCAGAGTTGTAGCATGACTGGCCCCGATATGGTGTCCAGGCGAGGGGATGCTGTACTCACTTCATGCCAAAATCATCCTGGCCCACGGGCTCGCGTCGCTTGGCATCCTTCTTGGTGAGGAAGCCGTCAGGGAGCCAGAGGATGCCGTGCTTCCGCTTTCGCTTCGCCACCAGCACTCCCAGGATCAGGATGAGCAGAATGATGGCCACCGCAACGCCCACGACGTACAGCAGTGTGGGAGGTGGTTCGGGATTTTCGTGCTCACCTGGACGCCAGATGGGCCAGAGCACACGAAACACGTTTTGCTACCAAACACAACCATGCATGTATATACACAAACCCATATGCAAGCTAATGTCTGAGCCAACACAGAAAACATATGTATTAAAACCACACATCAAAACAAATAGACATAACTTCACCACTTTCACAGGCCCTCTAAAGCAAACATTTGCATCTCATTAGCTATCTCAGGCATCTTAGGGTGCAAGGCATATGACACCATGGACAGGTCGCCAACCCATCATAGAAAGCAAGGCAGGGCTCACCCTGGATAGGTCACCAACCCATCACAGAGCACCTGCTCACATACATACAGCCATACAATCACCACTTTCATAGGTAATCCTATAACAACTATGACCTGGTGG
>JABJVR010000029.1:2102598-2117692 GCA_025773905.1 Chitala chitala
TCTAAAGCAAACATTTGCATCTCATTAGCTATCTCAGGCATCTTAGGGTGCAAGGCATATGACACCATGGACAGGTCACCAACCCATCATAGAGCACCTGCTCACATACATACAGCCATACAATCACCACTTTCATAGGTAATCCTATAACAACTATGACCTGGTGGTTCAATGGGTAGGACATCAGGCTGGGATGCAGAAGTCTCCTGGTTTGAATCTCAGCTGAGACACCTAGCACTAGCTCATTGTAAATTAATAATACTATTACCTATGTTGTTTTCAGCCCTTTACCTCCATTTCATTTGGCTGAAATAATATTAACAAGCACAATTTCAAAAACCTGTTCTGCTGAGTTTAAGTAAGAGGGCAGAGCTGCTCACTGTTGATGGAGAAGAGAGGATAAGGCAGGTCTTTCTTCAGGTACTCGGCTGCGATGTAGGAAGCAGCCAGCTCTGTTCTGGAGAAGCAGGAGACAGAGTTCTGAGCACACTGCCGGTTGTCAATCTCCAGGAACACCCTGGACCTATGGAGTGGATCAGAATGGCACGTTATTTAAGATGCTTCTGTCACCCAAAAACGCTTCATCAAACAGTACTCCTCTAAGCACATCAAGGTTTTTATCTACCCTTTAATGCTGAAAGTAAATGGTCTGTTTCTGGTATTTAATAATAATCATATTTTACATGTAGGGAAAAGCATGATTTGTGAGCATTTGTCCATGCTGTACCCAGAACTATTTTAGCAAAAACAAAGTCCTTTGCAACACCGCTTTCCTTGATTAAACTCAGCATGGACACGCACACAGCTGAGACCTGCAGAGGACTGTCTGGCATGTGTGGTAATGATGTTTTTTCAGGGATTATCTCACAGATTATGTTTGAGAAAATTCCAGTGTCCATCATGTTGCATTGTTGCTGTTCACCCTGTATCCAATATGGTTATTTTCTTATTTTGGTGCCAGCTGACGATCAGTGCACCAAAAAAGCCCTGATGCACTTTCTTTATTGTCATGGAGAACTAGCCCTGGTTTTGTCTGGGCTTGCAAACAAACTGGTGGCTTCTGACTCACCCAATCACCTCTTTCTCCCCCAGCTCCCTCCTGGCCCTGTGCTGAGACGACTCCCCGCCATTGGTGTCAGACTCAGGCCCATAATAGGGGTACAACATGGGCTGCTGTTGGGAGTCCACCTTAACACGCAGGTTTGTGTGTAGAAGCATGCCCAGGGAGCGCAGGAAGCCACGCAGGTCTTTCAGCAGCTCCTGAGGCTGCAAAAGCACCACCACCACCAGCATGCCATCCGCCACCTGTGGTGGCGCATCGTTTGCGCAGTCTAGTCCATCCCAGCCACACTCTTCTGTGTTGCAGCCCTGGTTGCAGTGGCCATTGCCATAATGGTCTGCACAATACTTATCATACCTGCGCAGGACAAAAAGAGAAAATGGGCACTGTGTCATGGTATAAGGACGTCCAGCTTACAGTCTGAAAGTGTCACAGAGAATGACAAAAAGAAAACATCTTTTTCATTCTAACTCTTGTGTATATTAGCCATTTTCCTGTCAGTTCTGCTTTGCAGAACTGAATAAAAATGCAGTACATCCTGATCTCCCAAAGCTATGGCATTTCTAACTGTACTGCTGTAATATACAAAAATTACATCTGAATTTTATCTTCATTTCTGGAAATAACAAGTTTCTCTTTATCAGTTAAAGGTAATGTTAGTTTTAAGGTGCACTTACATATAACACCTATCTTACTGTTAACCCCCAATGCAATAACCCTGCCTGTTCCAACAGTCTGATTTAGCACCAGCACGTACTTGCATAGGGAGGGCGTGGCCTGGCACTCAAAGCTGTCAAAGAGGCACTCGGGGTTGTCACAGTCAGGGTTGCAGTGGCCATTGCGGAACAGCTGCCAGCAGGGCACGGGGGCAGAACAATGCTCCCAAGGGCGCTGCCAGTGCAGCGTGCAGTCTCCGCCGTCCCACGCGCACTCATGCTGGTTGCACTGAGCGTCGCACACGCCGTCGCCTGCCTGCTGCCGGCACTTCTCAAAGGGGCACTCCAGTTTAGGGGGCGGTGGCAGGGTGGCGCGAAGTGACTCGCAGTGCCGGCCAGTGAAGGGTGCAGGACAGCGGCAGTAGTACTGCTGGGGGGAGTTTGGGTCCACCATACAAGTGCCGCCGTTGTGGCAGGGTCGGGCCTGGCAGCTGAGGACCAGCTCACAATGTAGGCCGCCGAAGCCACCAGGGCAGTAGCACTGGGGACGGCCTCCACCAAAGTCCTGGCATCTGCCGCCATTCAAGCAACGCAGGCTGGCACAGCTGTATCCCTCCACCTCACTGCAGCTGAAGCCTGTGTATCCCTGAGCAGGACATGAGGAGGCTGCAGTCACTACAACTGACACACGGTAGAGAAGACAGCACACCTACTAGAGACCATGACTACACACACATACACACTGTGTGCGGTCGTCTAACCAGACAGGCTCAGCCTCCTGTATACCACTAAGATCATACCTGGGCCATGCTGCCTCACCCCTCTATTGCAAGCATGAGAACAAGAGTAACAGGTTACATTGTAACACATATCATCTGCAATAATAAGAATGCGCACGCACGCACGCACACACACACACACATTTAACAGTAAAGTGGAACACTAAGGCATACAGCTGCAGAAAAAGCACTTTATATATTAAGACCAAACATAGGCACACACTGCATGCGCACACATAAAAACGGATGCACAGAACCAGGGATGCAACACTTGTGTTTACGTTTCACGACGATCTGTACAAATGTAGAAAAATGACAGCAATGGGCCTTACAGGCTGGCAGGAGCAGGTGTATCCAAGTGCTGAGGTGATGTCCATGGAACAGGTGCCTCCATGGTGACACGGTCTGGACTTGCACAAGTCTTCCATCAATTCACAGTGCCGTCCTAATGGAAGGAAGGTGTAGCCAGTCTGAATTGCAACCTTACACAACGAACTGGGTTCTGACACTCCTACCAAAATATATTTACAATAAGAGATGAAGACATGTTTTCATGCTTGCTGCTCAAACGTCGGCCCACAGACAAGGCAAAAAGTGTGGATCTGGTGTCCCTCACCAGTGGGGTTTCAGGGTAGGTGACACTGAGATCTTGGGAGGGAGCAGGGGGTTGGCGTGTCAATACCTGTGTACCCCTGTCGGCAGCGACACTGGTAGTCATTGGCGAGCTGGATGCAGTCCAGGCTGCCAGGAGTGTGGCAGGGAGAAGACAGACACTCATTCACATCACCCTCGCAGTGTTCCCCAACAAATCCAGGGGGGCAGGAGCACGTGAAGCGGCCCACCCCATCCATGCACTGGCCTCCGTTCAGGCAGCGGGGCACTGGAGAGCCTGGCTCGGGCTCACACTCATCCACGTCTACCTCACACCGGGCACCTGTATACACAGGTATGCGAGGACAGCAGGAAAGGTAAATAATGCTACAAACACTTACTGACTTCTATGCATATTTATATTTATAGTGTACTGCTGTAACAACATACACACTCCATTCCATACATGCAACTCCGCAAAGTAAAAACACTGAATGCACACAGTGTTGTCCTTCAGTGGCTATAATACTTTTAACCATCTGTGAGATAATATAAAGAGAAAGTTAGAATGATGGAGGAATGTATCTGCTAGTAAATGTGCACTATCTCTGCTCACCGTGAGTGCCTGGAGGACAGGAACAGGAGAAGCTGTTCACGAGGTTAATGCATGTTCCTCCATGCAGGCAGGGCTGGGACTGGCATTCATCCACATCATACTGGCAGTTGACCCCCTGGAAGCCAGGCTTGCACTGAGAAAGAGGAGAGACAGGGCAGAGCTGAGTTCTGTCTGAAGCACTCGAGTCAATACATTATGTGGAGGTAGTAGGCTGCCTACCAGGCACTCGTACGCCCCCTGGTAGTCCACACAGGTGGCGCCGTTGCGGCAGGGGTTGGAGAAACACTCATCCACCTCCTTCTCGCAGTAGCTGCCAGTGTAGCCCGCCTGGCACTGGCAGAGGTGAGTGTTTCCCGTGTCCAGGCAGCGGCCAGCATGCTGACACACCATGTCCACTGGTACACCTGATGTTGTACATGCACACCGCAACACACACACACACACACACACACACACACACACACACACCAGCTTTTACATAAAGTCTTGAATACATACATGTCCATCAGCAGTGCAGCTGTGTGTCATAACCAACTCACCTTTGCGAGCTGCAATGGCCTGGCAGGACATACTGGGGACGTCACAATACCGGCCTGTCCAGCCACTTAAACAGTGGCACGTCCATGATGTTGCTCTCTGGATGCATGTGCCTCCATTCAAACACAATGGCTGATTGCAAAAGTTTGCCAAAGACTATAGAAAGAGGGTGAAGGGGTTAATCTACTACATCCTGCCAGAGAATTCCACAATTGCAGTAGAAGCCTTGATCTGATCACAGTCTTGACCACAGAGATGAAGAAAAGTCCAGCTCAAAGTGCATGCTGCACAGGCACACTAAGACATGCTCCCTATACCTGACAGTTGAGGCCTGTATACTCCAGAGGGCACGAGCAGTGATAAGACCCCAAGCCGTCTGTGCAGGTGCCTCCGTTTTTGCAGGGCTGCGAATCGCACTCGTTGATCTCGTACTGGCAGAAGGCACCGGTGAATCCTGGGCGGCAGCGGCAGTAGAACTTGTTAATGCCGTCCACACAGGTGCCGTTGTTCAGACAGGAGCTGTGATGGAATGAGGACAGTCGAAGCGGTCAGGCATGATGTGGGACTGGTGTACAGCAGGGCCAGCAGAGCATAGTGGAGCCGTACCTCTCTGTGCACTCGGGGATGTTGTGCTCACAGTTGATGCCATCAAAGCCTGGCAGGCACTCGCATGTGTAGCTGTTGACATAGTCACTGCACTTGGCACCATTGCGGCACGGCTGACTGGCGCACTCGTCTACCTCCGACCCGCAGCGGTCGCCTTCGAAGCCTCGCCGGCAGTCACAGGAGTAGCCCCCAACACCATCGAGGCAGGTGCCTCCGTTTAGGCAGGGGTCTAGGGGAGGGGTCGAGGAGAGGGATGTGTGAACAACGACACTGAGTGTGAAAACAGAAAGCACCTGGACACGTTGGTTCCAGTACCACAAAGGAGACTTACTGGGAGAGCAGTCATCAATGTTGGTCTCGCAGTTCAGGCCACTATAGCCTTGCTGACACTGGCAGCGGTAACCATCCAGGCTGTTGACGCACTGTCCCCGATTCTGGCAGGGGTTAGTGCTGCATTCATCCACCTTATCAGCACACTGTGGGCCTAGACAAAACATGCAAGGTTAACGTGCACAGGAACGCACAAAGGCACACACAGCTTTGGAGTTCATTATCCACCGCTTCACCACACCCCCATTCTGTGGAGTTTGTCACCTCTCTCTCTCACACTCACTCAGTCTAACAGGAACTACACTTTCCAACTAGGCCACAGCTGACACACAGTTGCAGCATATAAAACAGTCTGTGCACAGAGCCGGAACAGAACTAATTACCCGTGTAGGGCAGGGAACAGATGCATTTGTAGCTATTCACTCCGTCCACGCAGGTGCCCCGGTTCATACAGGGGCTGGACTTGCACTCATCTATGTTTATCTCACAGTTCATACCTGACAAAGTAAAATATTACATTGTCAGAATTATACTGTCAGATTGGCAAAGGGACACATAGGGACCAGACATCTACATCTATCCAATGGAAGAGTCCTGTGACACACCTGTGAATCCACGGCTGCACTTGCAGGTGTATCCGTTGTGCCTGTCATTACAGCTGCCCCCATTCTGGCAGGGATTGGATTGGCATTCATCTTTCTCCAGCTCACAGTTTGCACCCACCCAGCCTGGCTCACAGGTACACTTGTACCTGGGTTGGGGGGGGGGGGGGTGCACAAACACAGGGGCATGGAACCACAAATACAGAAACAGCTGCAAAACCCCAGCCATCTCCGACATTAACACCACAAAAGAACACCCCAGCATCATGCATTGTCACATGCCACAATGTGTCATTTGTTATAACGAGTGCCAACTGTGGTTGCAATCACTCTGCTAGATGACAGAATGGCACTGATAAAATGACAGCTACATCCACAGAAAAGTATCACAGAGTAGGAAACATATCATGGATGAAGGAAAGGGGAAGCCTACCCATCATGCAATTCCACGCATTCTCCATGCTCACAGGGGTTAGGGGAGCACTGGTCATCCCCAGAGTGGCACACAGATCCGTGGGTGCCAGGAGGGCACAGGCAGTGGAAGCCGTTCAGCCTGTCCTCACACGTGCCCCCATTGCGACAGGGGTTGGAGGAACACTCGTCAATCTCCACGTCGCATTTCTCCCCTAAAAGACAGGACAGACGCACAGATGTGGTTTGAGTACAGCCAGATATGAACGATGAATGACAGGTTACACAATACACATGAAAACAATGAGGAAAATTACACCATGTTTACACATTAATAATCCTGACTGGCTCAATTACCTGTGTATCCTGGGGTACACACGCATCTGTATTCGTTGATGCCATCCTGACACTCCCCATACTCACACGGGCTGCTGGCACAGTCGTCAAAATTGATCTCACAATTTATACCTGCAGACACAGAAGAATGGTCCTGTTTGTTCCACCAAAGTTCAAGCTCAATTAGAGAAACCAGTTT
The DNA here is from genome assembly GCA_025773905.1 of Chitala chitala. NCBI lineage: Eukaryota > Metazoa > Chordata > Actinopteri > Osteoglossiformes > Notopteridae > Chitala > Chitala chitala. The sequence continues at coordinate 2,109,322 of JABJVR010000029.1, forward strand.
ATATACTACAGTTCTCCACTAGGGGGCAACAGCACACAAAAAAACACTGTGAAGCGTACACACAGGTACCAAGTGGTCTTGCTTAATGAACAGACAAGACTTATGAACATCTCTCAATTCTGAGGGGACCACACTCAGCACAGTGGAGTTAGAATGACATGAAGCCAGTGTACTCTACAGGTGAAAAAACCCTGTGTTAAAGGTCTGGGCCAAAAAGACAGACCACAGACATTAACATCAAAGTGAATTCCTGCAGCCAGCTCACCAGTGGTCCCAGCCAGGCAGTTGCACTGGTACTTGTTGACCAGGTCAATGCAGCGTCCGCGGTTCTGGCATGGGTTACTCTGACACTCCTGGACCTGCGTGTTGCAGATGAGGCCCGTGTAGCCTGGGTAGCACTCGCAAGAGAAGGTGGCGATACCATCGTGGCACACGCCGTGGTGGCAGGGCTTTGGGTCGCAGTCATCTACGTTCTCCTCGCACAGCATGCCCGTGAAGCCTACACCGTGACACGGGGTAGAGTAAGGGGGGGTGATAAGCCTAGGGGGTGGAGTGTGGGCGTGCAGACACAACAGGGGGTGTCACTGCACAGGGACATACCCTCAGCGCACTCGCACTCGTAGCCATTGGGCCGATCAATGCACTTGGCGCCGTTGTGGCAGGGTGTACTGGCACACTCGTCGTTGTCCACCTGGCACATGTCACCGCTGAAACCTGAGGAAGACGTGCTAAGCTCAGTCTGATTCACACGTACACAAACACACACCGCTACGTGCTGGAGCAGCACCCAGCCATGCATGAGACTAAGCCGCAAAGACCAAGTGAAACACGCACTGGGCTTTGAAAAGGCACGTGGTGACAAAGGCAAGCAGTTTTCCCATAACGCACTCTGTTAATCCGTGTACGACAGAGAAATGGTTTTTGGCTGTCACATTCAAACACTTAGGCATGTTAGCAAGTAAAATACACTAAAGAAGAGTATTTATAACTTGTAATAATTAGTCACTACTATCATACCACAGTAAAATTATCAGCTGAGCTCATGTGTGACAAAGAAAAAAAAAAAAAAAACTGATTCTGGTTGGGTAGACAACCAAAATCAAAAAGAACAGCCCATAAAGGATGTGATAAAATCTATGAGTTTACCATTAATCTTAAAATAGTCATATCATTTCTTGCAGAGAATTTAAAAAGGACTGAGTTTATTTTCCCACCGTCATCAACAGTAATACAAAAGTTACTTATAAAGCAAACTTAATCACATGCTCCGTGTGTTTGTCTTTTGAATATAAAGATTGCATGAATATCCCTGAAAATCTCACAATAACTTCAAGATATCTGGCACCAGGCAAGACTGAGTGAGCATGACAAAGTTGAATTAGAAGCTGGGAGGCCAGGGGATTTCCCTGGATCTGTTGTTATCCATAGCAAAACCCTGCTGTCACCCTTCAGGAAGGGGTTTTCATCTCCTCTGCTCATTTGTCCACCTCCCTCGCCCCACCACCACAAAAATACTGTAATACTGGGGGGAGGGGTGCCACAATGCTAAATGTCAGTCCTTTGATTGAGGTAAACATTAGACTGAACTTCACTGCTACAGCACAGGAAAGGCAAGAGATTATGCAGAGTTAAGTATAACTGTAGACCTAAGGAACTGAGCTCGACTGGCTTAGTCTCTCTACTGATAGTGCCATTCTTAAGACATTATTACATTCCGTACGATATGATTACAAACAGCTTACCTAAAGTCCACACTTAAACACAGATAAAACACATCTGAATCCAAACAGCTGTGAAAGCCATAAAGAGGTCACACAGGTACCACACTTGAGCAATGTCAGCCATACTGAAAGGGGCACACTGATGGGCAGACCTGGTCGGCACTGGCACACAAAGCGGTTCACTTGGTCCAGGCAGGTGCCACCATTCAGGCATGGGTAGCTGGCGCACTCGTTCACGTCGACTTCACAAAGGACTCCTTCAAACCCTGGGAATGAAAGAAGAGAGGGTCAGGCGTGGGGAGCAGGGCACCAAAGTGGGCAGAGGATGCAGAAGGGCCAGGACTACCTGGCATACAGATGCAGGTGTAGTCGCCAATCTGGTCCAGGCAGGTGGCGTCATTGCGGCAGGGGCTGGACGCGCACTCATTGATGTCCTGCTCACAGCGCGGGCCCGTGTAGCCTTGCACGCAGTTGCACATGAAGGAACCCTCCGTGTTGACGCACTGCCCGCCATGCTCACACGGGTTCGAGCCTGAGAAGAGCAGCAGCATTAAACCACTGGCAGCTTTTGGAGAAACATTCTAAACTTTGTCACCACACCTTTTGTTGTTTTTAACCTCCTGATTTTTTGTAGGAAACGAGCTCCTGGTCTTTATGTTTTACCGAACCTCAGAAATTTATCCAGAAACACTTTCTGCAGGTTTACCCAGGTGCTTACCCATGATGCACTCATTGATGTCATCTTTACAGGTGCTGCCCACGTAACCAGGAGGGCAGTTGCAGTTGAACTTGCCGTTGATGGGGTTGGTGTCGCACTGGGCCCCCTCACGGCATGGGTTACTAATGCAGGCGTCGTCCACGTGACAAAGCAGGCCTGCCACAGCATGTCTGACATTAGCAGTGTCGCAAGTGCTCCACTTCACTACACAGGCAATCTGACTGCCAGCCCATCGAAGGAACACAGAACCTGTATGCTCAAAAGACACTGCACTGCACTACAGACAGTGTGTTACGGACCAATCAGAGGCACTGACAGGAACATTCTCCGTGACTCATGACCACACAAATACTACACGTCTCCTACCAGTTTTTCCGTACGGACAGGTGCAGATGAAGGAGGCGACGCGGTCAATGCAGGTGGAGCCGTTGGTGCAGGCTGCCGTGGCGCAATCGTCGATGTTCTCACCGCAGTCGGGCCCGCTCCAGCCGTTGACACACACGCAGTTGTAGCCACCCTGCACGTTACTGCATGTGCCACCGTTCTGGCAGGTGTTTGGCTGCAGGCGACACTCGTCCACGTCTTCGGTGCAGAACTGGCCTGAGAGATTAAGAGGAGGAGGAACAGAAGATGAGTGAGGGATTGAGAATGTGTGCTGATGTGACAACACAGGTGCACGCCTGTGCGGTATGCCCGTACCTGTCCACTCAGGTGGGCACTGGCAGTTGTATGTATTGACCCCATCCATGCACGTCCCCCCATTCTGACAGCGGTGCTCGGGACAGTCGTCGATGTTGATCTCGCAGTTGGTGCCATTGAAGCCTGATTGGCAGGGAGGGAAGGAGCAACAGAGTAAACACACTGACAACACCACGGAGCCTGACAGCAGGTGATAGCTCGACCACACACACACCTGACATTATGCAAGGTACATGTAAGGCTAATGTACATAAATTCTGATCACAAGTTAGCAAATTAGCCATTTTATGCATTTAAACAATAAGGCAATTACCACACAAATTAATATTTGGATTTGAGGCCCTTTAATGTTAAAGAAACAAAACTTCACAACAGAAGTCAGAAAAACAACTGTCCTTCTGATTCATAATTGTTAATGAATTGTTCAGCCTTTAACTTTGGTGACAATGACAAATTTCAGTGTTTTTTGACAGTTTACTGCTGCTGCAACACAACAGTTTTGCATACTTTCCATTTAAATTGAATTTTGAATAAAACAAATAATTACACCATCTTCACTTCAACATTAAACACGTTGCTTGCACTCCAGAAACAGAAAAGCCCTAGCCAATGACACTGCTGTCATGTGGTTGAGGGCGGAGTTTGGTGCCAACGGACTCAGGCCTGGCCCTGCTTTCAGTCCCGCAATCGCTCCACGGGCGCCATGAATACCCCTGCCCAGTCCTGCAATTTGTGCAGATGCAAACACAGCCTAAAGCAGCCTTAGCGGACTGGTGGCTCAATGAGTAGAAGATCAGGCTGGGATGTGGAAGCCTCCTGGCTCGAATCCCTAATAGAGAGGTGTGCCCTTGAGAAAGACACCCAGCGCCAGCTCCCCGGGCACCGTATGTGGTTGGCTGCCATAAGAGAATGGGCTAACTCCAGAGAAAGAAATTCCCTGTTCTGGGACTAATAAGGGATTAATAAAAAAATAAATAAATAAATAAAGCTTCAGTTTGACACCAAGGCTCATGTCGATTCACTTGATAGCATGGCGCCTAACCTCCTTTGATTTGTCATGCCGGCCTCTGACCCATTTCATCTTGTCACTCTGGCCCCTGACCCAATTCACTTTGTCACTACAGCCCCTGACCCTCCTCATTTTGACATGCTGATTCCTCCAAAATGATGTACAGTGCTACATAACCGACATATTAACCTGTCAGGGACTATTTATCCTAGGCGCTTTGCTTTCGGGCCCTGTCACTGGGAGGTGCCCACCCTGGGACTTGAAGGTCTTTCCACAATCACTAAAAAGCCTAAAGCTCTGCTGGCTCCTTTCCCCACCATGACCATCTCACCTGGCAGACAGTGGCACCAGTAGCTGGTGTCAGACGTGGGCCGGCAGGTGCCCCCATTGACACAGGGAGAGGGTGAACACGGCACATATGGTGTTTCGCAGTGCCGTCCTGTGAAGCCCGCAGAGCACACACAGTGGTATGAGCCTGGCGTGTTCACACACCGTCCTTTGTTGTGGCACAAGTCTGAGGAGCGGGCACACTCGTTTGTGTCATTCAAGCAGCGGTGGCCCCAGTACCCCTCGGGACAAGTGCAGCTGAACTTGCCCCCGAGTAGCGTGTTGCAGGTGCCCCCATTGGCACAGGGACTGGACACACAGCTGTCTTCACTAAGACATCGGGGGCCTGGAAGGACAAGAAACAATGAATTTAATAACACAGAAAAACAGTAGGGCTGCTCATGAAAGTTAACGAAAGCTGATTCACAGACGGCAGCTGCACCAGACGGACCAGACGGAGAGAGCACTAACCTGTCCATCCAGGGCGACACCGACACTCATACTTCTCCAGGGAGAGCAGCGTACAGTTTCCACTGTTGGCACAGGGGTTCTTAGGGTAGCAGGTAGAGTTCTGGGGTGTCTGGCAGTTCTGACCCGTGAATCCCAGGGGACAAGAGCAGGTGGGGCTGCTTGGTATCCCAGACAGACTGGCACTGCAGTTACCTCCGTTCAGGCAGTATCCTGGACGACAGGGATCTTTGTGCTGACAGTATTCTCCTAGAAAGCCCGAGGTACACCTGCACAAAACAAATTGGCTCAATAAGTGTTATAATACTACTTTATAAAGAAGCGCATAACTCACAAACAGAATGTTTCACAACGTGTCAGTGGTATGGCAAGAAGAGATCGACACAGGTTTAAGTTGTGCAATCAAGCACAGACCATCACAACAAAGCTTCCCTTTTTAAGGGGAAAAGAATGTGTAGCCAAACATTTCTTCTGTTTTAAATCAGAGAATAAACAAAATGGACATCTGAGAAAGAAAGCGAACAACAGACTCATCTAGACAGAGACCGAAGCCCACATGCTTGTGAACACACAGGCACACTTGCGTGTGCACACGCACACACAGTATATGCCTGAGAATAAAGCTGTTAGACAGGATGTGGCAAGGCTATGCCAGGTCATACAGTACGAGGGCTTGCCGAAGGCTAAAGTGATTTATGTTCAAAATTACAGAGAACACACTGCAGCACTGCTAGGGAAGACAAAACATCTTGCTCTCTGCTCAATGCTTTTCCACAGCTTCAAACTCACATGTGATAAAGTGTTACTCTGTAAATGGCGGCACGGGCCTCAAAATGATAATTTCTTTAATGTGGTCCTACTTCAGTGGAGCTGTGCTCTGGGCACAGTACATGGTACAGAAGAAAGCACGCGGCCTACACCCATTTCCTGATCGGAGTACGTCGCAGGTCCCAAACTCCCCAGGCAGTGTGTCACTGCACGACGTGCTCTCTGGAGCGCCAACGCCTACAGCTCGCATTGTCCCAACCCCTGGAGACGAGGGGGCGGGGAGGGGGCTCAGTTAACAGGAGAGGCTGTCTGCCACTGAAAGGCACACAAACACACAAACGCAGGCACACGTCTCATTGTGTCTGTGTCAGGACCTCTTCTGTCTGCACCTCACCCCCAGTCCGACACTGCTCGGAAAAGAGGAGGAAAACAATAAAATCATAGAAATGGCTGTTCAGCTGCAACAAATCAGTACGGCTCGTTTCCACACAAGAACTGTAACGTGACATTCCTATTAGTGTACACACACACACACACACACACACACACACACACACACACACACACACACACTATTTATTACTTTTTTAATGCTTAAGCACTGTCCTTTCTGCTATAATCAGTTCAATGCTCCCTGTAGTAATATAAATGTGTTTGGCTGCAGAGGTCCCATAAAGAATATTAATGGTGTCACAGCAGCACCCCCAGAGTTGCACAGCATCACAGGGAGGGTACTGCTCCCTCATCACCAAACCATACAGTCACTAAAAAATACATGCCTGCTCTCGGTGTATGGGTTTTCTTAGCTTTAGCAATTAAAGCTAAAGTGTTTATAGACGTTGACATAAAAAGCAGACAGAACTAGCCATGCAGTGTTAAATATTTAAAACTGATTAAATATTGCAACAAAACCCTTTGGTCCACAGGTCAACCTGTCCCCAGGGCTTGGCTGGAGTATTTAACCCATATCAAGGGGATTAGAGAATACCATATTGGTGATGGTCTCAGGCAACCACAGTCAAAATGCTGAACAGTTTCAGGGGCAACCTGAAGAACAGATTAAACTAAAGCTCTACAACGATGCCTTACTAGGCGGAGACAAAACGTAGGCTGCTGGACGCAAGTGGCCTGTGAGAATTCCTTATTGTGTTGTCACCCAGAGAGTCTGGCACCGCTCAAAGGAAACCACAAAATAATAACGGGTTAATAATTAATGACAACCAATTCACCAACTACCATACTAGCCATGCAGGCGTATAGAAAACTGGGGACGGAAACCTTCATTCGTGTCAAGATTCTCGATGTTTCATACCTCGTCATCTCCAAAACGGACAAATGATCACTTCTTTGGCCGACTCATCTAGTCAATGAATCTATTCATTTCCACACCATTGTCAGCTGAAAGCCACAGAGGCCTACTCAAAAGGCCTTCATCCTAATTGGGCTAATCTGGTATTTTTCCCATTTCATCCCCTGTAGGGCTCAAACAAGGCAACGTGCTTGTTATTAGGTTTCCCAGCTTCCTGTACATGGAACGATAATCCAGCGCCTTTAGAAAGCTCTTTTTCGGAACAACCCTCCAACTAAGTTTTATTACCGCATGGCCGAGGTTGACACTGAAGTCATTCCAAAAGCCTTTAAAGGCAAAGCTCCACTGAGCTCAGGTAGTGAAGCCTTTCATCCCCACTGCGGTTTCAGTGTGAGCAATGAGCTTTTTGTTCTGCTGGAGAGGGAGGACGAGAGGGCTGCCGTAAGGGCCGGACACGCCTCCGCCTGACTTCCCCCGGGCTGCGGCGTCACACATGGCATGCAAGCTCTCCTAGTCAACAGGAATCGTGAGGAGCACGACCTCACTGCCGCTAAGGGGCTGCCTGCATGACGTTGTATCGCAGGTTCGGTTTTCAGCTCCAGCGTATAAGAGAGCTCCATTAATTACTTCTTTGCACACCAATGAGTCAGCCTAATGATCCCCCCAAGCCTGTTAGACAGTGTCAGAGCAGAGCAGGGCTGCCGTAACATGCTGGTGCAGAATACACTACAGGCCAGGGTGTGGCTTCCCTTTGCACAAATAGTACACAAAACAATGCAACCCGAGTCTGTTCAAAGACAGGCCACCCTCTCATTGTGACAGACAGACAGGCAAAGGTTTTCCTCCTGCACACTCATCTGCAGGCTCCTTTCCCTGCCCTCCATGTGGGTTTGTCTCCCTGCCTGCCGCTGACTGCAGAGCAGCGCGGTCTCCCTCTTCAGAGTGTCGGGTTTCTACATCTGGACCACATTAGCCCCCCCGCCCTACACCCGCTCTTCGCTCCTCCCCTTCTCTGGCACTCATATCACTGACCTCTCCCTGTCCTGACGAGATGGGTGGCGTGGGGGGTGTCTTTTTTGTGCTTCGTATCAGTCAGCTTTTGTCTCTCCACAGACACCCATTCCCAGACCACGCAGGCAGATTCAGTCCTCTTCTCTGGGCGCTCGCAAACCGATCCAAACCCAAAGAGAATTACTCAAGAGAGCCTTGCACAGGCCACAGTCAAATTTCTGAAGTGGTAGGAGCTTGGCTGGTGAACCTTCAGTTTGGGGGGGGGGGGGGGTTGGTATTTCACAACCAAACTAAAGAGAGAAACTGCAGCAGAAGTTAAGCTCAGCACTAAAAAGCCATAA
>JABJVR010000029.1:2117792-2140002 GCA_025773905.1 Chitala chitala
GGTACGAGTGCAATGCTCGGGGGACGAGTGAGGGAGTGAGGCGATGGGCTGCACCTCGGCCAAGCAGGTGTCGGCCGTGCCCAGTGACGAAGAGGGCCGGGGCAAGGCCTACAGCAACGGGGACCTCTTCAGCGGTCAGTGTCCTGCCACCCTGTAGGCTGCGATCTCTCAGTGCAGTGGCTGACGGCCCTGGACTCCTGCTCAGTTCATTACTGCTCATGATGTCTGTGCTGTGCCTCACAGCCAGATCTAAAAATAGCTAAATGGACTCATTTGCTTGTGTGTTTTAGCGGATTATGATGATAAATATTGTTAATCCTTCCATGTGCAAATCTGTGCTGACATTTATTTAATGTTTATAATCTCAACTCTGGACGAGTGATTTAGTTTAGTTTTTTTTTTTTTTTTTTTAATATAATGGTTACTGGCTGTTCCTTCCATCGTGTCGTTTCGTGAAACCCTCAGGACAGGCGATTGCCATTGTGAGATGGGAGAAACACGAAACCAGTGGTACTGCACTGGCCATGGCCCTTGGCGCCAGACATGTCCAGATGGAGCGTCCTAGTGATGGACATCTGAGATGAGTCAGAATTAAAGGGGTAGAGCAGGAGCGGTTATGGGTAACAGCATTAATTATAGTGATCTGGCAGCTCCTGTGAGAGATGAGGGATTATGGGAGAGATTAAGAATTAAGATCTGAGTAGGGAAATGAGCATCACAGGGGATGATGGATGACAAACCGCAGCAGGCATCCACCTATCCTCTCCTCTTGTCCACCCCTCCCCCCATTTCCTTCTACTCTGTGGGTTTAGCCACTGGATGCTGTTCTGATCAGAGGCAGAGAATGTCTTTTGACAGTGGTGGGCGAAGTTGTTTTAAAGACCGCTTAATGTTTCTCTCCATCTCTTCACCCTCGTTCTGTTTGTTCAGCATTGACTTTACTCTTTCTGCTTCTACCCTGACTGACTTGCCTCTCTCTTTTTATCGCTTGTGTGTCGTGTGTTTCTGACCCTCCCACCCACCGTTCTTAGCTCTCTCTCTCTTGCACTCCAGCCCCCTGCTCCTGCTCTGACCCTTCTTTCCTCCCTATGTCCTGGCAGTGCTCACCCCTCTGTTTGACCATCACGTCACAGTGGTCGACGGTGGTCTGTCCTGCGCTCCATGCCCGCCGTTCCCTCACTGACGTCGCGTTGTGGTGTCAGTGCCTTGTGACTACCGAGCATAAGCAGAAGATGCCAGAGATACAGTAATAGCTAGAGTGTGCCTCTTTGGGAAGGCGGGGGCCACTGTGCCACATTGTATCTTTTAACTTCCTGTTTCCTCATTTATGGAGGTTATGGTGACCTGGCGAGACTGAAACATTGACACAGTTTCAGCAGGGGCCACAAGCATGCTGGTGTGATCTTGCTCCTTTGAGCCTTTGGTGTGCAATTCGCATATGCATGTCTGCGTCCTGCGTGTTTGGCTGCTTGTCCTGGGTCGTGATGCATGTTTTGCGCCTGCTTCTTGCCCGGTGGGACTCTCGAGGTCTGTAGCACACACAATGACAGGAAAGGCTGAGCACTTTCACACAAAGAGGAGGGCAGGGGGGCATGTGAGCACACTCTGATTTTATTGTTTATTCAGCGCCCCAGGGTGAATATGAAGCGTGTGTGTGTGAGATTGAGCAAGAGTGAACGGTGAACGTGTGGCTCAGTGTGCCTTTCTATTTCAGTTCTTGTGTGTGGGGGTATTTTGTGTCATGAAGAGGAAAATGCTAAACTTTGCCCAGTGTTGTTCTGTTGCTCAGGCTATTATAGCAGAAACGTTACACAAGCTTTTGCATAGAGAGTGATGATATATTCCAAGCTTGCATAAGGAGACCTGCAGAAATATCACACTCTTATCAAAGAAAGCAGCCAACTTTTCTAATCAAATACAGCTTTCTTTTGTGTGTGTGTGTGTGTGTGTGTGTGTGTGTGTGTGGGGGTGGGGGGGGGCATCCTATTGGCGGGACTGATGTCATATCCAGGTCGTACCTAAGCTTGTGTTCTGTTTTGTATGATTTAAGATCCAGGCACACCACATTCTTACAACCGATAAGATTTTCACAATGAAAGAATGGATTATATATTTTCAGATGACTATTAAAATCCCTCTGGTAGTGCCACACAACCTCTCCATGGTGACAATGATCGTAGATGAGAACAGGTCCGGTGGACTTGCTTTTGTTACACACTCGCAGTCTTGTTAACGCACGGGCACAAACAATGACGGCGAGGTCGCCCATGACACAGAGCAGACACGACGCAGAGCGTGTATTGGGGCACCAAGCGGAAACTCACTGGGCCAACATTGTACCTCCGAGAGCAAACTGGCAGCTCAAATGAGCCTTTAGTTGGAATCGCCTTTTTAAAATATTTAAACTACACCCGCCACTCTTGTGGGTACTCAAACGTATTTGCATACTTTGGGTGGCGGCTACCAGACCAGTCTGTTATGGACATGGAAAAACCAGTGATTGTTTGACCAGCAATTTGTGACAGTTTATGTCCACTGATGCTTGTCCCCTATAATCACAGGTGCTTTTGCTGTGTGCTCAGGTTTATATACGCTGTGCACAGGTGCATCTGCACATCTGCGGGTCTCAGCAGTAAAGGAAGAAACCTGTTTACATGCTGTGTATCTACAGATACAGCTGCAGTTGCGAGGGTGTGCTGGCACAGGTGGGCAGATCGCCAAGACGTGTTTTTTCGCCACTCAACCAGCTCAAGTCTACTGCTCTGCGTCTTGGCCCGTTTTGCATATCGGGGGTTTACGTGCAAAAACCAGCAGTCCTTCCGCTTCAGAGAGGTTTGTGCGAGATGACGGGTGGTTGAGTAACGGCAATGCCCGGAGCAGGTGAGGCCGCAGGGATTTTCACAGCCCAAAGGCAGGCGCTGCATGTCACGTCTTTTTCAGCAAGCTGATGCCCTTGCTAGCTAGTGTGTGGAGGCCTGGGGAAGCACTGAGGAGCTCATGGGATTCGGCTGTGTGAGTGTGCACCACTTTTGATTACTTATGTACCCATTGGCACCCTGTCTGGTCTTCAGGATACATTCCAGAGAGGGAATGCTGTGTAAACTCAAACGCGAGACTAAGAACAGCAATGTGTGTCACATAATGTTATAACATCGTGTGTCAGACAAGGAATCGCTGACGGCATCTTTTCTTGCTGAATGGTGAAAGATTGTGTTTTCAGTATTAGTATTTAATATATCAAACCATTAAAAGATTAAAACAATAACCTGGAGTTGAATGCTGGCTCAGTCAGTAGTTTGGCCCCCGCCAACCCTCCCCCCCCACCTCCAGTCCTCTTAGAGCTTGAGTCCTACTGCAGATCAGAGAGAAAGATAAGAGTCTGAGCCATGTCATCCGCCAATTGTGCAAGACTCCAGCACACAGAGGAGCGTAGCCATGGGAACTGCAGTTGCTGAAGACTAACAAATAGCTGTGCTTGTGTGCCTGGTGGCGTATACAGGGAATGGTGTAAACCCTGGAAAAAGATGAACGGCCAAAGGTCATATGATGGAGGGTTTGCATACTGATTACCTTGATGCAGAGACTCCTCTTACATTTGTTAGCTGAGCAAGTGTGAAAAAGCAGTCGGTGTGCTGGACTGAAATAGTAGCAATATACCCTTTTTCTTTGTTTTGTCAAAAATCATTTTCAGGACAAGGCAACAGCACTGCCAAGTGTTTTTGCTTTTTTAAGTCCAAGTATCCAAAGTCTGTTCAAGTGTTCTCAATATTAAAGGGGTAGTAAAAATTTCCAAGAGGGTCAGATCCAGTTCAGGGTCCACTAGTTGAGCATCCCATTTCTTAAAAAAAAGCTGTATCGTCCATACCTCTCAGCAAATGTGAACGTGACCCTACTCTCCCACTGTCAGGTGCTGCGTTTGAATGGTGACCTTTGCCCTCCGCTTGGATGGGATTTGTAGTTGTTCCTCAGAATTTGCACTTCAGACATAAAAACCCTAACCTCCAGCTGTCTTTCTCTCATCCGCAGATGAGTACAAGATGAAGGGAGTGGAGGAGGTGAAATACATGCGTGGTGGAGAAGAAGACAGAGTAAACGCCCGCAATCAGGAGAACCTGGTCAGAACCAGCAGTCTGGCACCATTGTGTTTAGTGCACATGCATTCACACGAGCCTGGCCTCAGAAATCTTCTCAAGCAGCCTCTTCTGCCTTACTGACAGTTACACTTAAATAAACCTAAACATGCACTCTAATCGGGTCGTTAATTAAAACGTCACTCTGCCTTGACTTGTTGCCCATTTTGAATTTTCAGAGTTCCGTGCAGCCTCCGCAGACCTAGAGAGGCGTAGAGCAGCATTATTATAAGTTCCTCCACCTTTCCGTTTCAGAAGGCAGGTTTGAGGTCCTGAAGTAAATATCACCAAGATAGTTGATTCAGACCTTAGATTAAGTTGAATCCATCACAGATACAAGTGCTGGCTTTCGCCTTATATAGTTTTCAAACATCAGCATGAGCAAACGTGCTTTCCAGTGTTTTGTCGTTTTTAGTTATGTCTGCTGCTGGTTCTTCTTGGTCTGTCAGGTTTAAATGGTGCAGTTTTTCAGGGTTTTTCCATCACGTTTGAAAACTACGCGGGCAGTTTTACACAGCTGTAAATCCCCAGCATTCCTGCAACAGACACCCCCCCCCCCCATAAACAGACAAACTTGCTGCGGTGTTTGTTTTTTTGAAAGTGTTCCTGGTTTTCGTTTTCAGGCTTGCTGAGGTGCTAAAGGTGAGCCAGTGCGCTGGGAGCTGCTGGTTCACATTTGTCTGTCTGTCTATCTCTGGTCCTTCTCATCTCAGCCATTTGTATGCCAATATAAACACTCAGTTGTTCCAAGTACTTTTCTTCAGCCCTTCAGAATATAATTTACCAGAGTGTTTTCTCTCTCTCCCTCTCTCTCACTTGCACACACAAACATCTGATCGCTCACAAAAATGATTACCGACTACTAGGAGCACGTTCACACATGCCAGTGGCATGTCAGGAATGCATTAGCGTAACTGGGAGACTAAACCTTCCTTTTAAACGGATGTTGTGTTCTATGTGCAGCTGTGCTAGTATCATTTACTGTGTAGCTCTAGTTTACTTTTAGTGGGGGAAGTGATGTAACGCACGAAATATATGTTGTGCCCGAGTTGTGATGAAGTATTTAATATGTGAGATGTGATCTCGTACTCACTGCCTTATTTAACTTCAGATGTTTTTATTTGTGTCCGTACCCTTTTTTTGATGGAGACATTTGTTTTCTTCAGACGGGTTTACTGGAGGGACAATAAATATTAATACGGAATACAGGCACAGCCGCACACACGTGTGTGTGTGTGAGTGAGTGAGTGAGATGGGAGAGGGTGTTCTTGACTCCTCCTCCTCTCCCCACTTTGCTGTCATCTCATGCAGCTCAGCCAGTGTTCATCAGCAGCACTAATTACCTGTGCCAGTAACAAGGGTTGGTACACTGCCCTCACTGACAAAGAAACTGGACAGACTCCAGGCTCCTGTTTTCAGGGTACTCTCTGGTGGAGACTGTCCTTGAGATGAGCTGGTGGGTGAGGTGGTGTGGTGTGGGGCGGGGCGTGGGACGTATTCTCACCCCGCTTTCTGTTTGTTTCCAGTCCGCTGAGAGATTGCTTGTGTAAACAGGTACAAAACTGCCATATGTTACAGGAAAAGAGTGCTGTGTCATATAGGGGCAAACAACACAGGGAGGTCCCAGGTGCCAATGCCAACAAGACCAAGTGAGTCATGTCCACTTACTGTCGGCCCGTGTGTGTGTGTGTGTTGGTGCTTGCTGTGAACTGTACACAGTTCAGAGATGCCCACCACTCTCCAGGTACATCCTGGGTTGTCTTTGGTTTCTTTACATGTGCAAGTAAAGTCATTCCTCAGGATAAATTGCATCATCATTTTCCTTTTAAAATTATAATTTGAAGAGCAAACTGTTCACTATAAAAGAGAACCACACACTTCAGACATTGTCTACTATGCATCACATTTACTATTACATTTTTGTACATTGGGTTCTCCCTTTTCAAATTTTCTAAGTTTCTGGTGGGTGGGTGTGTTGTGTGTTCACTGGTGGCTTTCTGAAATGTTTCTGCTGTGTTAAATGCTGTCGATATTTTGTGGCTCTGTAACTTTAATGCATGGTGTGGACACTGTCATAAATTTTATTTCTTCCCGTGTTTTGTTAGCAGTGTTTTTATTGGTTACTTTCCTTTAAATGTAAAATGAAAATGCTCTCGTAATGGAGCGGCAGTCGCTGTATTTCAAAATGAAGCGGTCAGTCCTGACAGTGTGAGTGCGTGTTCTTCCTCAATGGTTGTAATGGAAAATTCTCCTGGCATGTCTGCCACCTCCCTCTTCCTCCCCTCACTTCCTACTCCCTTTCCCTCTCTCTTGCATGCCCCCCCCCTTCTTAGTATCCACACGTCAGAGAGCCAGCAAGAGTTCTTCAGGATGCTTGATGAGAAGATTGAGAAGGTGAGGGGGGGGGGTGTGGGAGGGAACTTTGTGTGGCAGAGAATTTAAAGAGACAGCGACAGTATAGCTGAGGATGTAATTGGTACAGCTGTGGCTAAGAGTGTGAGATGCGAGGACTGCATCTTGACATGGATGTGGAAAACGGAACTCCACCCATGTCCCTCCTGTCCTGGGTTTAATGTGATATGTTCAGTATATCCTTGCCTCTTCTGTCTGTCACCGCCTTTTCCCGATCTTCTCCTCTACTGACTGTTGTTACTGCTGTGTGCCCACAGGGGCGGGACTACTGCTCCGAGGAAGAGGACGTAACATAGCACAGCGGCTCCCCAGCCCAGCCCTGCCCTGAGAGAGTGTCCGTGAGAGTCAGTGTGAGAAGCGATGCGACCCGACTGCCCGTGCGTGCGTGTTACCCTCAGAGACTGCTGAAGATCTCCCTTAGCACCCATAAGCCCCGCCCAGCTGCCTGGCCTCTGTCTGCTTGGGACCAGCCTGCCTGGTAGGAGGGAGGAGAGAGATGACTCTGTGGTCTCACAGCTGCCAAGTGCCCCTGCACCCCCCACTACTCTTAGCATTTTGGACAGCAGACCCAGTCCCCCTTGGCACCTTTCTCTTCGCCACAGACAGAAACCAGTACCAGGCTCTGTCCCTCTAGTCGCACCACAGTCATGTGAAGAACAACTGATGGACGAAAGGGAGAGAAGCACGCCCTCTGTTCTTCTTTAACGTCCTCTTCCTTGATTCTTGCGCTGCTCTGTTTAATGGACGGATGTCGAAAAGGAGGAAAAGCGTGAGTCTGAGAGAGTTTGGGTTAGACTGACCGCCCTCACCACATGACCCCAGTCAGTATACAGAGACTTTTTAATTCGTGTGATATGGATGGAATGAAAGTGGTTGTGGATGAGAAAGAGAATAATAGCTATTTTAAACATATAGAGATGTAAAGAGAGGGGGAGAATTGAATTTGTCGTTTTAAACTCCTGCCTTCCAATGAACTCTATTTTTCTGTTCAAAGTGTTATCTTTTTTATGCATATCTTTTGTCTATCATAACACATTTGCTGTACAGGTTAAAGGTCAGGCTCCTGTTTCTCTGGTTGAGGTTTAGGACCTGTTTTTCCTCAAGGTCCTCTCACACTGGAACAATTTAAAAACAGGTTTGCTCTACAGTACCTGCAAACTGTTGCCGAGTGTCTTCTATAACACCTGCCTCCAGCCTTGTTTGTAAGAAGTGAAGTTGGGTGGGGGCAAGAGGTGGAGTTATCACTGAACTTCCCCTCCTCTTGGTGACACAGCAGAGGTATGAGCCCCTCAGCTGGGCCACATGTCTTCAGCGTTGTTTCCCCCCCCTGCACTGTTGGTTTGTTCCGTTTCTCATTTAAATTCGCCATTGCTGAAATTCCACCCCTCCACTTGTAGGCATGCTTGCAGATATGTTCATACTTACTGCTCATACCAACTTTCGCCATCATGGTCGGAACGAGGAAAGGGGTGTTTCATCTGTCACGAGCTTCACCTTGTTTCAGTCTTACTGGTTTATTTGTTTTTAATTTGTTTTCCTTGTTTTTGTTTTTCTATTAAAATTAAAAAGTAAAACGGCAGCTGTTGTGTGATCTGTCTGGATGTTAACTGCTGCGCTTTGAGCTGTCAACGTGTGGATTCATTTTACAGGAGAGGCCTGTCACACTGACATCAGGACAGCATTTCTTCCCTGTTATGAAAATAGGCAGTTATGCTACCTATGTAACCAGTCACGTAAAGTAATTCTGAGAACCAAAAATCTGCAATTGTACTGCTCCCTGGCGGCAGAACAATAGAACTGCGAAGTTAAACTAAGCAGACATTTTAAAAATTTAGTTTTCCTGTCCGTTCCAGTGATGGAGAATGGGCTAAACGGTTTGACTGGTGCTGAATGTGTTTGCTGCTGCTTTGTCAATGCTCTGCTTTCTGCCTTTAGGCCATGGTTTTGTGGGAGTGTGGCTTGCTGATTGCCAGAGGTTTGGTATGTAAGTATACCTGGGTGTATCCCTGGACGAGTGAAGCGTCCTGTTTCCCTGTAGTGAAGGGTACCTCAGACTTCCCTGTTCTGGTCTAAAAGAGGGAATTCTGCTTCTGGGTTTCTTGCTTGGTGAACGTCACACTGCAAGTGAACGAGACGGATGTTGGTTGTTAATCTCAGCCAGGAATATGGGCAAGACAGTGTTGTTTCCAGTATGAGGTAAGACCCAATAAATCCTTTCCTGTGTGTTTGAGAATGTGTGCGCGCACAGTTTGGTACACCATGTTCTTGGAGTCTGTTAGTATTTAGCCTCAGCCTTGTTTCAGGACTGCCCTGTAAACCCCACTGAGCAGAGAAGTGTGCTGACTGACTAAGCTAAGAGACTGCTGCTATTGCGCCGACTGTTTGGCAGGCCACTGGCACTCCTGTTGAGCGGGCAGCACCCTAGGATCCCGATACGTGCTTCGGACTCTACGCCTTCTGTTTCCTCACATATACTCTTGGTATGAGAGTGGTGGGTCAAGTCAGTACGACTCTATTATTTTTAGCAATAAGCGGAAGTTTCCCTCGTTCGTCTTGCCCCTGCAAAACAATTGTCCCTCAACCTCTTTCCAGCCATACCTCTGGATTATTCTAATCTCTTCTTCCCTTCAATTTGTTACAATGGGGTTCAGATCTGCATCTTAAAGTTATACTGCCTTTCTATGCCTCTGTAAAATTCCCTTGTGCATTAGCCGCCGTTGCTTGGATGTTCCTGTTGCTCATTATAGACTCTTATGGCCAATTTCAGCCCATCGCTCGAGAGCACTTTTCTCACGACTGCTGTCACAGAATAAACACCAAAGGAGACCCGAAGAACTAAATCCAACGGCCGCCGCCACTTTTCAGTACACAATCTTCGTTTCTGAAGTACAGCTATATCTTAACGTTATTTATCAGTAAGCATCTTTCCAGTGTAGTGATAAAACAACACCACTATTAAATATTGCACTGTACAGTGCAGTTTTACGTTGTAAGGGAATGACGTACTTCCACTTTGAAAGGGCAGGTGGTGGGTAGATGTTGGTAATTTGTTTGTGGACACGATACTTCGGAAACTCTGACGCTCTCCGCCCCCATAAAGGAGGCCTTTACCACCGAGTGCCAACTGCACCAGCGTGTAAGTAATGGGTGAAGTGGCTGAGCCGTTTCAGACAGGCACAGCTGTACTTGATCAATACCCCGCTGACACATGATCTGGCGCGTGGCACAAATCTGACTGCGGCAGGGGAGAGTAAGTGCAGCGCGTGAAGTTCACTAATGCTCCTTATAAAAGGAAAAATGTTTGTGGAGCTGGCCAGTTTTCCATTCATTCGTACCACCACAGAAAGCAGAACCAGCTGATCTATGTCTGTTTATCTATCCAGTAGTTAAGCATACACTCAACGTGTATTTTAATAATATGTAAATAAATCAGTCTTGCATACTCCATGTATACCACCCTGGGATTAAACTATTTTGCATTTCTTGAATAATTTATACACTGAACGATGAATGTCTGCAGTGTTTTGACTGGTCGTTGAAAAATCATTGCGCTGTTATTTTTGGGCTTCAAATTTTTCGTTTTATATCATCCCTGTTTGATTATGTAATCTGGAATCCAAATGCTACACTATACTGACAGCTGGAGGTTTATTCGGAATTAATACACACCCATGCAATGTATGTGATTTTCTTTTACGTTGGAACTTTAATTTGAAATTATATATACTCATAGATTGTATATACCCCCCCCCCCCAGTTCCTTTGCAGGTATGAAACAAAATTCTGGCGCGCCGCCTTAACTGCACATGACGACTAAAGTAAACACAATCTTGCGAATTACGTGTCTCATTTTTTTAAAGGATTGCTCTCACATTCTGCAACTAAATTGTGTAAATACGTGTAAATACAAATTCTAGACTCGTCAAACACTGATACCACACTCACCAGTAACAGTACCGCCATACAGGTGTACAAGCAGACGCCCAGGTATTATACATTTTCGTAAACTGTAATTGTCCGTGCTGACGACAGCCCCTGTGTTTACTGGCATGCTCGCTCACGAATTTTGTGCTGTACGTTTCATTTTAAATCCAGGTGTGGATAACTGTATGTTACACCTCTTTTCTGACTTTGTGTGCAGTTTTATGTTCCTAAATCCAATTACACTGCACTGTCCAATCTGTCCTCCACTTTATTTCCCTCGTGCTCATTTTAGACCGGAGTTTTCTTACATTTAGTTAACAATAAGACGTCACATAATTTTCATGTTAAGATCGACTGGGTAGTCAGTCTGATGTATACTCAGTGTGAGAGTTGGTTTGTTTCAGTTACTGAGTTCAGTGGTTATCGGTTACTCTCCACGCAGCAAGGCCTTGCCTTAAATTCTATACATGCCACAAAACGGGAAAGTGCTTTCCAATACATTACTGCAGTATATTTGTCAAAAATTAAAAAGGCTTTGTATTTCTCATTGAAAGGGTAGGGACCAAGGTGTTTTTTTTTAATTATAATATTGTTTGGCTAATCGGGCTGAATATACACAGACACTGTTCCCATACCATTTTTAAAAAGGTGGACCCTTTCATGGCCTTTACGG
Organism: Chitala chitala; assembly: GCA_025773905.1. Lineage (NCBI taxonomy): Eukaryota > Metazoa > Chordata > Actinopteri > Osteoglossiformes > Notopteridae > Chitala > Chitala chitala. Next base: position 2,128,932 of record JABJVR010000029.1, read on the forward strand.
TTGTAATTACAACAATATGGTTGGCAGTATTTGTTAGAATTTATTAATTTACATTTATTTATTGGTTTTGGTACACAGTTACAAAACCCTACAGGTCACTTGTGAGTATATGCATTATGCACGTAAGTGTGTGAGCAGTAAGCATCGTAGGTATGGTTCACTGTTGCCATCTCCAGCATCACTTTATAACAGGGGCAGTACAGTGGCACGGTATAAAATGTGCGTGGTTTTTAAATTTAATCACACTGCTCTCAGACATCAGCTGTACGGCTTGATATAGATACAAGAGTTCCCATAACACCGCAGAACAGGGAGCACTGAACACATAAATCCATAGAGCATGGGGTGTCTAATGCTGCCACAAGAGTTCGCTCCACACGGGCCAAGGTTGAGTGATTACTGAGTGTTGAGTATCAGGTGTCCAGTATACATAGTCTCATGTACAGGACCAAAATTAGTTCAGGGATGTGGGGGATCGTATGAGATCATTTTGATTATCTCGTATCCCTGTGTACCAGCATCAAGGTCTTTAACCTCACATAAAACACAACTGGTATCATTCATCTAATGTGTTATGTTGGCTCCTTTACTCCAGAATGCCTATAACTGAAATTATAATTATATTTTTTAAACCAGCACTAGATTGGCTATTAACTATAAGGGCAAATTGCATCTCGTAGCAAGGGTTACACAGCTGTGTCTCACATGGTAATCATCTTTATGGCATGGGGCATATCCTCTGACTGGAGGTTATTGTTACCTCTGGACATTGTAAACATGGCACAGTGCAGGGAGACCTCCGCGCCCACATAGAACAAGGTCCAAATAAGCTGTCAACTGAAACACATAGTGGTCATTGAAACAGCACCACCATTCATTATCTGGAAATAAACAACCCCAATAATGATTGTGTATCCTTATGCTGAAGGGAAACTATATGTTTACTTTAAATGTTAGTTAAAAAATTGCCAAGTATATGTAATATAAAATAAACATCATACCGACTACATTAACTGGCTATCGTCCTGAGCTTCCAGTATGTACAAAATTGTATGATGTGACCCTGAACTGAAATGCTGTTTTCACAAAATTAATGACTACCGGTAAATAGATCTATGTGGAACCGACCTCTCTGAGAAAGTATGCATAACAACCGTGTCATTTCTTTGGTCATTTTTGGATATTAAATTTAAATCTCTGCTAAACAACATGAATTTGTAGCCCTAAGAATTAGAAACTCCAAGCAAAAATTATATTAAAGTGTAATCCTACTTTGGTGTGTGTGTGTGTAATAAATAAAAGCTTGATTATCCACCATATCCTGCCTTTAAAAACATGATTTATGATGTAATGTCAGTCAATAGACTCAGACTGATTACAGTTATGCTTCACAGCCGATTAACTCAGCATTTGAAACACAATCACCCAATTGACAGTAATGGGCTGTAATGTGTTCTTTCACGAAATGCAACTGCTGATTCTTATGGTGGTGATGAGGAATATGGGGACATTTCATTTATGCATCGATTTTGCTAGAACCATTAATGATGTAAATCAAGACGTACAACAAAATTCGTTTTAACACACATATTCGTGTTCGTTTTAATGTACGTGATTATACTTGTCGTATAAATGCATGGCCATATTTCAAGACAAAAAAAAATTATGCCAGTTACTCAAATTTGCCCGTTAGCGGAAGCTCAAATGTTATTTTGAAAACTGCTTTCTGTTTTCAGAGATTTATTCAGTGTCAATTATTCACTGTTTTGTGGCACTAGATGGTGCTAAAACACTGTTACCAATTTCTTTGAAGGCCAAAACAAACTGCCAGGCTAAAAATTAATTGCGTGCAAGCAGTGAAAAACAGTTTTAATTGTCTTATTATTACACAGATATAAACATAGTATGTGGTATTACTCACCCTCATCCAAGCAGACCAAGAAAACTGATGTACACCGTGGGTGAGGTGGAGGATAGCAGCTAAGAGATTACATCAAGGACAAGCTAGTGTGTTTATGTTCCTCAATATTTAAAATACGGCCACAAGTAAAAAAAAAAAAAAAAGTTCTCATGCTGACAGTGAATGAACAAGTTAAGTGTCAAGTGTACTAAAATCCGAACCATGTGTACCTGGAAACACATACATACATATATTTGATCCAAAACAATGTACATCAACTAGTATAAACTTCCGATAGGTGTTATCGCTGTTATTGCAACTACAGTGTGTAATATTGGCTTCATCTTTTCTCTATGTGTTAATTTTATTGTATATGGCCTGCATTAGTTTCCTCCCACGATCCAAAATTATGCCTTTCACATCAACTGGCAGTACCAAGCTGCCAATGTATGTACGTGTGATAGAGCCAGGAGAGACAGAATCTTGCCTTGCACCCTTTCTCACGTGGGTTAGGCTTTCTCACTGAATGTGTTAAGACATTTTAAAAAGAATAATTATAACATTCAATTATTATAATCCAAATTAGGTACTTTGTGCTGCATTCAAATTTTAAAGATTAGCACATACTGCATTGCTGGACAGTAATTTGCACATCATATATTCTTTTGCTTAGATATAAACCACAGTCACCGACATGTTTTTTAGATGTAATGATGCAGAGACTCTTCTTGATTAAAATAATACTTTTAATATCATCAACAGTGAAATCTTATTTCACATTTTATGTTTCAACCCAGCAACACTTATCTCTTGTTATCTATCTTAACCAAATTACCATTCACATCAGTACAGGCACCCCTCAGGGATGTGCACTCTCCCCGTTGCTCTACCCTGTGTACACCAGTGACTGCACCTCAGGGGACCCCTCTGTTAAACCCCTGAAGTTTGCAGATGACACAACAGTCTCATCTTACACAGTGATGAGTCTGCATACAGACAGGAGGTTGAACGGCTGGCCTTGTGGTGCAGTCACAACAACCTGAAGCTAAACACACTCAAAACAGTGGAGTTGACAGCGGACTTTAGGAGTTCCCCTTAGCCCACCCCCCTCACCATATTCAGCAGCACTGTATCACCAGTAGAGACCTTAAAGTTCTTGGGCTCCACTATCTCCCAGGGCTTGAAGTGGACATCCAACATCAGCTCTATTATCAGCAAGGCACAGCAAAGGATGTACTTCCTGTGCCCGCTCAGAAAATTCAACCTGCTCCAAAATCTGCTGATACAGTTCTACAGAGGAATCATTAAGTCTATTCACTGCACTTCCATCACTGTTTGGTTTGGTTTAGCAATCTAGCAGGACAGGAATAAACTCCAACAGACTGTCAGGGCTGCGGAAAGAATCACTGGTGCCAGCCTGCCTTCAATAGAGGACCTGTTCACCCCACAGGTGAAGAAGAGGGCAGAGAAGATTTCTGCAGATCTCACACACCCTGGACACAAACTGTTTGAAGTCTTCCCCTCTGGACGGCGCTTCAGGACACTGTACACCAACAGTCAACCACAAGGGCAGTCTCTTTCCCTGTGGCATCACTTTTATGAAGTTACCCCATATTTGTCTGTATAATAGGATACAGCAACACCTGAGCGCAATAAACAGTTTTTTTTTTTTTTTTACTTAAAAAGCACACTGAGAGCCACTGAACCAGAGTCAGATTTCTTGTATGTTCAACATACTTGGCAATAAAAACGATTCTTATTGTGATAAACATTCACCAGTCACACATATTGACCCTTGTCTTTTACATGTAATGAACAGAAAATAACCAGTATACTGCATTAACGTTTTTGCTTTTCCACATTACAATATTTAATATGACATCCGTTGCTGGATTCTAAAAAAGTAACAGAGGAAACGAGAAGGTTACCGGCGTACTATTTAAAAATATCGGAGAGTAAGCCTGTAAGAGGGAAAACTAAAATGTAAAAACACATTTCGTCAAAGGTTATTTCAAATTGTTTATTCATGCCTACCTAGGTCACCCGGTAGCTGCTTACAATATTTGGAGAAGTGAACTCTCTTTGAACAAGGAGACCAGCTCCCTCACCCTTTCCAACACTGCCCTTCCCCACCCTGTCTACCTCCCTCCCCTCCCACACTCACCCACTCACTTATTCGGCCGCGGCAGGTCTCAGGGCGCACTAACGGTGCTGTATGGGGAATCATGCTGGCGTTTAAAGCCGTGGAAATCTGTCTGCTGCTGGCTGTTGTGATAACGTCGTGCAGTCCAGACCTAGTTACTTTAGTTCAGGAGCCTGTCCGCCCAGAATCCTCCCTGTTGAAGCCGAAAGTGATGATCTCCATCCTGGCTCGGAATGCGGCGCACAGTCTTCCTTACTACCTGGGCTGCATTGACAGGCTCGACTATCCAAAGGACCGCATCGCCATCTGGTGAGACTCTGAAGAGGTGCTGCGTGACTTGTTAAAACTACGTTTTAGATGTAGGGTTTTAGATGTAGATCTAGTTCTGTTCAAGCATGTGTGTGTTTAAGACGTTAATATTTGTGCCAATTGACGATGAGGGCAAAACGCCACAGAGAGTCTACTGTCAGGAATAAAAAAATAACTTTTCGTTATAATCTTGCTGGTTTGCACAGCGTTGCAACTGTGTGATTTGCCAGGCTTTAATTCTGATTTTGAGGTTAAAGAGCTTTGACATATTTTTTGAATTCTATCTTTGTGCTTAATTCGCTGAGATTAAAAGCGATCAAAGAGTTGGTTTTATTGACAAATCTGTGCAGATGAAAAAAAAAATGAAACAATGTGGTTACCAGTGCGTTATCAAATGAGACAGTAAGTAGGGGTGACAGCGAACCAAACTTGAGAAGTCATGCGCAAACCTGTAACGAGGCCATCATTTTGCTAGTGCGAACGCAATATTGTGATAACTCAAACATTCACCAGCAACTTTTGGAGAAACAGAGTTCAACACTGGCGTTTACAAGGTACCGTTGGCATAAGCAGGAAGAGTAAACCATGTTTACAGCACGCGCTGAACACCTGGATTTGGTTATGGACAAACTTACTGAAGTTTAATGCCACAATTCATATACGTTTGCTCGCTGCCATAGGTACTTTGTCTTCTTGTACTTTCCTACATGTGAAACCCGTTTATTTTCTGTCTTTATATTTGTTTATTTTCAGACATGTTCATAAGAGCTTTGATGTTACCATTAGGATTCTGGTCCTAAAATAGAATCAGTATGCTCACATATTTGAAAAACTGGAGCAAAAGACAGACCACCAGTACCAGGAACTGGACAGTGATATTATGGCCAGTCAGTAGAAAGAATAGATTTTTAGGATGAATATATCAAAGATATAGAACCCATATTTATCTGTTTACCATCTCCTCACTTTCCAATGGCACCTGAAGGACTTTAAAAGCTTGTAAAGAGAAGAATGTACCAGCCAGATGCAGATGGGGAAATGCTGTGATCTGGTGATAGTCAACTGCTGAATTGTAGATGCGCTGCCCATTTAGGTCCTTGCTGTGATGATGACCCTGTAGTGCCTAACCCCCATATTGTTTTGGATCAATCAACTTTCTGCTGCAACTGTGACCTGTTTGACAATGCCTTTCTCTACATATTTTCATATTGTGTGAGTTTGTGGCGTGTGTGTATTGCTGACAGCTTTATAGCCATATGTGTGTCAGTTGCTTGACTTTTTTCCACCTCTTTAGAGGCAGAATGAAGTCACAGAAAAGCAAAGGAAGGAGTCTGAGTGGCAAAAGAGGTGAGAGAAGTGACAGTGTGCTGTGAAAGAAGGCAGGGAATTAGGGGGAAAAGGGGGGAAAAGGAGTAGAGGAGGAGCTCAGAGGTCACTGCTGACAGCTACCCAGGGGCAGATTTGCAATCCACATTCCTTCTGCTCTCACTGTACCCACCATTCATTCAGGTAACACACACCCAGGCTCATTCCTGTGATTGGACAGTAAATAAAGACTCAGTCCAATAATTTTACAACAAACATTAACTGTGAAATGATTGGATGCAAGGCCTGGGTATGAGTTTAGTGAATGAGTGGAAAATCATACTTTGCTCATTGACAGAAAACTCAATAGAAAAAAATTAAAGCATTACTGCTTCTTTCATTACTGTTCTTCTGAGATAATTATAGCAAGTTTTTGCTTGTTTGTATACAAGTAAGATGCAGGTGTGTGTAAATTTGTGACTTTTTTTTAATGCCACCAAGGTTCCATGACATTTTACATTTTACATTACATTTTAACTGGTGCATTTCTTTCCATATCTAAGATCTAATACATATAAAATTGTACAAATTAAGCACTGAGAAATAACATTTCTTGTAAGAAGCTACAAAAAATCTTCTGTGTGTTAGACACACCCCAGATCTTATTCTGAAAATACACACTTATTTCTCCTCAGAGCTTATCACAATTCAGATTGTAGGCCAGTTGTCCAGCCTTCACAATTTAAAGTTTGTACTGTATCTATGTGATGAACTGGATTTCAGACTACAGCCGACGATGAAGTCACTGTTGCTGTGACCTTTTTTGTGACAATGTGATTAACTATAGAAGTACAATTTTTTAAAGTTTTTTTCAGCTGTTGTACCTTGGCAAATCTTTTTAGCTGCAGGTTTGTCCCATACAGCTGTAACCAGTGTGGGCTCTGTACTTCAAAGGAGATCATGGATCCTTTATAAGGGTCGGTTTTCTGCCACGTGCTTCTTTGATGCAGGAGAACCAGTTTTTTGCTCTTAAGTGGCTGTGATAAAGACGCTAACAGAGGGCTCAGGCAGGTTTGTGCATGTATAAGACCCGCTGCTGCCTGAGCCATGATCCTTGTTTAATAAATGGGAAATTTGTTACTGGAATCAATTGATTTACAGCATTGTTATTTATTTATTTATTTATTTTATCATCTGCAATGTTTAAAGAATTTTGACCGATAGGCATCAACTCTGTGGCTGGTTTGGAACTTGAGTACCCCAAATGTATCACACTCACATTTGCAAGAATAGCGTACACATACACAGTGCATTTAACCTAAATGCATTGTACACTGACTTTTTACAGTGCTGCACTGCTTTCCACTTGAAAATCTTACAGCTCAGGCCAGTATCTGTTCTGTTAGTGTTGTTAGGTAATCCTTGTCTTCTGTGAAAGCCCTCAGGTTTTAATACGCATGTGAGGACTTTGTATCAGTGAGGAACCAATCAAATATACTATGTTTGATGTCGTGGAGCTTGAGTTGGCAACAATGAATTGGTGGCTATGTGTTTGCATCCCCTTCATGTTGTTTTGCATTTTTTATATTACATTACATTGAACAGTTTACTGTGTAATTCAATATGTTAACCATTCAGTTTAATTTAATTATCTTTCTGCCTTCTTTTCCTTTTAACCCTGTATTTTTTCCTTTCTTGCACTGAGCATGTGGATGGCACAAGAATTTGTCTAAGGATCAGTAAAGCTGTCTTATGTTACCTTGTCTTATTTTTATTTCACAACTTTATGCTAATGTTTTGTTCAGTGCGCCTGCTCAGGCTCTGCAGTGTAAAGGAGAGTCTGTGTTTGTGGCATCAGACTGGTGCCTCATTGTGCCTGGTTTTGTCAGTTTTAGGGCACTGGAACAGTGCCAGCCACTGGACGTGTTTCTAACTCCAAGTCCTGGACCCTTATTCAGGCTGCAGGGTAAGATTGGAAATCAGGTACTTGCGCTATTGACTTCCCATGACTGAAGCACTGCTGCTTGTTCTCAGTTATAAACAGTGTTTGGGGCTGTGTGTAATGTGTTTTCTCTCTTGCTGTCCAAACACACGTGTGTTTACGTGTACGTTTATGCATGTATGTGTGCAAGAGAATTGGCAGTCAGAGCCGGCAGCTACCTGAAGAGCCAGGAGCTAATGTTTCTGGTTACAATGGTTTATTCATCCAGTGCTAGAGGAAAAGGGTTAGAGCCCAGAGAGGGTATGGACAGTAGGGCAGGGGTGTTAAAAAGGTTCAACAGAATATTTTGAGGACAATGAGATATTCAGGCTGTGGCAAGTTTTCTCCTGTGTGCAGGTATAATTTTAGTTTTGAGTGTCTGTGTATACGTGCAGATTTACCACCAAAAGAAGCTGAGCTTCCTGTACAGGAATGTCTTGTTCTCAGAGTTATTCCTGCTGTTGAGTGTGTGCATGTGTGCACGCACATGCGTGTGCTCAAATATGATGGGTCGTGTGCTAAAAGTAAATGTTTACCTGCAGAGCTGAACTTTCTCAGTGTGTTAGGATGCTAGCATACAGCGGTAACCCGTGTTCTTTACATGCTGATTGCAGATTCTGGGTCACTAGGCTGGCTGTGGAGCTCCACTCAGCCTGCGGTAAAGCGCGATTCAGTATGAGGAACCTGGCTTAGGGGAAATGTCCTTCTCTCTTTCTCACCTTTATACACGCAGGGTCTCCATGCTGCGCTGTAGCCACGTCAGTGTTAGCATGGGGGGGAGGGTTTACTGCAAAGCAAACACATGGACATTCCCCCTGAGGTCCACAGACACACTCACAGACATGCCATTGTGTCCCTGTGTAAACAGTGGGTGCAGTGTGCCTGCTGTGAGTAGAGCCTGCTCATGCCAAGGGAGGGTTGTCCTGCTAACACCTTGGTGCCCACAACTGCACCTATAAACATGTGCCGAGGGTGAACATTCCCATTTATTCCATGCAGTGCCTCCCACAGTCACATCTGTATCCCCCTATTTCCTGTGATGTATTAGCATTTTAAGATTTACAGCCCCTCCACCCCACTGTAGTAGCTGAATTCCTGAAAGTCCCTCTGACCCTGAATTAGACTCCCCCCTGACCCTGAATTAGACTCCCCCTTCATTTGTGTACGGCTTTCCCTTTCGCTGTGCACACTCTCTGCATTTCAAGAGGCTTTCTAAAACAGGTGTGGAGAAGGGGCAGAAACTGACTAAGTTAGGACACAGGTAGGCATGCACTAGTGATTCACAAAAACCATGTGGCAACCAGATGTTGGCCGAGGAGAGGCAGCTGTTGTAAAAAATAAGCATTGCTGTAGGCCACAAAATAATGAGTTGAGGTACTGCTCTAAAGTTCAAAGAGGAGTTGGTGTGAATGAAAGGATGGATGAGAACAAGTATAGCAGAGGTCATGTCAAACCTAATTGTGCTATACAGAATCTACAGCCAGTCACTTTCTTCTCTATATTTCTGGCATACATTAAAAAACTACATGGTCTTGCAGCAATACATGTAAACACACTCACAAAGTTGTACAATATAGAAACAATCATGTCTACACTCTCTCTGACAGATTCTCACAAACAAAACCACACACAATGAATTGTAAAACAATCACTGACTCTTGTGGTAACCAGGCCATCGGTAAATAGGCTCGAGACGTAACAATCTGCTATAGGCATTTTGCAGAAGCACAGGTATATGTCCAGTACATTGGTGTCAGAGGTGGGGACAAATAAAGGAAAGATGGTGGATCTCAAGTGTGGTAGGAAATGGCTGGGAAAAAGCACAGAAGGCAGAGCTCTTGTGATTGACACATGTACAGGTGAATACTGGTCCACAGGCAGGGGCATGTTCTGTGAAGCACTTCCTTAAAGCCCATGCTGTTCTGTGTAACCTCGTGTGTGTGTGTGTGTGTGTGTGTGTGTGGATGTGTTTTCAATGCCTGGTCTGAGAAACCTGCACACAGTTACACAAACAGGTACACACATGCATGGATACATAAAGACTATATTTCTTTGTTATTATATCAAGGAAAACAAATTTACTAATTTGATTATCAGACAAGTGCAATCAGGCATGCAAATTACGCTTGTAATTGTTAACAGTTTAAAATGTTTATACAGCTGGATAATTAACTGCTTCACTCATTATCAGGAATAATCTGGGATGCTGAACTATGACCTGGCTGTCAGAAAACAAGTTACTTGCTGCCTAATGTGGAAATGCAAAATGTTCTTGAATGAACAAAAAGAAATGCGTGTTTAAGAAGAAAGACAGAGATACTTTAGTTACTGCCCAAATAAACGTATTAACATCTGTAATGGATGTGTTAACATCTGTAATGGAAAATATTACATACACACAAAAACTGCACTAAGAAACATTTGTAGAAGGTAGCCTCTTCTTGTGGTCATTTTAATCAGGGTTTTATTGCCATTGCACACACATACATGTCATAATTAAATTTGTTGTCTGCATTTGACCCATCGACCTGGGGGGAAGAGGTGGGCAGCCACATGAAGCACCCAGGGAGCCAGCACTGTGTGCCTTGCTCAAGGACACACCTGGCAGCTGGGCTAGGATTCAAACCAAGAGATTTCTACATTCCTGCCTGATGTCCTACCCATTGACCTACCACACCAATCTATAACATAAAACTGATGCTTGAGAGATTGAAATGTCCTCCTGGAACTGTGACCACATGTAATCACGTCAACATTACGTGATAGAATTATAGAATTGCACTCAAGCATGTCTCATTTTTTATATCACAGTGTCTCTCTTCAAATGACAACATTTGTGTTTTATAAAGAATCAGTCTTGATATCGGCTTGATTTTATGCTTTTTTGTGTTGCCTGCAGTGGTGTTAAAAGTAGTGAAAATCCAACCTGCTTCCACAGAAATCCTTGATCTCTCATATGCATGAAGTACATATACTTGCATGATTTTTTTCACTGATAGGGTGCTTGTTTCTCTCAAACTTTAAAAGTGCACATTATAATAGGTTTCAGCAAGTACATTCTTTGACAATATGGTTTTTGTGGTCAAAAATCCTGTTACAGCAACACAAGTCTTGTCATTATATCCAGCTGTTTCTGAGTGATGAAAGCAGTCTACCACTGAACATCACATGCTACAGGTTTTGTGGAAGAAAACACACACACACACACACACACACACACACACACACAAACACGCACCCCTCAGGCTGGACACACACATTCTCTTGAGCTGCAGGTATGCGCCCTAAGGCTGTGGTTCATCAGGTGGCCCTTTCTGTTTACAGTGTGTAATAAAGGGCCTTATACACTCACTGGACACTTTATTAGGTACACCTTGCTAATACCGGGTTGGACCCCCTTTTGCCTTCAGAACTGCCTTAATTCTTCGTGGCA
>JABJVR010000029.1:2140102-2225424 GCA_025773905.1 Chitala chitala
CCCCCCCCCCCCCCCCCCCCCCCCCCCCCCCCCCCCCCCCCCCCCCCCCCCCCCCCCCCCCCCCCCCCCCCCGGACACGTGAGGGGGCGTTACCCACAGCACAGCTGCACAAACGGCGCCGGCCTGGCTCCCGTTCAGTTCAGTGATGTGGAGCTCACAGCGTGACGCAAATGACTTCACTGTCATGAAAACCAGCTCAAAAAATACATCAGTGTCACTTCAGCTCATCCTGCCAAGACATTAAGATACCAATAATTGCCCGACATAACACGTTCATATGTTATTCATTGTTTATAAGTTTTACATATATAGATGTGGTACAGTTCACATGAGGCCTTCACAATGCTTGTATAGAGACTTTGAGAGGAGTAGACAATGTAAAATGTAAAATAGCTGAGTCTGACATTCATGAATGTTTTATGTATTGCTTACGAGAACACAATGCATAGCTTTGGCGCTACATAGCCTTAATGTGGAGCCTTTTAACAAAAGTATTATGTAATGAATGGCACGATGGCTTTTTGTTATCAGCAAGCCCTTCATAGAATCCTCGTTGATTGTTATTATCATCTCATTACAGTAGTGTATGACATGGCTACATTGCAGACTTTCTAACTTTATGCTGCATGATTATACCCAGGAGTAAAATTTGGCAATTGTTTTAGAAAGCATATAGTTTTAATTGCATCAGCAAACAATATTCAAAGTTTTTTTTCACTGTGTTTTTTACATTAGTTGTTTTATACATCTATAAACTTCAGACGTCAGAAAACACAAACATATCTGGAAGTTGGTAAGAACAGAATGTTTTTGGGAGTCGAGTTCAGGGAAATGAACCTTCCTGAGGTTTTTGAATTAGTCAGAAACTGCTGACGAGATCATCTGTAGTGCAGTTTTGCAATAGGGGGAGTTTCTTCAGAAATTGTTCTCTGACGCCACGGACCTGGCGAATTCACTTTTGGGTTGTAAATATTATAACTACGTATTTTTAAATTAATGCCAAGGCTCACACAGTTTGCTAAATCCCTGCAGAAATGAAGCTGTAGAGTTTTCAAGGTCACTGTTGAGTTATGAGTGTGGAGACTGAAGTAGAGGGTAGCTGTTACAGCAGTTCCTGGTGAGTTAGCTGCCAGCCCTGTCGACTGTTTCTAAGCTGGGATTTGGAAAGGCTACCCCTCGTCATCCTCGGGGTACGCTGCAGTACTCATCGCTCTATCGGGAATTTGAATTGCATAATCAAAAAACTCTTAAGATTTTATGTCATAGCTGAGCATCGTTTAGAAAATCTTGATTTAAACACATCCACGTGTGTTAGCTAATAAATGATGAAATCAGTTCCTTTATTTGGAAATTTGAGAACTGAAATAGATTCTAGATCCGACACCTCGTTCAAAAAACAATTACATTACTTAAAGGAGAAAGAGCATCCCAGCAGTGATATTTAACATTACTTTTATTTGTCAAAATCCTAACACTTTTCAAGTCATGTTTGACAGTTTTTCTCAGTACTGCTTTTGTTATTTGGTTGTGTTAACAACAATTCAGTTTAATGCAGTGGAAAAAACTAAATGAAAGGTTTTCAACAAAACTTGGTTTAACTGGATGCATTTAATCAAACTGCCAGTCAAGTTTGAGTAGAGCTGAGACACAGCTGGTGTTCTCTGTAGCTTGTGACCACTAAGCCCCAGACTCTCTCATACCTGTCCAGTTCCACCACATGTCTTATTAACCTCATGTTGGTCACATACTGGACAGCCCCATATGGCTCCATGGGCCTGCAGTCCCCTTTTTGACCTGTCTGGTTCCTTGCTTTAGTTTTCAGTCACTGTAACAGTTACTGTATGCCCCATCTCTCTTTGTGGCAATCATTTCTTGTAATCTCTACCCTGCTGCAACTGGATAGCTGGCAATCAATAGACTCATCTCCTGGTTATGTTGATGCTTGTAATTATCTTGTTGACTCTCTGGCCAATATTCTGACTTCTAAAAAGTCTTCACGTCAGCTGTACAGGCAGTTTGCATGTTTCACTATCAGTCAGTGCTGATTTTTTTTTTTACCTAAAGTCACAAGTCTTTTTGTGTGCTTTCAACAATAGTGAAACTGACACAAACCACTATGTACAGTAAGTCATACTAATCAGACACATATTTTAGCTATTCAGCGCCTTCTACAATTAGATACCTATTAATTAATATGTAGTATTATAACATCTTAAATTTGCCAAGTAACTATTATTACAGCCATGCATTAATAAAAATCACGGCACTGACCTGCTTTTCAGTACAAATAAAAGAGAAAGAAAATGACTTACAACCGAACTGAACACTGCTAAGATGCTTTAAGAAAGCAGGAATTCCACCAGCAGGTAAGCTGAAACTGGTGATCAGGAGGTCAGCTAAAGTAAAAGTGAGCAGATGAAGCAGATCTCCAGGACCGGGCCTGAGAGCACCTCTGTCTGCTCCGCAGTCAGGTATGAGAGCAGTCAGCAGTGCCGAGTCCAGTGGTCTCCGGCAGGAAGTGGGAGATTTCCTGGAATGTGTTTCCCCACAGCAATGTGCAATAACAGTGTGACTGTGCCTCCTGTTTTTGTCCTGAGCTGCTTTTTATTTTTGCTTGGGCCGAGGCTGGGAGCAGCTGGAATGGGGCTCGCTGCACCCCGGAGCTGAATTATGCTGGGGAGGGAATTCTCATCAGGATGGATCTGGAAACAAAAAAGTCACTGAAAACACATGGTGGAGTCATTGTTTATCTAAAAGAACTTTATAACTGATTAATGTGTCCATCTTAACCTCTCATAGTTTTATTATTACTTATTATATATGTTGTACATTATGACGAAGCTTTCTCTGCCACAACTTCACAAAAATAGGAATAATGTAAATGAATGCTTCATAGAAACAGCACTGGACATTTACCTCAGTGTTTTTAGATTAAATGCACATCTGGAGCAATCAGTATTTGCATGCATACATCCTAAAAAATTCAGTTAGCATAGCCTACACTGAACGTGTCAGATTATCACGTAGAAAGTGACATCACTGTGGGTGATATTTCATGGTGTAGCTGCACAGAAGGTTGACGTCATCCGTCTCCTGGCAACAGTGGTCCCAGGGGGTAGTCGGGGGTCACAACCCCTCCCATAGCATGCTGATGCTTCCCAGACCCTGGGAGATGGATGCCTACCAGCCTGGGAAATGGCCTTAAGCCAACAGAGACAGGGCTTCCCTGGATGATGTTCCAGCATTTTTGCGTCAAGCATTGCCAGTTGTCTTCACATGCTCGGCGGTATGAGATGTGATGTCACACGTGACCTCTGAAAACCAGAGTTCAGGAATACTTAGTCTGCCATTCTCAAAATTTTGTCGCAAACAGACACCTGGCTTTTGCTTCAATTTTATTGTGTTGTTGCTGCCAGAAAATACTGTATTGCTGGTGTACCAGACAGAAAGGTCAAATATAGGCAAAATATCTGCGTATATGTAGAAGCCTGTCCTATACAGTGTTGTGGTGTCTTGGCTCGTATTCTGTTCTTTCTGTCTCTTCAAGAACACGTATTAGCGCTTTCACAAGTGTGCTGTAACTTTATGCATAAATTAAAAATACGGCCAATACAAAAGTAATAAATAGAGATTTGACTTCTTTGAAATGTTCATCTATCTATTATTTATTTATTTTAAGCATATACGCCCGTCTCATTTTTCTACTACGAATTTCTGACAATTTTTTCGACGTGAGTACACGCGACACTACACCTCTGGTCCTATAGCATTTATTTTGTAAATTGATTTGCAGTATTGCTATTAATAATAGATTTAAACAATTATTCTAATTAAAACGGATTCATGTTTGATTTTTGTATTACATTGCAATTTCTTTCACTGACTTATTAGACTTTTCTACGTTTTCGTTTAAACGTTTTTCCGCATCAAATTTCAAAAAGTGTGCGTTCAGTATCACGTTATCCCGTCGTGAAACAGTGAAAATCGCCCTTACATTAATCGGCTCAGAGAAACACACCAGAAAAAGTGCATAGACATGAGGTATTAACACAAACGCAAACGAGTCACGGTGTTTCACGGAAAAATGTATTTGTTGCTGTTGATCTGGCAAAGACGGGGGGGGGGGTTAGGGGAGCTCTGCGGCCGGCGGGGCGGAGCTCGGTCATTCACTAACGGAGCGGAGAGGGAGAGAGCGGATCTTGAAAGAAAGGAGGGCTGAAGAGAGGGGGGGAGCGCCGAAGAGGGCTGTGACGGATTGTGTTTGTGTGTGTGTATGTGTGTGTGGTGAAGAAGAAAAGATCTGGAGGAAAGGGTGGCGTTGTAGTGAATGTTGTCATATGGAGCACGTTAAACATATTTGTTGCGTTCGTGAAAAGGAGCGGGTTTCTAATGCGGTTCCTGGACCATGCGAGAAGCGCTGACCATGAAATTCGCCTGGAAAGCTAAAATGGTAAAACTTAACGGAGTTTATTGAACTTCACTCTGCTGATTTTTTTCCTATGCAAAAGAGATACGCGGCACAGAGTGGACTGGGGGGAGGTTGTAAAGTTTGGGAAAGTAGCGGATGGTGGAAAAGATGGGGGGGTGACGAATTGGCTTTCTTTTAGCCTTCCTTTTTGATGTAAAACGTTTAATATTAATATTACAACACGCTGAGATCGGAATATATTTAGTATGTAAGTTGAATGTCAAAAAACAATAAAAGTTGGTCCAAGACAGGCGACCAAAGAACAATTGCTTACTCCGCAAGCTGTACGAGCCTCAGCTGCGTCAACAAGATAAACACAATAGCTGAATCAATCTTTGTCAGTGCTGAACAGCTAACTATTCTGTTTAACACAGCTGATAAATTGACGTGGTTGAAGTCTGTACTGCTGGAGAGACTGAAAACTGCTTAATATGAATTTTTTAACTGAACTGCTCATTTACCATGCTGTCCATTTTAAATATTCAACAAGTCTGACAACTGCTATACATTTAACTTCTTTCATTGAATTCAAGATCAGTAACCGTCATGATCGTAACTGTTTTAAACGTTGTTTAAAATGATTTTTTAAAACAAATTCTTGCTATACATCTAGACAAATATCCAGGATTTATGCTGCTGAATGGAGTTAATAAGCAGATGATTTCCAGTGATTTGTATTGAGGGTTTTTATTTTATTGATGCATACTTGCGCAGACTAGTTCTAAATTTATGTAATCGGTCTGTTAATCCACACTGGCGACAGTGGAACGTGCGCTACTTTAAAACCATTCATAATGTTACTCAACACAAAGGATAAGTTTCCCACGAATTGCGAACTCAGCAAGTCCAGTGAGTGAATTACTGGATCTTCCACTATTGTTTCTGAGCGCAGACTTAGAGCCAGTGGCCGACGTGTGTTTGGTTTTACTGTGCAGGTAACAGGTCGGGTACAGCATCCCGCTGCCCGGTCGGGTCTTCTGCGGTTGTTTGGCGCTCGATCTACAACAAAGATACAGTGTTACGAACAGCACTGTCGCCAGTTGTCATATGTCACGTATTTAGGCTCTAACCATAACACAACCATAACATAGTCCGATTGATGATTTTGTTTTGGTGAAATTTTCTGTATTGTTTTGTGGTACTTGAGTAATCAAAAAATTAATTTGAAAGAAGTGTTTATATTATTAACCCGAGTGCTGTGAAGTGACAAATTTTACCTTTCATTCACTGCGGCTAGGGTGAAAAGGTTGCCCGCTATGTAATGTTTTTAACCGATGTGCTCTAGCTCTTGCGACAGCGCATCTGTGTCAGTTATTTTTATTAATGCAATGGCTAAATCACTGCTAATGTCACGAGTACATGCTGTTGTCGGAAGCTTTTCGACTACGTGGGATGCGTGTTAAGAGGACTTTCAGACGGATTTCATTACTGTGAAAATATTAACAAGCGTGAAGACAAATGGATTGGATAAATTCAGTTCTGTCACGGTTGCTTTCTTGATTTAAAATGCATTTTCATAATATGCTTTCTAAATGCACAGTTGTCATTCTAAATAATGAATTACAATCTGTAATAAAATATTAACGTCGTAAATGGTTAAATATGTGGAATGTCTAATCTGTGCCAATCTGTTGTCCTGTGTTGTCACTGCTGTGATGTAATGGTATTAGTGGTAAAATCGCGCATTTATTCTCATTTTGCTGCCCTGTTAACGACAGAGTAGATATGTTGGATAGAAATGGTGCAGTTCCTCTTGCTTCTATTCTGTACAAAATGAGGCTCCAACAGTTCTTTCTCATCCATGGGCAAGAACCATATATTGTGACAAATCTGTTTGCATTTAGTTTAACAGTTAGACTGCGGTAAAGGGGCTTAAACAATTTTATTGTATCTTTTTGCAGATTTCCTGACAAAGTGCTTAATATCCCTCCCTCCCTTTGTGTGTCTACGTTTTGTAAGATACTAGTGTCACTCTGAGGTCAGCTTGGAATATATAATACATGCGTGGTTGTAGGACCAGAGAACTCAGGGGCGTGTTTATCTCCTAGTGACCTTCTAGTGCTGTCAGTCAACCCTGTCTGTGCCATATGGGCTTTGCCCCTACGGAGGCGAAGATGAATTACAAGATGCTTTGACGTCCCTGCGCTTTCAGGAATTGTTTGCATTATCATTTGCACTATCCCATGATATGCGTCTCGCCTGTGTTCATGATGCTGGCTGCTCTGCTGGTTTTTGTTTCTCATGTAGAAAGTTGTTGCGTCCTTGCACTGGCTTCCTGGCTATTTTGTTGCAGCCTTGTGTCTGCCTTTGAAGCTGGGGGAGTCGATGTTGTGACTGTGCTTGTTTTTTTTCCCTGCAGAGCTCGGTGCAGGACTGGGGGGAGGAGGTGGAGGAGGGGGCCGTATACAACGTGACACTGAGGAGGGTCCAGATCCAGCAGGCGGCCAACAAGGGAGCTCGATGGCTAGGGGTAAGAGGGGCCTGTCTGCTCATTATACAGACATCACCCCCCCCCAACCTCTTACTGCTTATCTTCAAAAAAGATTCAGTTGCAGTCTTTTCATGCAGCCAAATCTGCACTCTGCACTGTATGCTGGAGTATTAGTGTAAACAGATGTTGGGCAGAGTATGTTACAAGTGTTGAATTATCTGTATGTTTCTGTTTGTTTATGTGAAAAAGCGGGAAAAGAAATTATCTCCATTTTGATATGCGGTCACACTTTGCTGTTATAGTTCAAAAAAGCTGGGCTCACTGTAAATCCTATCTAATCTCATAACCATTTGGAAGCTCTTATGCACCTCTGTCTGATATTTTCCTTTTTCTTTTGACTTGGGCTCAAAATCAGTACTTTTTTTGGTATCTCCTACCCCTGTTATTTTGAGAATTGTTAACTTTGATAGTCGGTGTCACCTCTATAATAGTGTTGGTAAGAGAGCTTGTCAGTTGTATTTAATTCTTGTGTCCACTTGCTCTGTGGAGAAAGCGGAGCTGTTTTTTACTTGTCCACAAGCCAGAGGCACTTGCACGTTTCAGAAGCACAGTGAAACCTGATTGGCTCGTCCCTCTACAAAGCATGATATAAATAGACTAAAACTGTGTCATTGACTCAGTTCCACACATGCTGATGTAAAGTATCAATGTTGAGTATAAAATTTGTTCGGTAATTTATATTCATATTTTAACAATGGAAATAAACAAAAACAGATTTTTTTTTTTTTTTAACTGCCATTGTGAGATTGCTACTTGGGACATTTATATTTCAGCAAATACAGTTTTGATGGCCTGGGATGTTGCACTTTTTCTTTGAATGCTGGAGTATTAGTGTAAACAGATGTTGGGCGGTGTGTATGTTACTAGCTTCGTGTTTTTCAGAATCTATGTCGGTTTTCCAGTATTCAGCTCTGCCAGTTACTTGCAGATTTGTCAATTTTCATTTTATATGTGTTTTTGTTGTGTCCATTTTATAGTCGCACCCAGATCAGCAGAGAGTAAAATGCTCAGTGCAGCTTGAAGCAACCTATAATTCAATAATCACAACCTTTACTTATGTGTCAGAACTTTAGCCAGCAGAACTGTGATGAACTATCTCTGCATGGGGAGAAATGAGCACAGAGAAGTGATGGCCAGTCATGTGTGTTTTACCAGCGAAGAGGTAAAATGGCAAACCAGCCCAGACCAGGTGGTGCCCTGACTGAGATTGCTGCTAAGCTTCCTTCACCCAGTGAACTCTTAACAACACAACTGAAATTTTTACATGGTTTCAATAATTACTTTTTAACACTCTCCAATTGGGCTGAGTAGATTTAAGGATTGCTGATGTGTTGTGCTTCTAGATACACATGAAGGTTCTTGTATTCCACCACAGTTGCCTTAGCTGTGATATGAGTGATGTTGTCTTGACAGCCTTGAAACCGGTATCAGAAGAGCCAGAAGGTTAACGTACAGGATTTGTCACAAGGCTGTTCGCATTTGTATTGGAGTGTTATCTGTGGAATGTCCTACAGTACTCCGTGTGCATGTGTTTGTCTATAACAAGACTGAAATTCTAGGTGTTGTCGTGTCTGACCTTTCTTACTGGTCACCACACTGCCTTGGTGTAAATGGGCGGTTTTTGGGCTAGGTACTGGGCAGCCTGGCTAAGCTCGGTCCAAAGTGAGGCCCCCCCCTCACTCTCCTGTGTTGCTCTTGATGGAGGCTGCAGAAGAGCTGTTCCCTGAGCCTAAAGGCAGACTGCAGTGCTTCCTGTTGTAGTTTATAGACAGTGTCCAGACCTCCTGTTCATCTGGATGTGAACCAGTAGGACCTGCTCACTGAAGATTCGTGTCAACTTCTGCTTACGTTACCCATAACCCCCCCCAGGTGGAAGGGGACCGGCTACCCCCTGGTCACACGGTCAGCCAAATGGAAACCTGCAAGATCCGCAGTATCCGGGCCGGCACCCTGGAGCGTCTGGTGGAGACTCTGTTGACCGCCTTTGGTGACAATGACCTCACCTACACCAGCATCTTCCTGTACACCTACCGCGCCTTTACCAGCACCGAGGCCGTGCTGCAGCTGCTGCTGAACAAGTAAGTCAGAGAGAGCACCTGAAGTGGGGTCGGGGGGGATTGTGAAAGGGCCATCGAGCTGATCTGGCTCCTCCTGCAGCCCTGCCAAGTCTGTACAAACGTCTACTTTCTCTCTGTTTTTCCCCTGTCTGAGTTCTTTGACGATTTTGAATTAGATGAGTTGCATAACTAATCTTTTCACTTTACTGTTCAATAGGAGCCGTTGCTGTTTACCACACAGCACTGAAAGATGTCTTTCTCCTGTCTGGCTTCAGTTGCACATAGTTGAAATATCTTCTGATCATATGCATTTGTTCTGTATTTATAAATCATGAACCTGTCTTATACTCTGTCTTTGTTTGTCTGTCTCAGGTACGGGAGTGTAGAGGACTGTGATGGACAGTATGACCAGCGGCGTCTTGACACAATAGGAGAAGTCAGAAAGTAAGGTTTAGTGAGCCGCCTTTGCATCTATCCGAGTGCCTTTGCCCCTGTTCTACTGTGCGCATGTAGGGCAGTCTGTACCTGAGTGTAGCTGGCTGCTGCTGTGTCTCTGCCTTGTTTTTTTATGGTTACATCCAGTATAATGTTCCTGTGGAATTTGTATGGGATTAATTGGATGAATTACATTGCAATACAAAGTGAAAAGCAGACCTCAAACAGCAAATAGGTGTGGGTGCTGAATTGTGATGATATTTCATACCCATTAAGGAACAGGTCTCCGTTGGGTCCCGGACAGCGAACGGTGCATCTTTAATGGTTGTGCTGTCTTGTTCCTCTTATTCCTCTGCCAGTGCCCTGGCTTCCATTCTGCGGGCTTGGCTGGACCAGTGTCCCGAGGACTTCCAAGAGCCACCCGAATATCCCAGCCTATGCAGAGTCATAGAGTTCCTGCAGAGGGCGTTGCCTGGTTCAGAGCCACTGCGCAAGGCACAGAGCCTCCTGGAACAGCTGCAGAGCCAGGCCAGCCTGGAGTCAGAAGCTGATGGTGAGTCCCTCCTCCTGGATTTCCTATTGGCCATCATACTCCTGTATTCCTGCTTTTGACACTTGTGGCCACCTTGTTACTCTTTTTTGTGCAGGGACATTTCATGGTAACAGCCCATTCTGCCTTGGGGAAGAGGAAGAAGTAGAGATAGAGGCACAGGAAGACTTCTTGTCTTTTGAGGCTGATTTGGTAGCAGAGCAGCTAACCTACATGGATGCGGTAAGGAAGGACATAGTCTCCCGGGTGCATGATTATCTATATAATAAAAAATAATTTACAAAATTGATGCCTGACCTGACATCGCTTTCCTGTTGGTCTTGGCCTCCTCAGCTGCTCTTCAAGAAGGTTGTTCCCCATCACTGCCTGGGCTCTGTGTGGTCACAGCGAGATAAGAAGGAGAAGAAGCAGACTGCGCCAACCATCCGTGCCACCATTACGCAGTTCAACGCCGTGGCTGCTTGTGTGGTGAGCACCGTGTTGCGCGCGCGACACATGCGCCCCCACCAGCGGGCACGCATCATCCAGCACTGGATCGATGTTGCTCAGGTAACTGCTTGTCTGCGCGTCCGTCCGTGTCTGTGATTCTGCCTGTCTGTGTGTAACTCATATGATATCCTGATGTGCATTCCTTAGGAGTGCAGAATTCGCAAGAACTTCTCCTCCTTGCGTGCCATTGTTTCAGCGCTGCAGTCCAACCCGTTGTACCGTTTGAAACGGACATGGGCCTACGTGCACAAGTGAGTCTCTGTCATGGTCTGTTTTAAACACAGGTTCATGTTTGCCAGGAGCAAAGTTTCAGTGTCTTTTATTTTGGAAGATTCAACCTTCTTTGGCTCAATTATTCCCAGGGACAGTATGCAGATGTTTGAGGAGCTATCAGAGATCTTCTCTGATCAAAACAACTACCTGACGAGCCGTGAGCTGCTGATGCGGGTGAGCTTCATGAAGCTGGCTGTGTAACCAAAGACTTGACCAATGTGCACACGCTATAACATCACAACATTCAATACATTAAACTCTTACACCATTACCCTGAATACAGTGGTATGGGATGGTGGAGGATAGCAGCATTATTAACCACAACCATCGTCTACATGTTCATAATTAATTAATTGTTGTGAAAGCAGGGAAATTAATGCTTATACGTAGATGGCCTTTTCATGCTGGTATGTTGAAGTGATTGTGGAGTTGCAGTGCTTACAAAGGCTGACGCAGGGTGTTTTGGTCCTGCTCCACTCAACAGGAGGGCACTTCAAAGTTTGCGAACCTGGAGAACTGTGCCAAGGAGCATCAGAAACGCACTCACAAGAGGCTACAGCTGCAGAAGGAGACGGTGAGGGGGGGGAGCACACTGCAGGGAGGGCGAGTGCCAGGCATGATACCGGCAGCTGAATGCTTGCATACATGTGGAGTGCTGAGACTGACATGTAGTTTTGGACCTTAGGGTGCCATGCAGGGCACGATACCCTACCTGGGCACATTCCTGACGGACCTGACCATGCTGGATACTGCACTGCCAGACTTTGTTGAGGTAAGACTCAGTTCCTTGGGAAGATGAACGACAGCACTTGGTTTTGCGTGTGTGTGCATGTGTGTGCATGTGCATTTGTACGTCACAGTATCTTGTGGGGTTTTGTAAATGTTCTCATTTCCATATCCTTCCTTTGTTTATTGCGTGCCTTTCAGGGTGGACTGATCAACTTTGAAAAGAGACGCAGAGTAAGTGCCGTGTTCCTCGTGTTGTTTTGCATGTCTGTGTGTCTGCTTTTGGATCATGAGGTTACCTTGGCTGTGGTTGTCTGTGACACAGTATGTATTTTCAGCCTTATTACCATTTAAATTTTAAGCACACGCAGAAATGTACGAATAGAGAAAGCAGACAAGATCAAAGTACAGCTAACTTCCATGAAAATGGTGGACTTTGGTTATACTCCCTTGATGTGAAACCCCTTAGCACCACAGTCCATAGGCATGTGATTTGGAAATGGGAAGTGCAGTGGACAGGGACCTGGCTTTGAAGGTGCCAGGCTCAAGTCTTTGGGGGGAGGGGGTAGCAGGTAGAAAAACAGCCTGTCTGCTAAAAGTGGGGCAGGATTCTGACTCTCCTGTGTGTATGTAGGAGTTTGAGGTGATTGCACAGATCAAACTGCTGCAGTCTGCCTGTAACAGCTACTGTCTGAACCCTGATCCTGCCTTCCTGCACTGGTTCAGAAGCCAGCCCCAGCACAGTGAGGAAGAGAGGTAACGTTTCACTCTCCTCGTCTCCTTGATCGCTCTGTGCTGCTTGACACTGCTGCTCACTTTTCCACCTCTTGCCCCCCCCCCCCCCACTGCAGCTATACTCTGTCCTGTGAGATTGAAGGAGTGGGAGATTGCAGCCCCATCTCACCCAAGGCTCGGAAAAGCATGGTCAAGAGGCTGAGTCTGTGAGTACAAACCTGGTTGTGCAGAAACCCATCTCCGCCTAACTGGATGGTGGTCGTAGTTTGTGCGATGATGCCTTCATGGGCTTCTGCTGAGGGCTGCAGTAGAATGCATCAGAGGAAACACAATTTTGTATTCAAGTAGTACATTTATTAAATGACACGGGACATAATGACTTAAACAAGTCCAAAGGGAGTGTATACAATGTTCCTGGTTATTTTTGAACCCGTTCCATGTGGAGTCTGGCTGCAACTCCAAACTGATGAACAGGAACCCACTTTGAACAGTGCAGCGGACTGCAGACAGGTTATATGCTGTCAGTACGATGAACTGAAACACATGAAACAAATGGACCAAATGGACCAAATGGACCAAAGAACCATTGTGCACATGTAACTTCATGAGGCAGGCAGTGCACTTGAAAGGCTACTTCGTAGTTTTTAATGTCTGAATACTTACAGAAAAAAATCATGCAAGTTTGAGTGACTCTGAGAAGTGTGTAGGTTATGGTGCTCACTGCTAAAGATAGCTGTAGGTGTGGTCTTATGAGATGGGTCTTTATGTGCTTGACTTACAAATGTGTGTCATCTTTAGGCTGTTCCTGGGAGCTGAATCTGGGGGCAGTAGCTCTCCAGTAAGGGAGAACCCTCGGTCTCCCCCTGCTGGCAGCTCAGGGGAGAGCATGGACTCAGTCAGCGTGTCCTCCAGCGACTCCAGCCCATCTGACAGCGAGGGCCTAACGCCCACACACACCCCTGACATTGTGCAGAAAAAGGTGCTAAAAAAAAACCTGACACTGGTATTTTAATATGGGTGTCTGTCTGAGTATAAGCACATGTGCAGGTGGCTCCATTGCTAAAACAGCAGGCAGGGATGCAGAAATCTCTCGGTTCGAATCCCAGTCCAGCTGCTAGGTGTGTCCCAGAGCAAGACACTCAAATGCTAGCTCCCCAGGCACCGCATGTGGCTGCCCACTGCTCTGTCCAGGGGGATGGGTTAAATACAGAGGACCAATATTGCTATAACGTGTGAAATGTTTTAAGTCACTTTGGATAAAAGCGTCTGCAGAATGAATTTTTATCTATGCTTCCTCCATTGGTTTAAGGCTGTTTGTTTGTACATGTTTGTCTAGTTTATACATTTTATATGTTTACGCTTTTCCCTCTACTTGTATGACTTGTGTGACAATTGCTTAACTTAATCGTGTGCGCTTAGATCATAGGACAGCACTTACTGTTAGTTAGGGTCTCTGATACTGTTTGACCTCGTTTGGGACATGCATGTGTTCTATTATTCATTGTAAGTCGCTTTGGACAAAGGCATCTGCTAAATGAATAAATGTAAATGAATGAATGTAAGACACAATACACACACAAGTGCATCTGTTTGCGTGATCTGTATTACACCCACGCAATGACACTTTTTCCCCACCCCACATCAGCTGTCGGAGTCCTCTTCCTCATGCTCTTTGCACTCGATGGACACGTCATCGTCGTCGGCCAGTGTCCCGCCGACTCCTGCCTCTCCTACGTCTCTGAGCCTATCCTGCGCCCTCCACCGCTCCACTTCCCTGACTCCGGCCTCTCCTGCTTCACCCAGTCTGCCTCCCGCCTACAACACGCAGGCCCAGGACGCCTGCATCATCCGTGTCAGCCTGGAGCAGGGCAATGGCAACCTCTACAAAAGCATCATGGTGAGTGAACGCTGCTGTCTGGCTGAGAGTGATGATGATGCACGAGTGTGTGTGTGTGTGTGTGTGCGCGCGTGCATGCGTGTGCGAGAGAGAGAAAACATCAGTATGTACACAGTACAAACATGTTTCTTTAGTGAGTGCAGATCTAAGGGGGTTTTGTATGACTATGACTAATCGGTTAGCCTACAGGGTAGGGCAGACATACACAACTGTGGAAATAGTCAGATCTGTGTGGAATGCATCATGTTGCTTTTATCCAACAGTTGACCAGCCAAGACAAGACCCCAGCGGTCATCTCCCGAGCAATGACCAAGCACCACCTGGAGGGGGAGCCGGCAGAGCGATATGAGCTCGTCCAGGTCATCTCTGAGGAGAGAGGTGGGCATGCTCTTCCCCTTTCCATCTACCCCTTCTCCCCCCATCTTTCCTTTCTCACTGGCAGAAAATCTCATGTTTTCTCCATTTTGTCCTTCTAGTGTAGTTAACATATGACCATTGATTTTTAAAAAGATATTCTGTAGACTGTGCTACAGAACTCCCTTTCTTACTGTTTCAACAAATGTTTGTTTAGGACACTGAAAAGGCAGTTTTCACTGGGGAGGGAAAAACTGAACCGAGTTATTTTAACATAGAACCATTTGGGAGAACAGTTGCACTAAAAAATGAGTGAAGAAAATTTTTAAGAAGATAAGGAAAGACAGTTGGCCTTGGATCCCAGATATTACAAAAAGCTCCTGAGCATAACATACCCACATCAGTGAGGAATAGAGGTAGTTAAAACTACGGTTTGAATTGGATTGGGATGGTGGGTCTCAGTTCGCTCCTTTGTTAGGGAAACCAGTGACGTGCAGGAAGTCTGTGTTTACTGCAGCACACTGTGTTACCATGGCTATTTGACATTAAGCCAAATGATTAAACTGAAAGATTTGCAGAAATGAGTCTCAATCAGAGGGAGGCTAAGAAATGAAGAAATACACTATTTCCCTAAAGTTTATAAGCGTAGTTTCTGGAAGTTACTTATAATGGTCAGTTCAGAATTTTCAGATTATTTTTAAAAAGGGGAATAGGAAGCAAGATATGAACTATGCTTCACAGTTTTCATATTTTGTGCAAATACAAATTATGTGTTTAGTGGAATATCGTGTATTTACGTTCTCTGGTTTCTCTCTGTTTCCCTTCTGTTCAGAGCTTGTTATACCGGATAATGCCAATGTGTTTTATGCCATGAACACATCGGTGAACTTTGACTTCCTGCTGCGCGTGCGTGGCTCCAGCAGGCGGCCTGTCCAGCTGCGCAGCCGCTGCAGCTCCACGCTCCCCCGTGCACAGCAGCGCAGCAGCATGTCTCTGAGGCTCAGCAAGGTCACGTTGTGACACCGTTGGGGACTTGGCTGGAGGAAGTCACTCGGACTGGCTATACAGAGGACGGGCCCGTCTGCTTTTCCTCTCCTGCAATCTGCATGCCCTGCCTGCACATATGCAGATGGACAGTATTGCCTTTTGTCACAGGAGGCCCGTGTAGCAGACACCCACCAGTTGTCACACAGACATATGCCACGTGCGCACGCACAACCAGACAGGGGCTCTCCTTCTTCCCCTCTCTGTACTGTTTCTGTAATTGTAGCTCTTTCCTGATTATTTGCTTAAAGTGAAAACGGAAAGAGGACGACCTTCTCAGCCCCTGTAGCCACCTTCGTTGATGGAGTGATCGTCTGCATCAGCATTTCGGGTTTGCAGGAGCTGCGATGCTATTGCATCCCTCTCTGTGTTTTTTCATTTGTCACATTGTGCACCTCTCATATTGTGAGCTGCATGACGAATGCATTTTCTGTGCATTCTGATTGGTTCCTACTTGGTTTTATCAAGTTAAATGTATTGTCTTCTTTGTTCTCATTCTGTAGCTGTTTAGTCTGTAAGGTCGAGTTGCACAACCTTGGGCGTATGTGAGCCTTTTTCCACCCGCCTCTCCCATTATGTTAGCTACAGTTCAACAGTTGCACTTGCTAACAGGTGGATGTTGTAAAAGATTCGTGTGGTATAATGATGCGGGGGGTGGTCTGATGCGCAGTCATCTATTACCCAGTACCCTACCAATGCAGAATTGTCTTTATGTGTTTGGGG
This sequence comes from Chitala chitala, assembly GCA_025773905.1. Classification (NCBI taxonomy): domain Eukaryota; kingdom Metazoa; phylum Chordata; class Actinopteri; order Osteoglossiformes; family Notopteridae; genus Chitala; species Chitala chitala. The sequence continues at coordinate 2,156,345 of JABJVR010000029.1, forward strand.
AGGGAGGAGTTTTTAGAGTTTAATTGAAAGTAATAATAATAATAATGAATAATTTTGCTACCGTTTATTTCAAAATTATGAATATACGTATGCACTAAATTACATGCACAGGGTGGGCAAAAGAAAAAAAAAAAAAAATTTTGTTAGCTATGTGTGGTTTCTTACTGAGGGTGTAGAAGTGGTTTGGGATTGAGACTGGCACTTATTCAGCCTTGGTTTGTTTGTGTAGTGCCCTCGTGGGTAGCGAGCTCAACAGGACTGGAGACACGTTTTTCACATTTGTTTGTTTGGTACAGAGGAGATCTGCACTAGCTATGTTACAGCTTTATCTTTGTCATGTGGTGTAACGTGGAACCGGCATGTACTAGAAAATACAAACTGCCTCTAACTTTTCCTGTCTACACTGGGAGCCACGGGGTTTGGGTCACTTTCTGGGTTTGGTTGCCAGTAGTCACAGATGAGGTGAAGGGCATCTCATCGTGCGGTGCAACGGTGCGCTTGGCATTCGGATCCGTTCCCTGTGTGCCCCTTGCGCTGGTCCTCGCGATGCTGCCAGGCTGTGTGTTGGCACAAGCCCCCAGTTTGTTCTGCGCGCTGCTTTCCCTCTGCAGCTCGCTGCTTTCTCGCCTGTTGCTCTGATGGTCTGGCTCCTGGTCTGCGTTAATCTTCACACCTCGGGGTATTTGGAGCATGGCTTCCACCTACGCTGCCTGTCTGCTTCGCCAGGGAGAGTGAGTTGCTTAGTTTTTGTTAGCAGTTCCTCCAGCCTTTTCTCACTGAAGTGCCTGCAACATCCAGGGTGTATAAACAGTTCCACTGAAGGGGGAAAAAAAAGAACACACTCAGGTTAAAGTGAGCAGTCGTGCTGGTTAGTAGCATCACACCTGAGCGTCACCCTTCACTAGTCTCCAGTTTTTTTTTTTTTTGCCCACTTCCTGTGTGCTGCCATACAGAATAGCAGCAGGTTGATGAAGCCCTTGTAAGTGTACACATTACATTAATGTTGTACACACCGACAAATGAGTGTTCCTCCCCTGTTGTGTATGAAGCCTACCTGTAACGTAAGGTGAACATGCCTTTGGGACTGACACGGAGGACTGAACACAGTGGGTTTCCTCTTTGGGCCACTTGTCGGTTTTCTCACCTCGCTGTTAAGAACTTGTTTTACCCCCCCCCCCCCCCGCCAAAGAACTCTGTTCCAACAAAAGTAAATAAATTATTTATCGTCATTGTTGCTGCTTTTTTTTTTTTTTTTTTTGAGAACTGAAAATGGTTTTCTGCTCTTTGAAAGTCACTGCAGTTTCACTGGCGAGTGCCCTGATGATATATGGCTGTAAGAGCTCAGGCCTGCATGTCCCCTCCTGTCCAAAGTGTGGGCTTCGAAGCCAGGCAGGCCAGGGAGCTGAGTGCATCTCTGTACAATGTTGAGTATAGGACCATCTGCAAGGCAGTAATTCCATCACATGGCGGCCCTTGTCATATTCATCACCATTTGGGTACTATACTCACTGCCTGCCGGATGTCTTTACTCACATAAATTTTTTAGTTTAGTTCATGTCATTTGAGCAACATAACCAAGAACTAGACTTTTTTAACCACAATTTTTTTAAAAGTTCATATTACATTTGTGGAGTCTTCCAATCACGATATACAGGCAACAGTGTAGGAAGTATTAAAAGTGAGGTGGTTTGCCTTGCAAACAATTTTGTGCTTCCAGTGTGTAGATGCATTTTGCCCACATTTGCTTGACATAACTGAGGAAAATTCACCAATTTTATTATAATGTAATTGATCACCAAACATAACACATGGATAGTTAACTTGAGGCAAAGGTGGCAAACTAAAATCAACATTTCACATAAGTTACTTCACCTTATTTTTAAGGGAGCCCTGTAACTGCAAGGCAGCTAACAAATTACTGGGTATTCAGCGAGGATATCAAAAAAATGCAAGTGACTTTGAGAAACTGCAATATTGTGGCCTGAAATTTGCACACAGGTAATATTACATCTTACAATCACAAAATGTGAATAGGGTAAAAAAAAAAATGTTGGAGGGGTGTCACCTAGTCTAGTGTAGCTGACACGCATGCATATAGGTACAGGTATGGCCGTAGACACATGGTATTGGAGTGATGTGAACTCCTGAGGATTTTATCATTACTGTTTCACCACAATGTCCTGTCTTGGGTCTTTAGATTTCTGTCGCACAATCACTGTGATTGTGAAATACACAGTACTCATTAAAATAGTTTCATTAGCTTTTATTTTCTATTTAAAAGTACAGATTTTTGTAGCCAACTAATTGTTCAAAACCTTAATATATGAGGATGCATAAAACACATTACATAAATAAATTAGCCATGAAAATAAGAAAAGGATAACTTTAAGGCATTCCATTTATAAGAAAAAGGTGAGACATTTTAATGCTACAGTGTAAAATGAACTGATATTTTTGTTTACAAAAATGAAATTAAACAGAAAATAAAGGTAAACCAGATATTGGCATACTTCCATGTGCACGTTAAACTATAGTGCATGAAGATATGCGGGTGGACTTGTGACCTTCGGAAGCACAGATCATTCTGTCTAACCAGTGCATGACGATACAGAGGTGGCCTACAAACTGTATTCCCCATTGAATTTTAAGTATCTGAATGTTGGTTTATATGGAAGAATTTCAGTGCTGACTGAATAAGGCACCACAGCAAAATAAAACATGGTCATCAATTTATACTACAAATTCATGTGAACTAATTTGGACATGTTTTATTTTAGTGCAGAAGCATATGCCACAATTTAATAATGTGTAAAACTGATTAAAAGGTGTATACCATATACACAAATTAAATGTTTAAAATCTGCATGTTAAACCATATTTTCTCTGATGAATGAAATCTAATAACTCAAACAGAGGATTGTCCTGTATCCTAAAAATGTGTATAAAAAAGGACTTCTCAGGTTTGCAAGCAATATCGAACATGTGTCCAGACGATTCTTTGCTTGCAATCAACAAGAAGCAGAAGGAAGGGAAGGTAAAATCAAATCAGTCAGTCAGTCAGTCATCTTCAAAGGCAAAAAAAAGTATTTTTACAATCTGTAAACAAAACCTCACAAACAGGTTAGACCACCAGTTAGTGAGCATAAGTCAGTAAAACCCCTTTTTAACAGTGTCTTCCTCAAAAACACAGGCTGGGACTGTACCACTGTAGACATAACTGTAAAGCAGGGATGTTTAACCGAGACACCAATTGGAAACTCTCCCAGCATTGTGTACTTCTTAAGCGCCACAGTTTCTCGGTCTTCATTCCCAAACACTCCGTGAGCTTCAAACGTTATGTCCCTCTGTCGCTCCAACCTTGTTCCCAAATTTTTCTGGAGCAGCAAGGTGTGCACCTGGACATGGTTCCCAAATTTATACAGTCACTATTGTCCAGAACAAAATCCCAGCCCAACTTGTGTGTTAAATGCTATAACTTGAATTAAATAATTACCTTCAACAATGTGCAATGATCTTAGGGTATTAACGTAGACTGCTGCGTCTCTGTTAACAAGAGTTTGCATAACTTGATCTCTCAGGCTTAGTTCTGTAACTGAACTAATTGCCAAAGAACCCATTAGTTCAGCTGTGCAACACAAATGCCAGTGTTAGTAACAGTGTAAAGAAATTAATTTGGTTTTAGACCTGCTAATAGTTCACACATGCCAACAAAGAGTAAATGAAACACTCCACTGTTAAATAGTAAAACGCCATGCCCTGAAGTCCTTTAAAACGAATTGAAAGAAAAATGTGCCCTCTAGTGGGACAATCAGCGAACTGCACTCAGAGCTTTAACTGCAAATAATTATGCATCTATAAATATGCCAATGTTTTAGTCATTTACACTTTTCACTAATTTTAACCTGAAAACCAAAAGTGTTTACATAATTATACATAAATGGATGTGCAGCACCTTGGTTAACGTGTAAATTGGTTATACTTTATTCTGTCCATTAATGCAGTTCTTTAAGCTTCAGCTCATTACTGCTATAAAAATGTTTGTAAGTGCTATCAGTCTGGAGTATCCACACCAGTTGGGTGAAGTCCAGTTTGTTGTAAGTTCACAGTGCTGATCGGGGCAGGAGGACACTGCAATGATATGGAAACACCCAGACAAAGTAAAATTTCTTCCTATAAAAAGAAAACAGCGCTATACATATTCATGTGGTTTCAGATCATCACAAGTACTGCAGTACACAAAAGTACAAATTATCAAATGAGAAAACAAGGACTGAGTAAATATTGAAATGCATTAAGGCCCTTTCGTATTTTCGCTGAAGTAATTGACACAGAAGCATTTGTTCAAAAGCTGAACAGTTTCAGGCCACTGCTTATCACAACAGGGGAAAAAAAACCTTTCACTTGAACAGGACAGCAGCCTGGGCAGGTGTATTATCTGCAACTCCCCTAACAGAAGGAGCATAGTCAAAACATAAGCAATGCTACAAAAAAATACATGTAATCATTTATGTTACTTCAACAGCAAAAAAGCTCAAACACTTAATGTACCAGATTGAGAGGCAGTGCAAACATGTGACAAAGTGCACCTCCTACAAGTAGTGCAGGACACAGTCCATATACCTCATGTATGATGCGTCTCTGAGCCTCCGGCCCATTAATAATGAAGCAAGAAATGTGTATAACGTAACAGCTACAATTTAGTAACAGTAACAATAACGATAATGATAACAATGCTGTCAACAATTCTGCGCAAAAAAAAAAAACGTGCTATTCAAGAACATCTGGCCTGGAAACAGCTGTCTGTCAATGAGAGAAAAAAAAAATATATGTAAAAGATTCCCTTCTTCTTCTTCCTCTTTCGGCTGCTCCCTCTAGGGGTCGCCACAGCGGATCACCTTTTTCCATACCAACCTGTTCTCTGCAGCTTCCTCTGTCACCCCAACCTTTTTCATGTCCTCCCTCACTACGTCCATAAACCTCCTCTTTGGCCTAGTAAAAGATTCCCTTCTGTTAGTCCTAAACCAAAGCACATCACCATATAGCTGTTACATGTACACCAATAAAAAAGCTCTTCAAGGCCATACCAACCCGAGATTCAGAGCACACCAGCTTGTGTCATGGCAGCAAGATGGCCCATAACAGACGCTTTCTGCCCAAAAACAGCAATATGCAACAGCAGGTAATAGTAAGAACTGACACTCGGTACTAGATATTTTGCATATCCTCTCATTCTGGAGGGAGGACAACTGAATTCACATCAATGTACCAGAGCAGGTGATCAGGCTCGGTCCTGATGAAGCGGTTAAGGTGTGGTTAAGGAGAAAGCTGCGAGGGCTCGTTCCTGGAATATCAAGGCTTAGCATCGTGGTGCAGAGCTTCAGCTCCTACATGTATCTTCTGAACTAGGATCAAAGTCTGCTTTGACTAAAACAATCCATATCAGCAAAGACTGGGCTGTGGGTCGTGTCTGCTCTAGTCCGGTCTGAAGGTGCAGATTCTGCACTGTACTGGCTGTGAGCTACAGCCTGTGCTGCGCAGGGCTGGGCTGCACCCTGCGACTGATCATGGAAGGGCTGAAGGTGGGGTGCCGGCGGGCGTGCTTCACCAGGTGGTCGCTACGCATGAAGCGCTTCTCACAGAGTGGGCACTGGAAGCGCTTCTCGCCCGTGTGGGTGCGTGTATGGCGGGCCAGCTCGTCCGAGCGGGTGAACCTCTTCTCACAACCTGGCCAGATGCACGGGAAAGGTTTTTCACCTGCAGTAAACAAGAACAACACCAGACATTCTGGTATTTAGTGAATGTGACACACCTGGGGTTGTGCGCAGCAGCAGCCCAGCAACCTGTATCGGAGACACATAGCGCATGTACAGTGATCACATGATAGAAGGGTCATAAAGTGACAGCCTGAGTGGGAAGTGTCCATCATGACCCTGAGGTCATCCATTATTGAGATGAATTATGGGTTAAGAGTCTGCAGAAATAATAAAACACATGGACACACAGACTGCAATAGGTGCACCAGTTATGTGAGCAGAGCTCTGAAAATATTTCTTACACTGAAGTTAATTTTCTGCCCAACTGGAATCAGGGTGGTTAAGAACATTGAATGTCCACCTGAAGACAGTTCAAGTCCCTTGTCAACCATTTTAACTTTATTGCCTAAATGGTTTTTTGGCCCCATTGGACTGTATTGTCCATAGCAACATAAAAAACCAACAGAGACCACTAAAACTTTCAGACATTATTTAGTAACTGTTCATCCAGTTAGGGGTACAATCATCTGGTCATTCTAGGAAGCCCCATTACAAAACTTGAACAGCCAAGCAGTCCCTAACACAAACGCTACTAAGGATGATGCCCCCCCCAATGTCCATTTATCTTAACAGCTCCTACACGAGTGACCTGTCACACACTGGCCAGCTCTGATGGAGCCATCACTACACTTTAAGACCTTTAACATCCAAGCTCTGCTGTACAAGGTATTCAGTGCCTCTCTGAGAAAGTCAGTCAGTCAGTCATCTTCTATAACGCTGCATCCTGGTAAAGGTCATAGGGAAGCCTGGAGCCCATCCCAAAACACATAGGGCGCAAGGCAGGGGACACCCAGGGCGGGGCGCCAACCCACCGCAGGGCACTCTAAGAAAGTGTTGCTTTAAACTGCTGTTCTCATACTATGAGAAAAGGGAGTGAATGTGACTGGTGTCCATCTCAAGGGAAAGCTAATCAAGTCAGGTCACTTGTTTATTGGCCCCTCCCTCTATTTCTCGTCTCCTGCTCCTTATCTGTTTCATAAAGACGCTGTTTTTAAGTAGGAAGATATCATGACTCAAGTTTTCTTTCCCGTGTGACAAACAGGGGTTTTTCCTAGCTGAAATGGCAGCACTCCTTTGTTTCATTTCCTGATATTCTGCTTAACAAGACTGCTGCCAAAAACAAGTAATCCCCTTTTTGGGTCTGTTCTCAAAATGCCAATGACAATTTTCACTTTTGCCGTTTTTGCATGCGTCCTGCAGCTCCTTTTCAGGAGTCAACCTTGGGAACACCTAAATTTCCGTTAAGTCTTTGAACTACTGAACTCTCTGTTGTCAGGAAAAAAAAGAGTAGTTATGTTGACTACAGGAGACTGTAGTAAGAATGTCACATCAAAAAAGAACCAAAGAAAGGAAGGTTTGGGCTGTGGTCATGAATATGTTGTATAATTATCTTATCAAAATTTTTAATGTTTTTGTTAAAATACCAATGATTAAAAAAATGCATGTCTTTCACGTATACTAACAGATTAAATGCTAAAAAGTACAACAGACTACGGAGGGAAAGACAGCAACGCCTGTTTATGGCACAGTGTTCTGTTTTCCTGTCATTAGTGTAACAAATGTGAAATCATCTGAAAAATGAATACTGTTGTTATTCTCTGTTTAAACCCAGCTGAGAGAAAGGTGGTGCAGCAGGACTGGAAAACAATACCACTGTATCAAAATACATAAAACAATGACACCACAAAGAGACGGCAAAAGACGTTATATTGTATCTCAAGTGATATTAATATCAGCAGCAGTAAATAATATGCTTACAGGCTGACAGCTAGCTGGCGCCCGTGGATGTATCACTGTCTTGGGCGAGAAAGCAAGATCAGAATTCCCAAACTGGTGCATGCGGGAACATTGTAGCCTCAGCACATGACGCCTGCCTGACTGCTGGCCTGAAAGTGGTTAAGGTCAGTTCAGAGAATAGCGAGCTGACAGGAAATCAGTACTCAACATCTTGCTGCTGTGATACATCAAACCTCTTGGTCTTTGCCATGGGACAACAAGGCTCCACCCACCCCCCCCCCTCACTTCTGTCACCACATGAATGCTGGGACTATTGGGCTTATACCTGGTAACCCTACTGTAGGCAATTAAAATCAACACGTACAAATGTTAGTCACAATAACAGTCAATGTCTGTTTTTACGATGTTAGACAAAATGGTACATTTAATAATCAGTTCTGACAGGTCAATATAAAGCTAGATAGCAGCTGAAAAAGAAGAGTAGGTGTGTACCTTTTTGGAACAATTTTGGACTTTGATATACATTTTTGATGTTACATTTTATAAATTTAAACTGCATTGTAGGTAATGCTTGGTTTAACTTTACTGTCAGTAACTATATTACAAAGTCTGATATATGATCAAGAAATTTGCTTCATCTCAAACTGAATTTAAATTAGGCCTATAAAAACAAATTTTATTCAAGTTATAATTATTTATACTTCTCGTGGAATACACTTTCATTCACAGCATGAATATAATTCACTTTTCCCCACATTAATACACACGTGTAAGCAATTAAACACATTAAGCATAAAACGTGAACGTTAAAGTGCGTTTTTCAGGCAGTTTAAAAGTGGCGGACGTGTGGGCAGAAAATAACGTCACCCTACGCGGCGACGCTGAAAATGTGTAGGCGGAGCACGTGCCAGTGTTCTGCACGAGATAAACCTCAGAGTGCTCTCAATGGCCCGGCTGTCCCCTTCTCTGTAACACTTAGTGCACTCCTGTAGTTACGAGGTGCGTTACATTCTAAAGGCCGTAACATGTGAACGTTTTAAGAAAGACCCATACAAACAACTGAATTTCAGAGGATGAAATCAAATTTGGGTAACATCTGTCGACTAGTCAATTGATTAAAATATATGTTTTAAAATGTGATTTTTGACACTTGGCATACCTCCAATAAAAAATACATTAAATGAACGATTACGTAGGTAAACGTTTTTCACCTTTCACTGACTCGAATTCAGCATTACTCCTGATTGCATTACAGTATATTCAATTATACAAGCAATTCACTTTTGCTTGAAAGAAATAGGCATTATTGTGTTCAGTTGTCATTATTGGATTAAAGGGTTCATCCACATTTCTCCAAATGTAATGTCTAACCCTGTGATGTGTTTGACGTGAACTAAAATTGCTGTGTTAGAAGTGTTAGAATTTAAAATACAAAATTTTAAAATCATTTATATGTTTGTAGTAGTAAAATACAGCACCCAATACACATTTCACCAAGTATTTTTCTCGTTTGCCTTCTTTTTGCAATAGAAACCGACTCCATGTCATCAACGTGTAAGATAACGTAGTTCTGACAAAGATGAATGACATACCAGTGGCATTTGTTTTACAAACTACGATACAGCGCCACTCTCCACCGTGAGCGCAAGGTTCAAGATCTGAAAACAGTCAACCACGTGTCCCTGGGGTAGTGTTTTTTCCCCCCCGAGCTTCATAGCTGATGAACTACATATCCGTATCACAAGACAACCATCGGATTTCAACTACAAGAAGAAAGGGCGTTTCATAAGTAGACCAGTAAAGCAACAGAACAAAGCATTTGTAAGTTTTAAAGAAGACCCCGCTTATTCGGTTTTGTTTCTGTAATGCACTCTTAAATTCAGCATTCCCCAACAATCTGCTCCCCCCCCTCTTCGCTGAGTAAAAGTCTTTGTCCGTTTACTTCTTTGTTCTCCCGTACAGCGATATGTCCTCGCTGCTTAAACTGCAACAGCCACAATTATCCATTTTCAGTCTTTTCTGTATAACACGTTGACTTCTAAGAACAACTTTGTGTGTCCTTACATACTGAGTAATGTTTTTTAAACGCCAGCTATTCAATGTCTCAAAGTACATTTCGTACTACATATGAATTTCACCGTGGTAAAAAAGTCATAGTCATGGGCCTGATCATAGATAGACTACGTAGAAGCAGCCTACAACATACATCAGACCCTTTTCTAAGTCGCCAGTGCAAACAGCCAACTAGAACTGCTCTCGGTTAAGTCTGAAAACTCTTCAATTGTTGACTACCATTTGTTGAATAAAACTAAAAATATCTACCAACAGCTCGATATGGATCATCAGCGTAATAGACACGTGTTGTGCACAAATTACAATCTGCCACTTTCCTTGACCGCACCTGTGTGGGTTCTCATGTGCGCCTTCAGGTGAGACGATTTTCCGTAGACTCTGTCGCAGCCATCGAAAGTGCACAGGTGACGCTTCACCGGAGATCTGGGCGCACCAAGTCCTCGCAGCTGGTGCTGGGGGTTGTGCTGTCCAGGCGTTGGGGTAGCGGAAGGAGTCATGGTGGGGGTTGGAGTGGCTGAGTCTGACAGCGTGGTGTAGCCGCTTTCCCCACACGAGAAACTGTCAGGATCTCCTATGGAAGAATCGCTGCTCTCCGAGAAGGTCGACATCGGTCTGAACTTGCTGTGAACATCCGCGAAGCTCCCAGGTAGAGTCATAAAGGTGCTACCGTTCTGAAACGTGTCGCAGACCTCCTTATCCTCGCTCGACCCCTGACCTGGATCCCCTTGAGACAGGCCCTGAAGGGGACCCAGGCCTGCAGGACTGGAAGTGTGTAGAACAGGTCCGTTTGACATCAAGATCAGCAACTCGGCAGCTATGTAATCAGAAAACGCTAACACAGACATTTCTGATGTGCAGGTGGGGCAAAGAATGAAAACCCTTCCGTATGACTGGAACAAATTTATATGTCTTTTTCTAATTCGTTAACAGTACTTAAACGAAAAGTTCTCTGGCAGAATATACTGAATGGAAAGACGAAACAAAAACAAAAGCTAACTTAAATGAATCGGTTACGGACGAACCCTTTCACACGCTTACGCTCAGTGCCAGCACACGCATCCTGCTCACCCTCTAGTTCATTGTCTGAGGAGGACAAGCCGGTTCAGTTCAGACCCCGGTGGCCGGATCACGTAGCTGGAGTGACGCCGACTGACGTGGATTAACAGGCGGGGAAGAGGAAAATTTTCACGGGAAAAAAGCCCACGCAGATCACACGTTTCTGCTTTGACTAGCTTTATTTTGTTGAAGTTAATTCACAACATTTCAGTTAATAAACCAGTCGGTACCTGCAATTATATATATATATATATATATATCCATTTTAAATATAACATGTTTCTTCAACATGTGCATGCTGAATTCCTCCCACCTTTTTTGCATGCGACTGTGGACGGACATGTGCTTGGAAATCGCATTTTGTTCGTGCTGTGGTCTCTTTTGACTTTACTCTTACATTTAGAGCATAGACCAAGATGTTCACTGCATACTGGAATGGTGGGTAATTTATTTTTCGTAGACGAAAAAACCGGTAACTCGTTTCAATAATATATCTCGATTCTAGTGTTTTCTTTTGGGAGTGTATGTCTTTGTAGTCTAAATATATATCATCTTAATTCTATTTCATGCAGTACAATTTTTTGACTTTATTATGTGAATTAATTAATCGAATAATGACATTTTTAAAACCTGAGCGTAGACCTGTTAACACGTAGTTTTTTTCAAAACATAATATTTAAAATCTTCGAAATATTGGTTTGAGATGCGCAGTCCCCCTAAACTACAGATGTGATTTACCTTGTGATGTTATCAAAAGGTGAGTATGTAATTTATATTGTAATGAATTGGCTAATTACTTTTATAAATTGAAACATCCAACACAAACTGTTTTCACTAACCTGCTGTCTGGTTTTATCTTTCTGGACATATTCTTAGAGAATGGGTCCCTTTTTGTTTTTGACCAGGATGCATTTTCACAGGCTGTGTTCATACAGTGCCATGAAAAAGTAAGTATACCCCTTGAAAAAACACAATATTTTTGGACAGACAACTATTAGATTATATTTACTTTCAAGTTTTTAGACTATTTTTTTGTTACATATTTACATGTTATGTTTTTAGCAATTTAAATACTTTTAATGTCTACTGAGTTAAAAATTAGTACACCCTTGCATTTGTCTCTACACGTAACAATAGCAGTTGTAAAATCAACACCGTACATCATAGCCTCAGGTGCAAATTAATAGGTAAATTACAGCAAGTGGCACCTTATATAAACCTTAAATAACATGGCCTGGCATGCTCATAGCTATTAAGGTAGGTACATGGTACCATTATGTTAAGATAAGAAATGTCTGAGGCCCACATATGGAACATTATGCTTATGGGGTGGAAGGGATTAAAAGTCATTACCAAGCTGTTTGTCCAGACTAAGCCATCCCTTCAAAATTCAGCCAGAGTGTAGAGCGCTTAAGGAAGTCTCGAAAGAACCCAAGGTATCATCAAGAGATCTAAAGGCAGCTCTTGCCTCAGTCAATGTGAAAGTGCATAAGCCAGCTATAAGAGACTAAATAAATTTGGCTTGGGCTTGAACCCCATCTGGCAGTATTGTACCCCCTTTTTTCTATCAGTCTGTGGGCAAAAAGGTGGGGGGTACAAGGCTTATGCTGAAATAATTAAAACAAACAAAAGTGAAGCTGTAAGAGCGAAAGGCTCTTCCCATCTGCCCAGCTCTCAGTACATGCATTGCATCCATCTAGATACGTCTGGCAGGCGTATCAAGTCCTGCATGTTCTATCAAAATAATTCTGTGCTTCATGCATAGGGCAAAGTCCAGAAAACTCTAGCCAGATGAAGTTCCCAAAGGTCTTCTACTGTGTGGCTTTTAAATGTTCAGTGTTCCCATTGAAGAAAACATGGTTATTAAATTTATTAATATGAAAAGATGTCTGAAGACATTTCTGTGGAGTCACGTGTTGTTACACTGAGGCTTAGAAATAACTTCAGAAAATTCAAGGGACAGGAATAAGGCTTTCATTCTTTACATGCTGGTAAATGGAAAAAAAGAAAAAAAACAAACACACTGTAGTTCTTATAGAAAAGGAAAGCCATGTTTTCTAGTGGACAAAATACTGAGTTTATTGCTTGTGTATCCAATGTACTCTATTAAAGTTTGATTACTTACATTCTGTGACAACTTTATCAGCTTCTTGTTATGTCAACACTGTGTATACCCTCCATATTCGACCTTGACAGGGTAATACTAATGGCACCGCAAACTCAAGCAGAGAAAGCTTAATTATACAAGTACTAGAACTGCAAAATTGTATCCAGGTTGGCGTTTTCCTAAAAATAATTTAGGCTGTGGCTAAAATACCAAACCACATAACTTGTGAATTTGACAGTACATGATCTCACTAAAGGTGTACAGTAGCTGACAGAATGCTGTAATCTAGATCACAAATTGCTCCAGATGCATCTTGGCATCAGTTACATTCTGGGCAGCAGTGAATTATCAGTAATTCATTACCGCAAGGTAATGATATGCCAAATGACGCATTTATTCCTTCATTTAACTTTTTGTAGTGATGACAAATGGTGAATATGCCATTGGTAACCCAGTCTGTTGTGAAATCCAGATGTGATGCATCACAACTTTTTGAAGTATTTCCAGACAGTCTCTCCTCTTCTATTAGACATACAAGCGGATGCATACATACATGAACAGACAAACATGCACCAGTTTTTTCATTGTCTGTTTCAAAGTGGTTAGACTCAGTGGCCAGGTTTGACTGACAGCAGTCTTCCTGTAAGCTTCCTGTAACCTCCACACTGTGCAGTACAAGATCATGGTAACACTATAGTGCAATGGTTCCTCCATATTCTGATGGTGTTATGAACAAAACGGCAGATTAATATTAAAGATGTGAACACAAGCTTGTCTTATGGCAGACTGAAGCTTGTTCTTTACACGACTGGACCACTTTTGTCTATAAAGCGCTTGGACACCTGCTGTCTTTAGAATCACTGAAGGAAAGCCCTGTTGTTCATGACAACTGCCTGTGCCCACTAATTACACCTCACTTTAAATGAGTGCATTTATATTAAGAACTTAGGTCCAGCGTCCAGACACATGCTTTCCTACCACAAAGGTCTAATTCATTCTATTTTTTGTCTAGATGAAAACTTCAAGCTCAACAGGGCAACAATGTCCAAACGTTTGGCAAAACCATTTAAATTCTTTTCACAGTGCCTCCCTGAAGCTCAGTTTGCCCCTTTTCCGTACATGTTGTTTGTATATGTGTTATTACCAACTTAGTTAAACCACACTGCAGCCTAGTGAGTTGGTTGGCATCAAACTGGGCCCAAAATGCTGGAAATCTAAGTGCAGTGCCTCTATATGCATTTCCTCAGTGATGCTCATGTGTGAACATTTCCATTGCATGTCACAATCATGCCAAACACGATACCTTATCAGTTTTCAACATGATTTAATACAAAAAAGCTGAATGAACAAATTTAAATGAAATGTTGAAATACCACTCAAATATTTTAAAAAGACAACATAGTTCAACGTAACTGTACTGCGCTTTTTCAAGTGATAAATATTGTACCGACAGAACTTACAAACCTAGAGAACCACAAGGCGAGAAAAAAATAAATAAAACAACCTATAAAAAATGTGACTGGCAAATCCTGTCTGACTTTCCCTTTTTCTACTAAGCTTTATTAATATATGCCAAAGGTACTTGAGATTTGCCACCTTATTGCATTTCATGTCCTTGATCCCAATCTTAATAAGCAGTTAACACTTTACTTCCAACCAAAATGGCCAGTCTAAAGAGTCTGACCACTTAGCATATGGATAAAAATGGGCAAGTGTTAGTACTCCCTGACCATTCACTGACAAATCTCACTGCAACAAGACTTTTTTTGTATTCAGTGACTGTCATAGAGCTGTCTGAATAACCAAGCCACATCTGCATAGAAAACCAGGTTGACAGAAAAGGCAGGGTCTAAAGGCATCTCCCTGATTCCAAGAGTAATATTTACACTTATAGGTTTTATCCCAACATCCACAGCATGTATGCATCCCTGTACTGCTCAAGACATACAATGTATAAGATAAAAAAAAACACCATACACCACCAGTGTCACCTTAGCTAATTTATGCAATCTTACATTTCTTTATCTTTTTTTTTTTGAGTGAGTTTTCTTTTGATGTGTCTAGTATGACATTCCTGTAACACTGCACATGTTCATTAGGTAAGACTAAACCTTCGGCCCTTAGAGTGCCTTTTCATGCCCATCTCTATGAGAGCCTTTAGATAACAGCTGGGATTTCACTTGGTTTTCTGTGCACCCCACCGTTCCAGTGCCGGCAGCTCATTTGGGCACCAAGGATCTGTACTACGCACACTAACTTTTCTCAACATTTTTTGACATTCCTGAAAGAGATGTTATACAGAAATTTGTACAACATGGAAAAAACATGCAGCGGTATTTATGAAAATGCTTACATATATACTTAGGGCTGTTGAATTCAAAATACCTAAATAGCAGCTTTGAAAATGCTTTGCCTACATGTTTACTTGTTTTGTTTGGGGAAAGGGTTGTAAAAAGGTTAAACTTGATTATTTGCTCCAAGATGTAATACATCCTGTAAGGCCACACAACTAGCAAGTCAACTGCTAATCACTGTCAGCCTTCCCCATTCTTAGCTAAAAAAAAAAAAAAAACACAACCCTGAATAAATTATGAATGTTTACTCCACCAATGTCAAACTGAATATCAACATTTAACATTGTTAACATGTACATAACTGTCGCACATGCGTCTGCACGTTCCGTCCTCCTCTCGACAGAAGTGTGTGCGTGCATTCACAGCTGAAGTGTGCACAGGAGCAGCCGCGGGTGTCTGGCAGAGGGCACAAACCGAGCGGCTGTCACAACTATGGTGATCACGTGGCACGCACGCTCCTCTTGTTCTTGGCTGCACGGAGAAAGTCCACCGGTGCCGGCAGCTGAAACACACAATGCGCCAGCGAGATCGGGAGGGTAGGCCAAGCCCTGTGGTGCTGGCGGATTTAAACACTGGGTCAATCAAGAGATGAAAACGTAGGGGCAGGAGAAGAATGGAGACAGTGGTACCAGAGTGGCATCTGTATTAAAATGTACTTCATGATGAGAGACTGCGATTCCAAAAACTGAAATGGGGGGGGGGGGGGACTCCCAAAACAACAAAGGGACTGCAATTAGGAAGCTCTTTAGGAACGTGACAAAAAGAAAGACATATAGTAATATCCTCTGGCTACAGTATTACATAACCAGGTACTTAACCACAGCAGACAAAGCCATGTCATTAAAAAAAAAAAAAAAAAAAAAGCACTGAAATACACAGATTAAGAGATATGCCAATTTATACAAAGTAGATGCAATGCAAGGAATGAAATAGAGCAACTGAGTAGGACAGAACTCCGTGCCCATGTAGTCACACAGAGCCCAGCACAAACAGGCCGTCTGACCAGAGACGGATGTGTGAATGCTGTGAGCGTCTGGACAAATGGGTCTAGCTGGTAGAGTGCCATTCAGACAAGAGGCCTGCTTCCAAATCCTGCGCCGGTGCCACATGAGTGAGCGCACACGCACGCACACACGGCAGAGGGGGTTTAGGCATGCTGCGACATCACTTCCTGGCTGATGAAGCGGCGCAGGCGCTCCAGGTACTGGCTGTACAGTTCGATGTCGTTGTGCCCAGCGCCCTCCACCCACAGCGGCTCCACGGCCTTGGGACAGCGCTCAAACAGGGCCAGCCCATGTGAGAAGTCAATCACCTCATCCTCCGTGCCGTGGATGATCAGAACTGGCGACGTGATCTTTGACACCTTTTCAATGCTGAATGAAAGACACATGATTTACACATACAGGACTAATGCATCTGATCAGAAGACATTTCAACTATGTTTCACTAAAGCAATACAATATACAACAGTTTTGCTTCTTAGACTGCTTTTCCACTGATTTTCAGTCCAGTACCAGTACCGAGGTACCAAACAAGCTGGGATACTCGATTGGTACTTCTGTGTAGTTACAAATTCAGGATACAATGATAGAGTATACATTTGTCCATGGATTCATAATTATTTAACTTAATTTTTTTAACTTTGCTTATCATTGTATCAACAGACCCAGGCTTCAACTGTGATCTGTTCAAAAGAAGAAATTCAGCAAGATCGTGATGGCAAAAAAAGAAATTAAGATGTTTTTGCAAAAACAGTAGACCATATAAATATACACATTATGATACCGATTATGTTTTATTGAAATGTATATATGTGTCACCAACTGTACCAGTTTTTCACGTCAGTAGAGCATGAACACAAGAAGCATTGATGACTTTGGTATTGTTTTAAAGAACCAAAAGTTCAGTAATTGGTGCAGTGGAAAAGCACCCTTATTCAATGACATCTCTAATCAAGGTGGAAAACTGTCTGATTTCAGGACAGCTTATTCTAAACCAACACTTGTATATTTGCTGTAAACAAAGAATTCATTTGCATGGGTGTTGCAGTGACGCAACACCGGTGACAGATAGTGAGCCAGACTGTCAGTGCCCATACAGGCCAGTGGGAGGGATGCTGGAAGCTGCCAGACAAAGCCCACTGGGTTCCTTGTACACCTTCAATTGCCATCCTACACTGGCGCTAAGCAGACCATTAAATTATAGTGTTGGGTGTTCAAGGTCAAGGTGTCTGCATTAAGTGTCTAAGTCATTATAAGACATCATACCAGATCTATATTTCATGAACATAGTGGAACACCAACAATGAAAGCGACACACCCAAAAAATTGGCATCAGGTTACACTTTCTCTCAATGGATGGATCTGTGTCACAGAAAAGCGCATCGCGCTTCAGAGTAAAGTAAAGAATAATCCATCTGGCAGACTACATCGACATTCAAAAAAAAAAAAAAAAAAAAAACCGCACGCACACGCACGCACACGCACGCAATACTGCTATCACACTGCAGTGACCTAACATGGGAGAAGCAGAGCAGGCAGGAATGCACGAAGGAAAAGCTTGTGCTACTCACTTGGGAAAGGCGTCAAAGCAGTATGTCTTTTTGGTGTCAGGGAAGGCCACCCTCATACCAGAAGTGAGGGGTGAATGCAGGACTACGGCTGCGCATTCATATCGTGATGCCAAGTCTACTGTAGGCACTGTGCCAATACTCTGCCCATACAATATGATGTTCTCTGGACTAATACCATATCTGCAAGAAGACAAACCATCATTTACATATAGGTTATTTTGGCAATTTTCTGCATCAATGCAAGAGAAAAATTGTTACTAGGTAAAATTGTTACTCCTAGGTCACAGACTGCATTTTGTTCAGAAAAAGTGTGGCAACTGGATTATCCACTTCACATTTTGTTGCCAAAACAAAATCTCACATTCAAAGGGTACACTATAAAGTCAGTTTACTGTACTCCGAGTTAGCTGCACAGACAAATCTGGATCACCGCGATCAGAGTAAAATGTTACTACAAACATGGTTATTAACTATGCAAGTTAACTCAAGGTTTCTTAATTGTGCGCTATGCAAACTGGCATAAAAGGGGTGGTGAACGATACGTGTATACCTGCACAATGATGGTGGGAATTGACTCTGTTCCCATAATGAGCCTTATGCTCTCTGAAAACTGCATTCACATCAACATCCCTATAATCTACTGGACCGATCAACCTTGAGATTGCTATGGAAACAATATGTATAGGTCCACCAGCTGCTAAATAAACTAAATAGCCTCATCACATAAAAACAGGCGCTCACTATTCACGCATCAACGTCATAAGGTACTTCTACGTGGAAATTTTTGGTAAAGGGTGGTTCTTACAATAATTTTTTTTGGTAAAACGGGCAGTTCCTAACTATGTTTGAGATGAAAGGTCGGTGTGGTTAAGTGTGGTTTGATTGCAACCTTCATCTTAAAGTATTCAGACCAGTTTAGCTCCTCAGCATATATTACCTTGGCAGTATACTCTGAAAGGGAGGCAGCTTTCATAGTACCAAATACTCAGACGTAAAGCCGAAGTTACGTGGCAAACCCAGAAAACTCGCTTTGTAGTGTTGCCCCTCAGTGTGCAAGAATCACATCAGTTATAAGCAGCAAACTCTGTACTAGCACTAAGACTGCAGCCAATGTGTATATTTCTGGTACTGTACCGTGAGCGGAGGGCCTGCCAGGCCGCATCAATATCAGCATACAAGTTCTTCTCGGAGGGCTTTCCAGTGCTGACGCCGTATCCCGAGTAGTCATATGAGAAAATGTTGCAGTTTATGCGCGTGCCCAGGCCAATGTAGAAACTGCTCATCTGACCAAGGTCAACAGCATTGCCATGAGAGAAGAGGACGGTGAACCTGGGGATAAACATGGAAGAAGTCAACTGAACAAAGACATTGCCTTCAAAGGATGAAAAAAGACCAGCTGGACAATATTTGTAGCTGATGTTTTAGAATTAGATACTGTATACATGTGTTAAAAATAGATGATAAAATCTACTCCTACACAGTTTCTTGTCAAATACTTATTACAGGTATAACAATGGTCATGTTAAAGTGTTTAGCTATTTCTGAATTTAAAAGGTCAGTTCCTCATATTTGGTGGTCATAATGTGGTTTACATTTTTATTATTATTATTTTTTTAAACACACCTAATTCAGAAAGGAATTAATGGGAGCACACAGCATTACTAACCATACGAGTTCTTTGTTTATGACATACCGTCTGACCAAGAATATACAAATAAGCAATGCAGCAGGCATGTAAGATAACCTACAGAGTTCTTATTTATTCTGGTGAACCCTCATACATTTCCATGACTGCTCCATAATATTTTTCACTCTTTGTTATATTTCAAAACCAAATATTAAAGTATTATATTCTGAACATGCATAAACCCCAAACTGAAAAGACATCTAGTATCCCTCCAATTACTAAACAATACTACAGACAATGAATAGCAAAGACATAACAGTGAAAGGTAACTCTGAAAGAGCACAGGCTCAGAAAAAAACAGCAGCTGTCAGCATTATTTTAATACTGTTGCCAGTTTATGCTGGAAGGCCTCAATACTACAGTCATTAGTAACGGAAGAGCTTGTACTGTTAAAGAATCTCCACATATTTAATTTCAGCCCAATTCCAAACACCAGTTCTCATCTCTCTATTCTATATGTGCCTGCATATAATAATAATCATAATGTGTACACACACACACAGACACACACCCTCCATCCATCCATCCATCTCCTGTAGGGGAATTAAACAGAACTTCACCTTCTTGTTCTTGGTTCCACTAACCTGGCATTGGGGACACAGCGTATGTACATACATCCGACCCTATTGCCACGGCTGGAGCGGGTTAGGAAGACCTCAGTGCCATCAAGCTCTCTCTGCGAGTATTGGAACTCTGCACGTTCTGTGAGGTGGAGCTTCCATCTGGCCTCTCCACTAGTGCTGCTACCCCCACCGGTCCCCCAACTACCACCGCCACCACCACCAACACCACCACCACCACCACCACCACCAACACCACCACCACCAACTCCCCGGGCCCGGAGACCCGGCGCCGTTGTGGCTGCTATGCCTCCGCTAGCCACAGAACCCGTTTCCATGTCTGGCAGAAGGGCATAGGTGGGTTCAGGGGGCAGGAAGGCTAGCTTGGCGGCAATGCGGCTGGGGCAGGGAGGGCAACAGAACAGGCAGCACAGCTCACTCACAGACAAGCCGTTCATCTTTAGCTGCAAAGACACAAGGAGACTGTAAACGGTATATAACAACCAGACATTTTTCCATAAAAAAAAACACCTCTGACGTGCAGAGGTGCAACTTAGAACATCTGCAAATTCTCAGTCAGAGTACATTTTTAAAAGAGTGTAGTAAAATATATAAACACACACAACAAATTCTGTAATACACGAGGCGTTAACAAATTGAACGTTTCACTGGGTCTCTTGTCTTAGTCTAACTTTACATCATATACTTAATACACACAAAAGCATGACTTACAATTCAAAGATTAAGCACAACTTACTAAGTACAATGGAAAGAAAGCTCAAAAGGATATAAGACAAGAGGCAATGACGCGTTCAGTATAAATTTAACATAAAAACAACAAGAACAAATCTCGTTGACCAATGAAGAGACGGCAAGTGGTCAAACTTTAAAGTTAATATTCGCATACCTGGTAGTTTTCATATACATTAAAAAAAATTACCTGTGAAGAGTTCCAGGTAGGTTCTTATAAAAGTATTATACGCACACCTTCAGAAGTACCCTTAAAATCCCCACTTTTAAATTAGCTAACTAATGTTTCATTCTATAAATATTTGTATTGCTGACTTTAGGTAAACGTAAAAACAAGTTGATAAACATACAAACAGTTACCCGGTTAATTAAACATTACACGCAGGTCTTGGAGCTCGTCTCCGCTGGGAGATGACAACCATCTAGCTAGCAAAGCAGTGGGAAAACAACAACTACACAGCCGAAAGCTATTTTAACTCACGATCTTAGAACTCATAACATTTCGTCCATTTTTCACGTACCAGTTGAATCCAAATCACTATGGATGACCGATCAGTACTGTGCGGATATTAAATGGAGGACAACGAACAGTATTTTGACATTTATCATAACGACATAGCACGTTAGCCGGCCGTCTGTCCGTTGTGGGTGACATGCAATGCGGCTACTCGTTACCAGCACCCAGGGTGATGCATCCAAAATTACACATTTAGCCCACTGCGTTTACATTATAGTGCTAGTTAACTCGGGACATTTTAAAACTGCACTTTAGAATAAAACCAGACAACTCCAAGCATTACGATCACACAGACGCAAACGCCAAGAATGAACAGGAGCCGTGTTCACTAACTAAAGCAGTACCTCACACCACCTCTGGTGAAAACACGGATTCTTCACATAAAATCAAATATACACGGCGAACAGCTTCAAAAGCTCTGGCCTGAGGCCCGACCAAAGCGCAATGCCCCGAATATCCGAACTAAGCATTAGCAAATCTAGATACAGATCAAGTTTTATTAATACAATAATTTATTAATTACTGTCCTGCTAATTGTAGGGTATTTTTCAGCCTGTCCTAGCGAGGCCGGAAATGACGTAACAGGAGGCTGACGGCGTGTACTGCACGCTTTTACAACCACTGGCTTCTTTACGCGCGGACCGGTTCGTGCAGTGTGTTGATAGCAAATAGCGCACGACCGCGTCGTGAAATTTAGTTCTCCGTGTTTGACGTACCAAACGAGTCGTCATTCCCTTATATAGCAAATCAGTTATGTATTCGCACTCTCCCACAGCGCTTAGGTCAACGTATCAAGAGTGGAAATTAAATACGCACATATACAAAGTACTTGGATTAGGACAGTTTTTTTTCCCGCACGACGACGTATGTAATCGCTTTGTTGTGCAGTAGTTGCAGTTGGTTTATACAAAACATCGCACGTTGCCAGCTGAGATTTGGTATAGACTACAGCATTTACCTTATTGCAGGTGAGATGTAATCATAAATGTAACCTTTACTTTCACTTACGAAGACTGCGTCTGATGGAGAAAATGAGAACGAGGTTACCTTTGACATTACTCCCCTGAGCCTTCTTTTACGGGACTAGAGAGAAAGGCCCACTTTCTAGAGTGTGCTTTCTTGTACCTGTGCGTGAGCGAGATCCAGTCTATATTATGTATAAAATTTAAAAAGTGCAACTACAAAATAATCCACAATAAGCCTGCCTCACTTGTTGCAAGTTTCATCATACACAACTCACTGTGGGGGAGAAAGACCTACAGTAACATGCAATTGATTGTACATGATAAAATTAAACAGAATTAATCTTTAACTCAATTTCCTTTCTACATTTTCTATATAGTAATATAGAATACAAGTGGACACAAGTTCCACAACTCTCAAATATGATTCCACCAGTGAAAATGTCATTACAAGAGTATGAACGGTATTACAGGATTTTCAATACAGCTTGGTCCACCATTTCAATTTACAAGCAGTGTGGTGATATCAGGTCATCACTTGCCCAGTCTGGTCAACGTAACCTTTGTCATTGTACAAAGCAGGATTGCATACTGAAATGATATAGTAGCCACTCTGTTACCTATTAAATAAGCACAAAATTTTATTTTAGGTGCCCTGATGCAGTTCCTGTCTTGCATACAGGCTTTTGTTTCAGACTGACAATACTCAGATTCTCACAATTGTTTTGGAAGTTTTGCAACTTGATGAGGAGGCCAATACAACCAATGTTCAATCTAGACATTTGTTTCTCCTACACCACTAGACCATAACGATACTGTTGAGTGAGCCGGACTGGCTGGGTGTTCCTACTTAGCATGCAATGTGCGGTATTAGGAATACCCTCTCAAACAGGGTGCACCAGATGTGGCGGTGACAGGCTGTTAGATATCCAGGGTTTCAATTTAATTTGGCACTTAAAAGGCTTTAAATGAACACAACGTGAGACTGTACCTTCGGCTGCTTAGCAGACACCAGTGACAAGCTATACCTTCACTTGTTAAACCAGAAGCTTAAAAAAAGCCTCCCAGACATTTTTAAATCACAAAAATAAGATTGTTACATTTTAAAATAAACTATGATTTTATTTTATGTGCTTACACATCATACAGTACTAAAGATTATAAAATAAGTAATTTGGTGGAGTCTGTCATGACTGACTCATTTTAAATGACCAAGCTTTTCTGGTGCTCATTGTTCCCAGATTTAACAGATGTTGTGATCTCCACCCCATATAATCGCCTAGCTGTGCTTCACGCTCTACAAAGTGAATTTTTATCCCAAGCAGTTTGTAATATTCAAAGGAAACAAGCAAGCACTAAGTCAGGTCAACGCACTCTGAGCACACTCAGATCTCTAGTGTTAGTACTTCAGATAGGATATGGAGGTTTCTTTATCCAAAAGTGAAGACTGAAAATTTGTCCTTTTACAACAGAATACATTTACCAAAGACAGAGTTATACAACCAAAGGCTCCTCAAATGGGATACTGCTCCTAAAGGTACAGATCATGTCATGGGCAATATGAACTCACCCATACAATCCACTTTACTCACAGGTACTGTGCACAAGTGAGTGTCTAGGGCACTACAAAAATCACAAAACAGTGGATTTACTATGCCACTTCTTATAAATCTTATTAAAGTGGGCAAAAACATAAGGAGTTTATGAAGGGACATAAAAGTTTGAACTCATCTAACAGTTTTAATTTTAACAGAAGTCAATTTGCATTAGCACTTATTCAGGTTAACACTACATCCATCCATCTGTCCTGGACAAATACTATTAAAACAGTCAAATGTAAAAGGACTGTCACTCAGTGCCTAAACCCAAATTAAACAAATTTAAAGTTACAACTAGCTTTGACAAAATGGAAAGAACCTGTGCATATGAAGACAAACATCAATAGGCTTTTAGAACTACCCTTTCTAAAGGTTTTTTAAACTGGTTAATCCATCACAGACGTCCCATCACGGATATGGCAAAGCTGGAAATCCAAACCGATACAGAAATAAAACTAAAAAAAAAAAAAAATTTACATACCTTTTAAAAAGAAAGATCGTACATAGGGATAACCATTTTTAACACTTCCCATGGTGAAATAAACCTTCCAGGATTTTAACAGTCAAAGGCATTACACATCATGCAATAAAAAGGGCAGGCCTGTCTACATAAAAAAAAAAATAAATAAAATAATAAAAGTGTACACAGTCTGAACTAAGTTCTCCACCATGGGCATAAGTAATTAAGGGTTGAAATTACATGTGATGAAATTGTTGAAGTGCTTGTCAAAAGAACCAGCGTGCATCTAGTTTACCATCACATTCCAGGGAAGTACTTCAAGAAACTGTGTATGATGAAGAGTGGGGGGGGGGATAAATCCAGTCAGACAAGTGAAATTATAGGTACATAACTTAATGACAGAACGGTGACTGAACACACCCAGGCTCAAAAACATAACCTATCGGTGACAGATACCAAAACCTGTGAACACCCAGCAAGAGTCAAACACCCTCCCCCCCACACGCACGCACACACGCGCGCATGCACACACACACACACACACACACCACTCCCTTTATCCCCAACTCATTACCCAGTGACATTCTATACACAGTACACTAAATAAATATCATATGGTATTTACATCTGAAAACACACTGGGTTTCAGTAACACACCAGACCCCTACCGTGGATGAAACACAGGACTGCATCTTCATAACAGACAGCCAAGTCATTGTTACTGCAAGTCTGAAAATTTGTTTCTTTAGACTCACCAGATAGACAGGATCTCAAATTTGCATTGTTTTGTCCTCATCACAGCTATTCAGCAAACCATTTAGCATATGACTGTCATTTTAACCAAAAAGAACAAGAACATATTTAATAGGAAGTGACTTAAAAGGATCCAACTGATAAATCTTGCTTTTCTACAGTCTGCAAGCAAGTTTCTTTAACTGTATCGTACCAAAAAAAAAAAATGTATCACTGATTTTGCAAAGCACTTGATTATGTATATATATTTAACACATAGCCCATCTTCTTTCAGGGTACCACAGGCAGAAATGTTATTATTATTATTTTTTTAAAGGTATCTGGAGTACACAAGAAAACATTTTAATTTCCTGCAGTTAAGCTTTGTCTGAACTTGTGAATAATGAACCACACTTTTGTCATCTTTGACCACTGTCAGAGCACATTACAAACAATTCTATACCACCGAGCATATAAAATAAAAAAATATATATTGAAAACTGAATGGCCACTTAAAAAAAAAAAAAAAAAAAAAAAAAGGATATATAGTTAAAATTGCTCATTTGAGGTGTTTCAAAAGGTAAAAACACACTGCTCACTCAGACTGCTGGTACAGATCCATCAAAGGAAATACAAAATAAATAAAATGCAATCACACCAGTCAAGCTAAGTACAATATATTAATATAGATCTTTTGCTATCATATGCACATTAAAAGAAAAAGAAAAAAAAAAAAAAAGGAATCACTCAGTTTCAATCTCACAACCTCCACCACTTGAAAACGTTAGTTTAGTAAGAAGTCAAAAGATTGGGTTGTATTTTTAAAAAGCAAAACTGAAGCTAACGGTGCAGAGTACTCTCATGCAGGAAACATTGTCCATGGGTTTACAGTACTGCAATACTGTGTTCAGCATTGTTAACCCTCAACTAACAAAATATTCACACACACTGCATTATAAAGGATTTCCATTAAACACCTTGCAAAAGCAAATCCTCCTTCCCGAACAAATGACAAAAGCACAATTAACTACGATTAAGGGGAATATAAAACGTTCGCGCACACACGCACTCACACACACAGTCCAGAAAAGGTGTTAAAACTAAAACACCCCCAGAAGCAGTTTCATATGCCCATCAAACAGCATCTACAAACAGCAAAAAACAGCTGTGCCATTCACACACACACACCACTTGAGGAGAAAAAGGGCAGGATTCGGTGAGTATGTGCTAGGGACCGCAACCAGCACCACCCTCCTTCCCTAGAAAGTACAACTGAGGAAAGTCTCTTTTTTAAATCCTTTATCATGTCTCATTTGTTCCAAGTTTTGATTCCTAGGAGTTCATTTCTCTCTTCACAACTTCTGGATCTTCTCTGCCACCACGACTGGGTTCTCCTTGCGAATGCGGGCAGCGGCAGCTCCCCGATAGTCATAGGGGCAGTCGTGTTTGTCAGAGTAACGGTGAATGGCACAAAACAGGTTTCCACAGCGGCAGTCAAAGCCTGCAAGGACAAGACATAAGCAGACTGGAATCAGATATATAGTCAGCTGATGGTTAAAGGGCACACAGTCACAGTGGAAAGATATAGGATTAACAATGTACTCATACACCTAGAACTCCAGTACCACCGACTCCAAAGGCCTGGCAAAATCCCCTAATACGACACAAATACAACCATCTCCAGCTCAAAAGTAAACCTGCAGGGCTCGTGTTATTCTGATTCTATCCCATAATTGTGATGTTAAATGCACTGTCATTTCAAAAACTTTCAAATACAACATTCAAGTCTGAGCAGTGCCTTCCATTTACCTTCACAAAGTAATGCTATATTATTTAATATATTACAAAATTTTAATATTTTTAAATGAGTTCTACGCCTAATAGTCCCTTACCTGTAAGGCCCACTTTTTTCCGACAGGTGAAACACCGGTTCTTCTTCTTGCTTTTGTCTGGAGTCTGGTCTCCATCAGAGGCAGCCTGTGCACCTTCCACAGTCAGGCCTGTCAATTTCCACAATATGGTTATCACACTATGGTTTTTCAATATGGTTGAAAAACCATCACAAACTCATATGTGCTCTCAAACAAGTAAACAAAATCTGATAAGATTCCAAACTACCACAGTGATGCATAATTCAAGACATGAGACTTAATTTCAGGGCTGTGGGTAAACAGCCTAGTGGGTAGGAAGCCTTGCTGAGAAGCAGATGTCTCCTGGTTCAAATCCCAGCCCAGTCACCTGAACAAGACACACTGTAGTACCTCCACAGGTGCTGAAAAATGGCTGCTCACTGCTCCACCCAGGGGGATGGGTTAAATGCAGAGAATAAATTTCCCCAGTGTGGGACTAATAAAGAATTAAATTATTACCTTGAGTCCCAAATTATCACTGCTAATAAATATATATAATCCAGATAAATATAACTGCATGCATTATCAGCAAAATTTGGGTTCCTTATCTATGCTGCTGGGTTTAGGTCCCAGACGTTACCAGCCTTGTACTGGATTACCAAAATGGGGGAAATTAATAAATGACTGAACAAATGTTTGGTGCTGTTCTCATTTAAACTCTGACAGTTATGGATATCACTTTTCGTATCACTATTCATAAACATGTATATTATGGCATTACTGTTGTATTTTATTGTACTGGAACAACTTTTTTTTTTTCCCTTCTTGTCAAGTAGAGAGCAGCTGTAACAAGACAAAGCAATTTCCCCTGGGATTAATAAAGTTATTTGAATCTTGAATCTTATTATCATGCCACCAATAAAGTCTAACTACACATTACTTTACATGTAAGAAAACACAGCCAGCCACAGCACTCAAGAAAGAATACAAGACATTTTTATATTTAATGCAATTTCAGTGTGTAAATTCAGACAAGGCTTTTTCATAAATACGAAATCAATCTTCTGTAAAATGTCAAATACAAAAACAGAATAAGACAGCAATGTTAAGAAAAACTCACAGGCACTAAGTACTGTATTTTAAATGTCAATCTTTAAAGAAAATTACTTCAGCACTATTTGTATGAAACTCAGAATTTTAAATAAAACAAAGTTGCACAACAAATGTGATATCAAATACCAAAATGAATATACAAGAACCAAGAATACACCCATCTATTGCTGATACTGGAAAAGGAGAAATTCTGATATGTGGAATACACACACACACAGACACACACAGACACACACAGACACACACAGACACACACAGACACACACACTTACAATTCATAAAAGGTTTCTTGGGTAGTCAGTCTGAATATTTTCATTTATAATAGAAAGACCATGCTTCTGTTCTCCTTGTCAACTGCAAGGGTTAAGAATAAGGATTTACAGGACTACCATACAGCAGAATTTTAGGACAAAATCAGTTTGGTACCTTGAGGGTCGGAAGTCCCCCCCTGGTCCTCTTCCTCCACCTCAGCCCTGTCAGAGTCACCGGCCGCACTCTCCTGGCTGATGCTCATAGCCGTCATCTGCTGCGTGACTGGACTTGGGGAGCTGCACCATACAGACAGACCAGCACACAAATATCTCTTCAACTTCCACTGGGAAAAAGATGCCATGTAACAACTATCTGTTTTCTTATACCTCCTGCACACCAAGACCGCACTGGGTGAGCAATGCTGTTTTCAGCCCCACACTATGTGCATGCAGTTTTGTCATACCTTGTCTTCCTGTCTTCAGGCTGGACAAATTCATTTGCACTGGCTTCAGGGACGCTCTCTGCAGAAAAACCAATGGCCTCAGAGGAGCCCACAGGTGTAGTAGCAGCTGCAAGAACAGAGATACACAGCTCAGTGTAACGACTGACCTCCAGACCTAATTTTGCACATTGCTGGCACATCACAGGCAGTTGATGCACACCAAAGGAGAAGCCGCTGACCTTTCTCTCCAGGAGGGCTGGTGCGGCCACCTCCCTGCTGTCTCTGTAGGTGCTCTTTGTAGCAGACTGAACACATTCCATTGGTGCGAGGGCTGCCGTAGAACCCGCAGCCTGTGGTGCACAGCATTGGCACCTGTGTTTGATTGGTCTCCTGAGCCATGCTCTGTGACAAAGAGGGGCAGGGGGAATGGGGATGACGTCCTGCAAACATTATAGCAAGCAGTTAGATAACGCCACATTAAACACACACTTTTGTGATAAAATGTTTCACACTGGCAGATCAAACAGAGAAATTTTCCCAGGGACCAAATCATATTTCTGGTTTCAAATTATTTTACAATCCTCACTGAACCATGACTGTCAACTAGCTACACTTTTTATTTTACCTCCAATTATCAATTCACACACTTTTTGGAAATAATTTCTTAATCCTACTGCACATTCATGTGACTATTGTGATTTCCATGAGTAGACATGCATGTATATAATAGAACGCACTGATTCTGCTAAAACACTGCAATAACAAAAACAGAAAGATTGTAAATGTCTGTCGACTCCAAAATATAACATGGCAGCGACGTGAAAAATGACCGATTTCTAGAAACTAAGCACACATTCTTCATACATTTATTCAATGTGCAATTTAAAATAGCGTAAAAAAATACCTGGATTTGAATATATCAAAGTTATACTCCTCCCAGTAACACAGATTAAAATGGACTTTCACCTCAAATTTTAGACTTAATCTAAGAACCATTATGTGACAGGCTGCGATTCAGCCCACCAATCGGCGCTTTAGTGATGAAAGTTTATACCAGAATTAAATGATTTAAAAAGTAAGCTCATAAAACGCGGAACAAAGTTTGTGCCCGTGTTAAATGCTTAGGAGAAAAAAAAAACCGAAAGGAATGCAGGGGTGATTAATGAAGTAATGAGTATTAAATACGTGAACATCACGCTTGTCCCTAACTGTACATCATATACGCCTTTGACTTTTAAAACGTTTTGTGGTCGTCAAGTACTGCACACACCGAAAAGTACAGCGTTTGATACAGTCCCACAAAGGTGCTCCCGGACAGTATTTTCAGTGGTCTCCCCTACAGTTTGGTAGGGTCTTTGTAGGGAAAGCAAACAAAAAAAAAAACCACGGAATGGAAGACAGGCCCGTAATGTAGTCCGAGGCTCTGTGGGGCCTCCGGTTACCCGATTTCTCCAAATAAAAAAATGACAAAAACGTTTACAGCAATAGTCGGAATCGACAGACTCTTCTGAACTTTATCTTTTTGTGGCTTGTTTTAGCTGTATAAGCAGTGTAAAACGGCACGGTACGTACATACACAAGCCGTCGGCCCCTCGTTCGTCCGTGTTCATCTGAGCCAGATCAAACTGCCTCGGTTCCTGTCTGATGAATGGTGAAGCGAAACTGGGGGCTACCGAGGAACATGCCAGCTTCTAATAAAATGTTCCTATGTATACTGTATTTATCTGTCGTTTCTAACGCCTAGCCCAAGTAATCCAAAGCATGCCACATCTATTTTACGATTTATCATTAAATGTCAAAAGGCGAAGTACAGCCTCCTAATTACAGCTAAATGCTTCATACAGGAATACGTCGGAATTTGTTCCGAATCCGAGGCAAGCTAACAAGTTGGGGAAACTTGATCACAGGCCATGTACATAAGAATGAGACTGACTAAACTGAAAATCAAGCTATGACAACATAAACAAATTAACACGGTTGACCTAGTTGACAAAAACACTTATTCCGACCTTACGTTACCGAGTTAGCTAGCTCATACACATCAGGCTCGACCGCATTTCTATTCATACATGAGCTCTGTCCTCAGTTCAATAAACTGTATAAACAACTGTAGATCTTTAACTATGAAAACAAACTATAGCAAACTATAACATTTTTAAAGAGGAAAAAACATCGACATGTTATTTTCCTACGAGCTAATCGTCTGGTATCCCGTGAATGCCCCGGGAGGTTTACAATAATGCTTCGACCGTACAGTCGACATTTGTTGAGATAAACTCAAATTTTGAACTAGTCCATCTTTCGCACGCTACTGCTGATCAATTCCACCGTACCTTTCTTTCGATACTAAAGGTGTCCCCAACCGTGATCCTAAAATACACGAACAGGTAGTCAGCTCCTTTCCGCTCCGCGGCCTCTTCAGGACTTGGTCCTGGATCCCGACATTCCGGACAACAAACGTGACGTCACTCTTCGAACCAACAATCCACTCTTTTATCACTAGTCCTGCGTTCGGAAGGAACACTCTGAAAGTTGTAACACTAACGTTCCGCTAAATATTTGTTTCAAAATAACGAGTAGCAAAATTTGAATGCAGCAACATGACCATATGAAGTCAAAACTCCAGGATTCGCAAGCATGTAGGCCTGTTCTTTGAATCAAATTAAAAGAGAACGTAATGTTGGGAGAGGTACTTCTGTAAAGGCATTGTTAATACAACTCATGTGGGTTCATACACCGGCAAATTTTATTTTCCCGAAAAATGTTAACGTTAGTCCACATACTACAGTAAAATCGTTACTCAACCCAGAGCATATTTTGCACGCATAAAATAACTTTATTACCTTTTCAATCCTTCCTGCGACCTGAAGAATCAGATTTTATTAGTCCGCAATTTGAAACAAAGAAACCGCAATAGTACTTGATCTTACAAACACGGGTGTCTAATCTAACAAATTTAAAATTTGTGGAAGGGAATAAATTCCAGCTATACATATACAACAAATACATTGAATGTAGCGTGCAAAATGAATCATGTTAGCTTAGAATTCTACTGGTACTTAATTACGCTTAACTGGTTTTGCGCCATTAAGAGGTTTCAGTTTTAGGGGATTCCCCATGTTTGGCATCTGATTATAATAAATTTTAATTTCCTGCATTGTGCAATCATTTGCTAAATATTTTGTTTTGAGGAAAATGCAGTTGTGGACCTAGGGTCATTCACATGGCAAAAATCAACCCAGCAACAATCATAACACTCATACATTTAGACACAAATTTAAAACATCACATAAAAAGTGAATCAAGAGCTTAATAAGTGGAATGAGGAACTGGATATGCTGTGTATGCATTCCTTTACATCAATTCATTTAGTAGATGCCTTTGTCCAAATTGACATGTTATAACAAACTTGGTTCTTTGCATTTAACCCATCCCCCGAGCAAACAGTGGGCAGCCATTATTGGGCACTCAGGGAGCTAATGCTGAGTGTCTTGCTCAGGGACACACCTGGGGGCTAGGGTGGGATTTGAACTGGGAGACGTCTGCATCCCAGCATGGTGCTCTACCCATTGAGGTAGTATTTGCCTGTTCATATTCACTCATATGCTGTCACTATGAGAAGTATCAGGAGTAGCTGCAAGGGCACCATTTAGCCTAAAATCATGTCAGAGAAGAATGAATGAAAAACACACAGACATTGTCCAATCCCATGAAATCATTTTAATTTTTATATGCAATATGGTCCTACACAAATCACACTACAAACAGTCATATTTAAGAAGAAACAAAAATCTAGTCAATATCTTGACAGCTCCCTTCCATTACTCTATTAATATGGTTAACATTCAAATGCAGGTGAAAAAGTTTAAGAAAACATGAAGTTAAGTAAATTCACAAAATTAACTTCATGAAGAAACCAAAGCAAAAGGTGTGACAGCATACTTTAAACAGTTAAATTTTGTTTTCAAGGCATGAGAAAAAAGGATAAGAT
The DNA here is from genome assembly GCA_025773905.1 of Chitala chitala. NCBI lineage: Eukaryota > Metazoa > Chordata > Actinopteri > Osteoglossiformes > Notopteridae > Chitala > Chitala chitala. The sequence continues at coordinate 2,188,971 of JABJVR010000029.1, forward strand.
GGTAACATTCAGACCTTACAAGCATTAGTAATGTAAACTCTTTTTTTCCTTCTTTCATAGCAAGAGCAATGGTATACTTTCCATTTTTGAAAGTACAGCTGATACAGCCAACAACGATGTGGAAATAGACAGACAATCTCAGCACAGCCTGCGTTTAGCCAGAACTAGGCCTTGGAGACATACACACAGTTTGTGGCAACATACTGTTGGAAATGGATTCCAGTATCATCATCATCATCATCATCTAGTCTTGTTTTTTCTCCCCATGCTTGTCAGATTTATCTGTACATGGTATATCTGCATAATCTAAAATATAATTAGGTAAACTTCCGAAAAGTATGAATAGTTAAGAAAAAAAATCCATTTGGGGAAAAAAAGACAAAAATAAATTGCTACTTTTACTGCTTTCTCACTGGGCATTGGTGAGGCGTTGACATTGGTGGACAGTCTTGTTTGAATTGCTTGAATCAGCTTTAAATGCTAGTCTGCTGTGTACTCAGGAGACACTTTAAGGGTCTTACATGCCAAAAAAGTGCCAAGCAAGTAAAGTTCCATCAGATCATGTTCAACATAATTCATGACTGAAATATGGCACAGCACTGACAAAGTCATGCTTAAATCAAACAGAGCAGCGAACAAAACAAGAACGCATATTTTGCCTTTCCTGTGCAGTTTACATCAGTACAGTTTAATCTAGGGGAAGTTCTCATACATCTGGCATTTAAAGTTACCCAGCAATATTTGTCTGAGTCAGGGGAACTGATTTAGCTTTTCCATTAACCTCAGTGGCTCTTACCCTGTGGGCCACCCTGATCTCCTGGCACCTCAGTATCCTTCTCTGTGATCATAGGTGCAAAAGGCCCTACCAACCAGTTAAGGGGAGTGTTGTGGAGCAAGTACTCCATCACACCATCAAGAGACTGGCGAACCTGTGAAAAGGAAGGTTGAGCATTTAATATTTGAATTGTACAGATCTTCATGTATTAATTTGGATGTGAAAAACAACATTAACGGTGGAAACAAATTCAAGTTGAAAAGTTCAGATTAAAAAGCTGTAACAATATACAAAACACGAACTAATGAGAAGCTGATCAATTTGACAAACTGAAACACAGCCCCAGAAAGTGATGGCAGTGGTATCCTAGCAGTAACAGGTCTACTGGAGAACAAGACCTGTCATATATATGGAGGACAAGATAACTACTGTTATATTTATCAGCTAAGGTGGGATATGGACACAAACCAGAAGACTAAAAGAACATTTATTCCCCTTTGGCTTTTCCACTCATTTATATGGATATTACAACCAGGACTTCCTGTTATCCTCACTTCAGACAGCCGATTTGTGTTTTTAAGACCAGCAGTTTAATTGGGGGGGACGACAACCCTTTGATATGCATACAGAATTAGAAGCTTTTATGTTGCATTTTCTTTAAAAAAAAAAAAAAAAAAGCCCCGATTTAAAAGTTTCAGATATGAAATGTAACAATTTCTTAAAAACCTACCAAAATTTTCATATAAAGTATACAGTACATATAGTACATGTATACTGCCAGTCTGTTGGCCTCACATTAAAACAAAAAAAGTTACGGTACTATGATACAACATGCCGCAGCTGCTTGTGATTAGTTTATAACATGGAATAACACAGACCAGCATGACAGAGTGAACGGGCCAGGAGTACCTGTTCCAGGTGATGGCGGCTCTGCACCAGCACAGAAGCAGAGAGGGAGCTGCTGGTGCTGAAGGAGGAGTGCAGCTCCTCTGCAGCTCGTCGGGCGCTGGCCAACTGCTCCTGCACGCTACTGGGGAGGCCCTGCACGCTGGACACCACCCCGGAGCATGTGGCACGCAGCTGTCCACTCAGCCCGCGAACCATGGACAGCACACGCAACTCCAGCTGCCGGACAGAGAGAGAGAGGCAGAGAGTGCATAGGTGCATCACACAGCCGCTGTTATCCCAGTGATGGGGCTTCACAGTCACACGCTTTACACTTACAGACATTACATATTCTCACGTCTCATCGCATCACTTTCTAGAGAAATCCTGCAAAGCGATGACGACATGTATTGAAGTAGCCGTTAAGCATTTTAAAGGAGTGCTCCCGCAGGCTCTCCTACCTCCCCCTGGTCCTTGGTGCCGTTTGGCTCCTCGTCCTCCATTACTCCCTCTGTGCCCTCGGGCTGCCCCCTCTGCCACTCGCGCCATCGCTGCAGCAGCTGTTCTCCAGCTCCGCTCAGCTGGTGGTTGGCCGAGGCCAGGGTGGCCCTCGTGCTCTCCAGCAGGTCCAGAGTGCTAGTGATCTGGGTCACAGCGACGTAGGTGGCCTCCCGCGCGTGCCGAGCCCTCCCCAGAGACAGCTCCAGCGCGCGGTCTCGCACCTTGGCCGACAGCTTGCCCAGGCGGACAAAGTAGCTGGGGCTGGTGCCAGTGCCCTGTACGACCTGAGCCTCATCAGCAGGTGGGGGCTCAGCCACAGCAGCTGTGGGTGCGAGACAGGTGTCAGTGACCCCCTCCCCAGCCTTCTGGAGGGGAGACAGAAGTCCTGTGGGGCAATAATAGTTGCAGACAGCCCCAAAAACAGCTACAAATGAGCTTTCAAACTATAAAAGCAGGACGTTTATGAGCATCGTGACCACTTTTGCATACAGTTAAAATAATTAAGGTAACTACAATCATTACTGTAATCAGTGCATATTTTAAATAAGTGGTGAACTGCAGATCCTGCATAATCCACCATGATGTAGCTGTAAGGTTAACATATCATCTTAGTTCAGAGTTGCAATGTTTTTCCTGTTATACTGCAGTCAAGGCTTTGAGTGGCCACATAGCCTTGAAAAACACAAATTAATCTCTTCAGAACCTCTTGCCTCCCCAGACTCCACCACTAGATACATAGTGATACAAGCCGACAGATAATGTGGTAATAGTCATTATGCATTGTGTTGCATTTACAAAAATGAAAAGTATAATTAAAAAGGAAAAATGTCAAAAACATATCTGATGGCTAATCCTACCTTGTAAAATAAAAATCATAAAACCCCCAATATTCCAAATACCTTTAAAACCCATTCTGTACCAAAAGTGTCCATAAAACACTATTTTAACTGAGCTCAGGTGTCTCCCATTTTGTCTTCTCTGGCCAGGGTATAACAGGGCTCCACTTACCCAGTTCCTTCTCACTTATGGGCAGGTTGTGTTCCACCCAGTCTTCAGACCGAGACAGGGCCAGGTCCATCCCGCTGCTCACCATCTGGCCCACACGGGTTCCCAAGATGGTGTTGATGCCCCCACTCACGGCAGCACGGGTCAGCTCCACACCCCCCGATACGGCAGCTCTCACTGCCCCCGTCATGGCCTCTTTGGCCCCAGACACAGACTGGTATACCATCCCCACCGTGTCCGACACCAGCTGTGGAGACCAGAAAACCAGGTCCCAGGAGCTCAAAGGAAAAACAGATCCAAACCTGGGTGGCCCCACTAGGGGTAGTTTTGCCCATCATTCTGCATACTTCTCTGGGTCCCACCTGTCACTTCACCCGTTACAGGTAAAACACTTGTCTATACTATGACTGGCTTCATGAGAATAAAAAGGCATGCCTGAACATTTTGCTTAAAAGTTGAGTTCCATACGTACTTGGACCAGGGGCGTTTCAGAGCCAAGTTTTCTATACATATACATTACTGTAGGGAAAGGTTGTGGGTTCACATCCTTGGTTAAAAGTTCAGACAGGTCACTTAGGTGTGTCATACAAAAGAAAAACCACACCCTACACCAACAATGGCTGTCCTCTCTAGTGCCTGACGTAATGCTATCTTAAGGAGAGGGGCTCTCACCTTGTCGGCTGGCTGCTGCAAAATGGGGAAGTTTTGTTCTGCTTTATCCAGCCCCTTCATGGCATATTCATTCACCATGGTAACTGAAGCAGACCGACAAAGGCAAAGATGAATAAACCAGGGAGCATTTGCTGGTCAGAGGAGTGTGACCTCATAAAAACACAGTATTGTAGGAACTAAAAATCAAACACATATTACAAGGAGATGCAGTTTAAATCAGAACTACACACTTTGTTATAATAGTTTAAATCCCTTGAGTACATCCACAGCCAGAGAGAAGCAAATACAAAAATTAGGAAAAAAGCTTTAGCTGAAGATGTGGACTACAAATGGAGAATTTGTTTTGACAGCATTTTGGAAAACCATTTAATAACAAAAAGCACCATATTCTGAAATGTTAAAAGGTCTCCACCCCTTACTCTGTGGCTCCAACATGTCCAGAAGGGGTTTGGAACCAGTGGTTGCGGCAGCCCCGAGTGTGCGGACCCCACTCTCTGCAGCATCCATGACCCCTCGTAGCAAGGGCACATTGTCCTTGGTGCTGACATAGGCATTGGACACCGCGCCACATGTTGAACTCACTAGCGGCAAGTTACCCACGCGGGTCAGCACACTCTGCAAAGTGCACACAAACGTAAAGTGGAGACAAATAAATTTGGGTCTTTGCATCCTTCAAAAGAAAAAGTTATGTGCAGTTAAGAAAGTAGAGTATGAAACTGAAACCTTTAAAATTTTTTGCTCCTCCATCACAGAGTAAGGCACCTGAACTGGTCGTAAAATATACCCATTTCAGTGAGATTTAATTTTATTAATTTACAAGTATTTGCAAAGAAACCAATTAATGGAAGAAATGGTACTTCTTCACAAGACGCAACAGAATCAAAGAAACACGTACTCCTGTCACTGGTATCTTATGAGCCTTCTTCCAAAAGAATGTTATGGTCTACATTTACTCTGCCACACAAACAGGGAATTAAAAACCACCTTCAATGAGGACTGGTTATGTTTTTTTAACATACTGCAGCATCTACTGAATGGACTGAGAGTGGCTCCAACAGCCCGGCTCGCAGCGAGAGGAAATGGGCCAGTCAGGCTGGCGCGTCTTACATGCTGCTCTTCAGCGCCTGTCTCTCCTGGCACAGATACAGCTTCTTCACTGCTCTTCTCAGGGTCTGCCATGCCTGCTGGAGGAAATAAAGAAACAAAAGGCAGGATGAGATTCTTGTTAGGACAAAATCTCATCTGTGTGTGTGCGTGTGGGGTATTCTCAAGCAACTCAAATGCTTTGCAGTTTGTTCTCACCTATCAGTATGGGGGCGAATCTCCTGGCTAGATATGCATATGAAGCTTTTTAATCTATGTTATGATACTGGCTTATATAGTCAGAGAAATTTCAAGTAAGGCCACAGTACACACAGGATGTAAAGCAGTACTTCACTCTCTGACTGGTTACCAATCCACCACAGGTACCAGACTGATGTAGTCGCCTCCTCACTTTACTCAGATCCATCCAGGGATGGATTACAGTAGCAAAATATAAATACAAGGAGAACATGCAAACTGCGCATTTTATCTAATTAAATTAAACTGCATTTTTGGTATAACTGAAAATGCTGGAGAGGAAAAAAAACCCAGTTACAACAAAAGACCCAATTTCACATTCCTGATCTAGTGAGGATATGGTACAATATACTTGCACCAAATATCTGACATTCACACAAAACATACCACTGTTCCTTAATGGCAGCGGTGAGCCATAAAACTACCACTGAACTTTGTATCATATTAGTGCAAATTGCCTTTGGATTTTGATTAACACTGGCATAAAAAAAAATTACAGCAGGACAGTAAAACAGTATGTACACACCTGAGAAGTTTTGTGAAATAACAGTTTGCTTTGAGACACACAGCAAGTTCTATTGCTTGCACACCTGGAGATCTTGCCAACTGTGACGGAAACTCAAATGAAAAACAAAGCAATTCACAAGGAGAACGTGAGCTACATTAATGGTAGCTTTGAAAGCACTAGTGTGCATGCAACACTGGCAGTGCTCTCCATTACAAAACTTTACACATGTACATGAATTGGTACATTCTGTTTTGCACCAGTACAAGCTACTTTTGTCTGCAAAACTTGGGTTACAGTGTGGTCACCGAGAGCATACAAGGCCTTTCACAAAACACTCCACATTAACAGCATTTAGGAGTTTCCAGATGCTGTCATCTGACAAAGGGGAAACATTAGTGATGGTTATTAACACACACACACACAAGAGGAATTCTGGGCAAGTCTATCCTGTTTACTGTTGAACACAGACTACTGCTTTGAGACTGACCTGTACAGACATGCCATTCTAGTTATGACACGGTAAAACTGCTGTCATTTCAGGTCACATTTGCTGTTACGAATTGTTTTTTTTTTTGTTTTTTTTGCATGTTAAAAAAGAAACATTCAGTTCCTGTATATTGTAATGCACTGACAAAAGCCAAGCTACTTCATACCTTAAATTAGACTTTGTTTTGCTCAGTCACCACTAGCTAATAATAATAATAATAATAATAATGCTACACGTTCAGTCCAATATATTACTTGTCAGTAGGCAAAACACCAGTGACCCATGACTGATAATTATCTCAGTGTTTATTGCTTAAGGGGAATATTTTCCTTTTTCTTGCAAAAAAAAAAATTAAAAATAAATCATTAAGTAAACAGATGAAAATGGAAAAAAAAAAAAAATACTAAAACTCACACTAAGCAACTTTAAAGAGTCCCATTAGGCTACTTCATATTTTATCGAAAAAAAAAAAGGTGATCCCTGCTCAGTGATCCCCAAGGCAGGACTTTGCCATGTCAGTACTGTGACAGTGGACACACAAATGAGAAAAGACAGTCCTCCATGCACAGAGACAGAGGACACAGCATAGGTTTTAGGGCGAGAGCCCGCATCATCAGCACAGTGCCATTACTCTGAACATAGGCTAATCCTGCCAGCATCAATTGGTACTGTAGTATTAAAATAAACCAAGTATTTTTTAAAACCCATTAAAACACTAGCCAAAACTCTAGGAAATAAAACGATTCTGTGAAAATATACAATCCGAAAAATTAATAGTTGGGGGGTGTGGGCACCCACACGTCACACCGTTTTCATTAGACCAGCACTTTTTACCACACTTCTGATAACTCTGTGGTACTCAGTTTCATTAGATACAGGATTGCTTTGTCACCTGAACCAAGTCAATTCTTAGACAATTTACTGACCCTCTGGGTCACTGGAAGGTTACAGGCACATCAGGAACACAGCGAGCCAGCTTGCTCTGTCATTTGTAATAAAAAGTACAATAAAATGCAGTGTGTGTACCTCTGAGCCCACTGCCAGATGCTTACGCAGAGCACACACAGCAGAAAGGAGACAGAACTCTGCAAGACCCCCAGTCAGCGTGAAAAGCATGCATGGCAAAAAACAAGCACACTCCACCCAGGTTTACATAGCCTCCCAAATTAAATCACAATACTACATACCAACATCCTCAGAGCACACCAGCAAACACATGCATGAAATGAGCAGGTTCATGACCCACAAGAGCACCTGCCACAGAGTAACCATAAGCAATACTTATAACCTGAACTGCTGCAACACAAATCCCAGGTGAAAGATATTTAGCTGAAGCTTTTTTCAGACGACAGCCTGAATCTAGAACTTACAAACGTACAAAAATGCATACGACTGTGGAGCGCCTGTCGCAACAGGGATTTTGTAATACTCCAGTTTATATCTTGGGAAATGAACCATTTCTCTAAATCCTTGAGACAACAGTGAAATAATTCTATGCTCATTGTAACAACCTTGATCCAATTCAGTTGACAAGTGTTTCTTAAACACTTTCTAAATAGAGACTTAGCGAGATGTAAAACATCACATATAGTAGGCATACACACAGTAATTGTGCCAAAAAAGGCAAGTTTATAACCATTATTTTCAAATATGCAATGACACATTTGAGGCCAACTTTTCAGTCCCTTCCGCCAGGAAAACTATAGCAAAAAATTTGATCTTTGACACATACTGAGACAATCTTAAAAACGAATCGCAGGCAAATAGAAAATTCGCAGCGTGATTCATCCAATGCCTTGTTCCCAACAGTCGCATGCAGGATAAAGGTCACAAGCACAATCACTGACCTACGGCTCGTTTTAAGACCCAACAACGTTAGGCCAGTGGCATGAAAACTCCAATGTTAGATACGTGACAAAAAACGAAGACAATCGGAACATTCCAATGTTTTACGACTGCAGTGAGGCTACAGCACAGTGCAGTTGCCAAACACAATTGTAATTTGTTATCACGACAATAAATATGAGTTGTCAAAGGGCAACTGACACGTGCCAACTAATAAACCAAGGGTCCTCATATTACCAAAATGTACAGGAAAATATAATGTCAGCAAGACGAAGTTACATCAGTGTATAAAATAATGCGATTAATAACTAAGTAGTCGGTGTCTTCTTTAAAAATTTTCAATGGTTTTACTACATTTTGATAGATACTTCGCAGAACCAACACTTCTAATCCGTTGCTGGCAATTTTACACGATTCCAACAATTTTACCGTTACAATTAGTTTCGCTGGAAGAAATAATAAATGCATTTCTAGTTCACATTAAATAAAACGCTATTGAGTTCAGAAGGTCCTATCGTTTCGAATATTTTGTTTAAAGTGACAAACAAGTAGATACGCTCTCCATAAACTTGAACTTGACCAAGCAAATTAATACGTATTGTATTTGTTTGTTTGTTTGTTTGGCAATCGAGCAAAATTATGACAACCAAAAGCGTAGCTACTTAAAGTTCAAAATTAACAATCAATCTACGAGAACAGCTCTCCTAACTTGAAATCGAAGAAAATGGTCAGGAAAGAGTAGCACACTTACCGAATCGATGCTTCCACCGAAATGTCCTACTATGACCTACGATTTCCTGTCGGCTAACAAGTTTCAGAATTATACTTTCGCAACTGTTGCAAAGCGACTCAACAGGGCGGGCTCTCTGCGGGAGTTAACCATGATAACATTGTTAAAAAGGAGGTCCTTAGCTTTATTTGAATTAAAAATTAAAAATTACAAACAACAGGAACCAAAACAGTTAATGTGGTAAACGTGTATTGCGCTTTATTTACTAAATTGTACTATTTTCAGAAATCAGAAATATTAACCTCCAAATTTCTTAGATTTGTAACAATATGTGGACCAATCCCAAAACTGCGTCGGATGTAGCTGATGATCCCCAAAATAAACACATCTTTAAAATATATTTAAATTTTGCATACATATTTTAAGGTCTCAAACAAATCAAATTTTCAGGGTCAAATAAATGTAACTGGCAAGTTTGTGAAAGGCAACTGACACGCACAAGTTTGGACTGTGGGTGAAAACTTACACAAGCACACGAAAAACATGCAGGCTCCACACTGGAGGTATGAGGCAACAGCACTAACCAGAGAGCCACACGTCACAGAACAGTTAACTACTAAATTAGTTGCCAAGATGACTTTATAAAACACAATTTCACCACAGGGGGGCAGTCTTTCACTGCATGAATGCAGTTCTTCACACCGGTGCAGTTAAAGTTTATATTCTAAAATGTGTAGAATAAAAAGCAAAGCAGCTCTAAGGTCAATGGTTAAAGGATATTTTACCACTCCAGAAAATAATAATAATAATAACAATAATAACAATAATGTGCTGCTTCGTGTCAGTAGAAACCTTTGAGTTAATCAAATTTTAGCATATGAATCTGTAAAAATTATTGTGAAAATATTTTAAAAAGGTAAGAATACTGAGGTAAGACCTTGCCTCAGCTTGCCTGGTTCATGACATTTATGCAACATAACTAGTACGAAGCCTACGCAACGTTAGACTGAGAATCAGAGTACTGACATGAAGTTATGTTAATGTAAAAAAAAACTGTTAAAAAGTATTAAGTGCTTAATACCATAACCAAATAACTACATAACGTTCATCTTTGTTTTAAGTTACCTCAATGTGCTTTTTGAGGCTCGACAGGGAATTTTTGAATGCCAGAATTTCAGTGCTTTTTGGCAAAAACAGGACGCACTTCATATATTGACAAATAATTCATGCCAAGAAAGGAGAACATCTCTTGGAGATATGACCACAGGTTGTCTGGCTCATTTAAAGCAGGAGGTGTTGGTGAAATTATGCTAACAGACATAGCTGGTGTTAGGGCAGCATCACTGCTGCCAGAGGAGGATGCTGCTGCATCCACAGTAGTTTCTTTCTGCTGCTCTTTAGACCTGCCTGAGCTTGTTACAATGAACTTACAGATTGAAAACTGAAACTTTTTTTTGTAATAAGTAATGAAAATGCTAAGTGGGAAATGTATGGGAGTAAAAGTGTACAATTTATTCAGTTAAAGTAGTAGAGTAAAAGTGAAGTTTTTAAAACTCAAGTAAAGATACTACCCAAAAATACTTAAGTATTCTAACAATTATTACCACCCACTGTACTTTGTTTTTGCTTTGTTCCTTAATAAATCTCCCTCTCTGACCTTGAACCTGCCACTATGTCTTCATTACATTACACCACTGGAAGTAGGTGCCCCATATACAACCTATAACCTATTTATGTAGGTGGCCTTCAGCTTTTGCTTTGGAATGAATGAAAACATGCTTAGTATGTTATAATGATGTGTGTTTATTTTGGGGAGCATTCAACCAGGTCAGAGCTTTCCTGTCTCCACCTGTTCTCACATCTGTCTATCAGACTGAAGCTGAAAATTCCTTTGGGGGGGTCAAAGCCATATGGTTTTTGTTAAATGTACATTTATTTATTCTTAAAGTGTGCTGTTGCCTGGAGTATGTGTTAGCACATGACTACAATATGGTGTGAACGTCTGTAGGGGGTGGCAGTAAAAAGTTACACTCTGCTTGCCTGAGGGCATGTGAGTCAGGATGAATAGATGACACATAGGTGATCTACCCATAGATTAAAGACCATGTTTTTAATCACTCAGATTCTTTGCATTAGGTTAGTCTTTGAGAAAAGAATTCAAAAGAACATTAATATTGTCTTCTAAACTTTTTTCCAGAGTCATGTTCAGCGAAGGACAGCACCTGCATATAAATTAGAGCAGCACAGTGTTTAGCATTTCCTATAGAACAGCATTGGTGTGTGAACTGGATCAGTGCAGTGTTGGATCAGTGCAGTGTTTGTTTTGTGTGTTAAATGGAACAGCAGTGGTGTGTGAACTGGATTAGTGCAGTGTTGTATGTGACATAAAACAATAAACAGCTACACTGGATTTATTTCTGATTTTTTTTGTATTGGTAACTGTGTAGTTAATAGAGCTAAATTATTTATATCAAAGCAAGGTCACAGTGAATAGGCTCAATTGATACTACTCTGAACTGCAAATGTTAATCTAAGACCAATTAACTTCATCCTAAATTTCCCAATATTGTCTATGTTCAAATGGAATTTGTCTTTCCTTAAAGATCCTCTGTAACCAAATTTGAGATTATAAATAGCCCTCTGCGTGTCCACTAGATGTCGCTGTTTCCTCCCTAAAGCCCTTGTGTTCAATGTCTTAAGCACATTACTGATCTCCAGTTGTGTCTCGTTAAGTCTCTCTATTTAAAATCTCCCTTTGTGCTAGTCTGTTGGTGGTTGTTGAGTGTTGTCATAGCTTTGTGTTTTGCCACCGTACTTTGTTTTTGCTTTGTTCCTTAATAAATCTCCCTCTCTGACCTTGGACCTGCCAGCCTACCAGTTTGTTACAGTGTGTAGTTTTTTTAAAATATATAGGCATGCTCTTAAGTGTGCTGCCATATGCCAACTCTGACTGGAGCAGTCTCTGAGAAACATAGGCAGGCATAGGCACTCACAGAGAACAGAGTATCTTTTTATTAGTGGGTCACTATCCTTAAACCACATCAAATGCTTTTATTAAAGAACTTTAGAACAATCAAAAACTCCTGATAGATGCTATAAGTATTCTTTTTAATTCATACAAAATATTTACCACATTTGCTACATCCACAGTGCTAAAGAAATGATTAATTATATTTTTTTCTTGACAGATCTTTGCAATCAAGAGCTTCAGTATTTTAAGCTGTTTATTTGCAGAGACAGAAAACTTTTCACTCAACTTGAATGGCATGAAATGAAAGAAAATAAAACAATTATGCTCTGCCTGTTCTGGATGGAAGCTGTTCACCATAAAGCAGGTGACATGCAGCCTACTTCTGCTTTTGAAATAATGTCTTTGAACAGCTTTATCTTGTATAGAACATTACACAGCAAGAGAACCAACACTGAAAACATTCTTGATGTGGCTTTATATAATAAATATAATATAATAGTTTTATCTCACCCTTACAGGTGGTGTGTGTATCTTCCTCAAGCTTTGGTCCTCTACCAGAGCCCTGGGAGCTTGAGGGTCCTGCACAGTATTTACTTATTTCTTAGTGTAGGTTTAACATACATGATTTGCATTTCACTAATTGGGGAAATACTTCTTTGCCCTCTGGAACATGTGAAAACCTGCTGTCACTTTTCCCTTCTGATTATCTCTTAGTGATGATGAGTTCAGCAGGGACAGTCGCCAGAGGGTCATTGCAAAGGCAGAGGTGCTGGAAGCCCTGGTAAACACATTGCTTGAAATGTTCACAGCACGCTCTTAATGGCACACCATTTGTCACAACAGCAGTGGGAGATTGCAGCTTTATTTTGAAGTGACTGTCCTGCAGATGGATCACACTGTTACGCTTGATGACAGGTGAGATGACATAATGGACGTACTGGTCCTGACCAGCATCCCCTTTCCTTCCTGCCACACATTACAAACTTGTATTCTGGCAGATGTTGCTGTGACAATTCATTTTAAAGTAATAGCAGTGTCAGATACTGAATGGGCATAACCTGTAGAATTTAACCCATTCTTTATGTTTCCAAATATAAGAGAAGCAATTTCTTTATGTGTTTTTGCTGAAGGACATCCTGGCCGTGGGACTTAGGCTGCCTGGGATTGACTCCATGCCCCCTGAATCCCTGTAAGAAGACAGTGGTAAGATAATGAACAGATGGATGGCTGGATGGACGGATGGATGGACAGACAGATGGATGGAATACTAACACCCTGTCCAGGGTATTTCCCATCTTGTGCCCTAAGCTTCTTGGAGCAGATTTCAGTTCCTCCCTTGACCCAACATAGGATAAGCATTTTGGAAAATTTATGGATGAATGATAGAATGTGGAAAATAAATTGGGCTCCCATACTTAAAGTATATATGCATTATTTCCAGATTAACAAATGGAGTGAAAATAACCGGAGAGCAACCCAGTCAACTACAAACTTCCGCTGGGAGTCCAGTTATCAGAACTAAAGCTCACATTTCGTTTAATTATTAAGTTGAGGAGAGGAAATGGATGTTATACAAGTGAAACAGGGGATACATTTGTTTCAGAGACAACGGTGGAGTAACTCTAACAAAGCCGACTCAGTTAGACAGCGCTTATCAAGAAGTGCATCTAATTGCAGGCAAATGGAGACCTGCCGGTTTGCTTGTGACAGCATGTAATTTGATTGAATCCCAATCACATGGAAGTTGCAGTGCAACTGAGCCTAAAGCTCTTCCTATTCTTATTTTCATTATAAGCATGCAATCCTTGTTGTGTTTAACCCTTTCTTTCCCTGTGATGTCAGTGTGAGTTAGTTATTAAAACAGAATTTTAAGGTGGTTGTGTAAAGAATTTGTTACTGAAAAATTGCATTATGCTTCAAATTCATGTTTAATAATTTTAAAAAAATCTGGATTTAAGGAGTTCAGCCCCTTAACCCCAGTTTCCAAAGTATCACTTTTTACCTCTGGGCCATGCTCCCAATATGTCACAATACCGTGATGCATTTAAGCCACACTTGCCTGGTCATATTGTTTTTCTCACTGACTGCTCTGTTCCTAAAGTCTTACTTGAGAGGCTCACCTTCTTTCTGCTCTTTTTTTTCTCTAAAATTTTCAAACTTCAGCATCAAAGCTTTAATTTTTTTTCATTTTCTCATCCAGCTCTTTTAATTTTTGGCTGCAGTCTGCAGAGATCGAGACAGCTCTGAGACACTGAGTGGGATAAAAGAGGAATAAGTACAAAAACATGTTTTTGTTTATTTATTTACTGTCAGCTCCTTACCCACCTCCCGTGAATGAATGAATTCGCATGAATTAACATCAAATACCAAAAATGAAGAAAGAACTGGAATTTTTCTGCGGAATTTCTTTTAAAGTGTATTAAAGTAGGTGACAACTATTGAAAGAGACAGAAAGGACGACAGCAAACAGAGCACTCCACACAACATAGTTTTTATGGCAATTACTGTGGAATAGTATGTCCACATAGTAATATACAGTAGTACAGCATAATAATTCTTATCATGTGATGGCTGTTATATAGTGTGGTAATGTTATATATAATATTACATTTATTCTGCCTTCATCATCCGAGATAACAGCAGTATGTGCCTGTCTCTGCGGTTTAGGTCTCAAAATCACATTTAAATTTTTTAAATATTAACTACAACACATGGTGGCATGATGGTTAGCACTGTCACCTCGCTCTGCCTGGCCTGGGGTTCAACTCCTACCTTGGGTCTGTGTGCGTGGAGTTTGCATGTTCTCCCTGCGCTTGGTGGGGTTTCTCTGGGTTTTCTGATTTCCTCCCACGGTCCAAAGACATGCAGGTTAGGTCGATTGATGTTTGCAAATTGCCTGTAGTGTACGTGTGCCCTGCAGTAGGTTGGCACCCTGCCCAACGTGTCCCCTGCACTGTGCTTCCTGGGATGGGCTCCAGGTTTCCTATGACCCTGAATTGGATAAGGTGGTAAAGTGGATGAGTAACTACAACCCCAATGACCTTCAGATTAAAAAATATATATATACCAGTTAAAATTTCCAGTATTCTGAGGCTTTATGTCTTTAACAGTTTAGCTAAATACCTTCCAAACCTATTGCAGTGTAATTCTTACAGTAGTAAGCATCACTAGTATTGTTACTCCAGAAATTGTATTTGCAGGCATGTAAAATGGTACAAAAATATAATCAATGTAAATGTTATGCCCATCTACCTTTGTGCATGTGTGTGTTAGCATGTATCACACAGGTCAGTCAATGCCTGAATTTTTATTGAAAATGGAGAAACAAAGGGATTTCAGTCAGAACGCCAAGTCAGTTAAAAATTTATGTTAGAACACATGCAAAGCTGACATTAAGGAAAAGGTTAGCTTTTATGAGTAATGAAATGTGCTATGCCCTAAAGAAAGCTTTTGTAATGCTTAATTAGAGAATGTAGTTAATTTTTAATAGCGTACACCTTTAAAATGCACATATGCATGATTTCAACATAAAATCCTTTATTTTATACACAGACTGTATATCTGATCTATGCCAACATTTTTTAATATCAGGATTAAAGTTATTTTCTTTATTTAAAATGTTTTATGCCATGTGTTTTGTGTAGCTACATGGCAACAAAAATAAAACAACAAATATATTTGTTGTTTTATTTTCTTTGCCATTTAGATAAATATATGTACAAAACAAAACATAGAGCATATGAAACCAACATTCAGGAATATAGAAAATTTCCTCAAATTTTTGGATTCCTCAAAATAGCCATCTTTTTCCCTAATAACAGATTAATAATGTTCAATCAAACATACTGTAATTATTGAAGCATTCATTTTTGATGCCTCAATTTTAAATCATACAATGAACTAATTAAGCATTCTTTGAAATGGAATTGTATTCAACTTAGTATGAAAGTGTAGCATAATAAGACTTTTCAAACAGTGAACTCCAATGATATTTAACACCCGTTTTTTCCTGTTAGTTGCAGTGATCTAAAGCTCATACCTGGAGGTATTGTGCACAATGCGGAGGAGTTATACCCACTCACAGTCATGACCACGTCTAACTGGAAATAAAGAGTGCATATGAATGACATGTCTTTGGGCTATGAGAGAGAAACAGAATACCTGAAAAAAAACCCCACGAACCCAAGAAGAGCATGTAAACAGTACACTCAGAGCCGGGGTCAGATTCCAGTCTTCAGTACCTGTTGCACCACAAATGCTTCTGAAACATCAACTTTCATTGGAAATGACCCTCTCATGTCATACAGGTGCACATACTCAATTATCTGCTCGGCTTCATATGAACTTTCTAAAATCAGATGTGCTTCTGTTCTTCAGGTTTTTTGAAGGCAAATATTTTACCACTTAACCCAAGAGACGACATTCTTTCAAAGATGTTTTAAAGAAGAAAAGAAACTGCCTGAGTTTCTCCAGCTTGTCTCCTTTGCGCTGTCCTGTCTGCTCACTGAGGATTATCCGTTGGCGCAGTTTCCTCACTTTTCCTTTTCTTTCTGCCTGCAGTACCAGGTTTTAAGTGAACTGCTGTGTGATGACACATTCCTTTGTGGAGGAGAAATTATTTCCCCAGGTAGCGCCCTGAGTGCTGGGATAGAACCAGCATAGGAGGTGACCCTGCTAGACCCAGTGCCCCCCCCCTCAAAGTCAGTGTGTGCCAGGGATTCAGTTGCTGCCTAAAGCTCCTCCCAGCCGCAGTGGGCTGCCCGTCAGATCAAATTTATGGCCATTCATGCTGATGTGCCCTGCCCAGTAAGGCAGAGCTGGGTGCAGG
Organism: Chitala chitala; assembly: GCA_025773905.1. Lineage (NCBI taxonomy): Eukaryota > Metazoa > Chordata > Actinopteri > Osteoglossiformes > Notopteridae > Chitala > Chitala chitala. The sequence continues at coordinate 2,205,519 of JABJVR010000029.1, forward strand.
TGAAGGAACAATGATACTGGTTGGCAGGTTGCCAGGTGGGGACAGTGATGTGGAAGTTTGGGAGATGCTCTGCAATTTCACAAGTCACATTCACTCACTTCATGTTGCTCATTAAGTCATCTAGGGTGTTAAGTCTCAAAATGCAAAGGAGGTTGTCACGGTGTCGTACAGAGCTATTGGGTCCTACATCTACTGAACATGTTCAACATTCCAACTCTACATACTTGTTTCTTGAACTGGAAGATGATGAAGAAAATGACATGAACTTTGTCTGGCTAATCTTGGAAAATATGATTCCCTCTAAATTTGTGCACACAACTTTGACTTTTAGAGTCTTGACAAGCATTTCATCTTCTAAAAATACGTTTTGTGTTTTGTTTTGTGACCAAATCAATAACACCCATTTGTACTTTTTAAACACTGCTTTCCCCACAAGCTCATAAAAGTACTTTTAATGCGTGGTTGAACATAAGTTTTTATAATATAATGAGTTAACGACGTCACCAGTAATGTATTTTGGAGACGGAGATCTAGTACCAAGCCTGTACATATAAATAAATATTTATATGGATAATTAATGTTCATTTGCTGTGCATTAATTGGACATACCATTGAAGATAAATCAAGATATTTTTCAGATACTAGCAGCCTTGTAGGATTATATTGTAGAAGCAAACTAAAAATATATATATTTTCTGATGGAGTTACACCGATGCTCGATCACGAGTCGGATAATTAATGTTATAAATTAGTTCTATTAAAGAGGAGTCTGGATAAACACAGCATGTCATAAACTGCCACGCCTTATCATCTTTCCATGCAAATCTATTTATCGTTACATTTACGCCATTATGATCACGTAATTAGATGGATATAAATAATAATTAAGCCAAGAGGCGCGACAATTTCCATATATTTATTAACTATTTCGACAAAAAGGCACAAGTTTTATTGCAGGCGCTCCACTGCAAATATCTAAGTTTCGGAGCATATAAAGCAATCTCGTATTAATCGTGTATTAATTCCATTCCAGTCACTCTATGATTCTGCCTCAGGTTTTGCTATTGACTCTATTTTTTGAGTCGCGGTGTGTGACACATTGAACATTATTTGAGATGCTGTATTTCATCGCTAGCAAAAAGCACAGAGCTTTTAATCCTCATACTTTGAGAAAAGCTAAAGACTACATAGCGGGGAAAATTTGTGTTGTTTGCCCGTGACGGATGGGAGTTGTCCTCTATCTGATATCTAAAGCTGAGCGATAACTGGCGAAGACCACATACCAAGCAGATGAACAGCGCTTTCTTTCAATGAGAGCAGAAGTGTTAAGACGCTGCAATGACATTCTGCTGGGAAGAACAGCAGTCGCGTACAGCAGCGGCGTGCACAAAATAAGCGTTGTTGGTTTAAATGATCGGTAATACAACTGTTATTGCGGAGGACATTCAAAGGAACAGATGCAATTTTTTCATACAGTGCAGCTGCTGTGGTTCCGCCGGGGTACTGTGAGGATTGTTGTTTCTTATAACTCGTTTTACTTTGACAGCAGTCTGCAGCTCTTTTAAAACATTTTGGGATTCTGCACGGCTGCGTGAGGAATATCGGCACAGTGCAGCACGGGAATGCCATGTGTCGTGGAGCAGCATAGAGGCGCATTGTGGTGCGTTTTGCACCGTGGACAGGTGGTGTTGTGTGTGCTGTGGGGGAAACAGCGTTGAGGACATACAAGCCGAGAGACAGTTGTCTTAAGGATGTCACGCCGGCATACGGGATCTGTTCTGGAAAGAGACAGGTGCGACAGCGAGAAGGAGTAGTTTACAAAAGGCGAGGGCGCCTGAAACGGCACTGGAATTAGGATTGACAAGAACCTGAGAAAAGATCTTTGCTCCGCATTCTGGATTTTAGTGCAGGGAGCGCAAGGAGGCAAGAACAGCTGAGACCCGCGCACCAGGCGCACCTTTTCTGAGACAGTCAATGGTGAGTGAAAAGAGCCCTCCGTCGAACAGGTTCGAAACGGGCTGAGGGTGTGATGGTCCAGGGGGGAGGAACGTGCACCTTGTGCAGAGGTGATGTTAGTCTGAAAACATTCAATTAGAAAACCCATTTGGGAGGCTCCAACTGTGTCTCAAATGTAAAATTATGTTTTATTCGTCAGCTTTGTCTGTCACTATTGTGTGAAACACCAGTGGTACAGATATTTTCAGTATGATTATCGGCATAGCATCTGTAAATCTTTTGTTCACTTAAGACTGTAAAACGGAAAGCTATCTAAAATATTCCTTGAAGTATCTTTTCCCCCGTTACCCAGTTAATGGTGTTGATTGCATTGCACCCGATCTTTTCAATATTTGAAACAAATAAGACAGATATAGTTATTCTTTACGCATTACTAAAACGTCTGCTATTGATAGCACGCACAGGCCTACTACACTGCATGTAAGGAAATAATATTGCCAGTTTTATTGCTAATATATTTATTTATTTCCATTTCAGTTTCAAAAGGTAATTAACATAATTAATATGAGAAGTTGTCCGACAATTTTGGACTTTGTACTTGCAGTATTGTCTGCAAAAATATTATTATGGTTCCTGTCTTAATAGTTTTTAAGTTATTTTGTATATTTGTTGTGAAACGGTTATATTTAAACATGAGGGTGTAGTTGACAATGGGTGGCACTGTGGTAGTGAGGGTTTGAACATAAGACCAAAAGATTGCTAGTAGAAGTACAGGCTAGGAGCATCACAGAATCTTCAAACAAGGTCCATAACACTGATGGCTTTGGTACAATGAAGAGCTTTGTAATTGGACAAACTGTATAAAACTGTAAGATGTGTACATCACTGTAGAGACCATGAAGATGGGTGAAATTAACACAAAACTGGAACATTATACTGTACAATTAATACTTGCATAATCTTTGTGTGCCTCTTTGTGTGAGACATTTGATAAGAGTCAAGGGCAGCAGTGTAAAGGTGTTTCACACAAACCCTTCTCTCAATCTCAGGAAGGGTCACCTTAATATGTGATCTCTTGCATTGTCTTGGGTAGGACTGTCTGTGCTCCCTGGGGAGTCCTGCAGAAGGTGCTGCTGGTGGCCGTTCAACTTGAGCTGAGCCCCGGCCCCCCAGTGGCCCCTAGCTTTCCAGTTCCCCCCCACACCCTTAGCCCCCCCAGTTCTCTTTCCCACTCAACCCCTTCCCTACCCCAGCTGCGTTCTTTACAGTGCGTTATTCGGGCCAGGCCAGATCGTGTCCGAATTAAATTTACTTATCTTGTGACAGATATGTGCTGAATTTCTGGCTTCCACATCCAGAATTTTCTCCTGACTCCTTTTTTGGAACAGCTACTATTATTGTGGACCTGTTTCAAATTCAAATACCCGTCGAGCTGCCTTTTGTTGGCCTGTGAGGTTTGTGGACTGGAAAGGCAGGGAAGTGAGTGAACTCCCCAAGGGTCAGAGCATTCCAATAGGGAGCTAAAATGTGAGAGAGGAGCGGAGCTGGACTCAAAAGGGGGCTAGGCAGTGGAGACGGTCCTGTGTAGCCGGTGAAATCTAAGGCAAATCCAAGGGAACAGGGTGACCCCTCCCCTTGCCATTTGTATCAGCCTGGCTCAAAACACAAGCCCTTTAATAATAACAGAATCAGTCTTTAGTCTGCCACAAATTGTGTTCTGCATGTCTTTCTCGTAGATAGAGATGTTTATATGTGGGTGCAAAGTAAGTGTTGGTACTGTGTGAGCGTGCCTTCCAGTCCACTAGTAGGAAAGAACAGCATATGCAGTTGGTGATTCATGGTCTATACTCCTTGTGCAGAGAGAGCTGGGAGTTCCTATCCTGCATTTTTTTACTGCTAATGTCCCTGACTTCCTCTAATAAAGTCCTCCACTAATTATACATGTAACATCATAAGGAACAAATTAGGTGAGAAACCCAAAGAATTTTTTTTACTGGACTGATGTGAGCACTCTTTCTGTGTTTTCTCTTATTATAAATTTCTCCAGAGCTAAGGGGTCTTTTATGTGTACAAAGTATAACACACATCTTCTGCCAAACAATTTTTTCAGGGTGTGTTTTATGAGGTCTTGCTTTATTTGTTTGGTGATTTCTGAGCTTTGCAAATGTTTCCCATTCTCCACTGTGCAACTTAAACTGTGCATTGGAGCTCAGATAATTCATGGAAAGTTGAGCATGGTGATGTATTATGAAGTTACTTAATTTGGACTGATCTGCAATTTCCCTTAACACACGTAGCCAGTGGATCCCTGCTGGTTTTATTGTGGAATTTGGAATTCTATAACGTAATGGAGAGGTTATGTGCATGTATTTTCTGTGAATATGGGCTGGTTGGAGGACGAAAAAGAGAGTAATATGGGGTTTGGGTTGTCTGTACTCTCAACTACACAGAAACCCAGTTATGAAATTTCTCGCACAGCACCCGTCAGAACAAATGCTGAGACCACTGCTCTTGGAGAACAGGTGGACCAGTGGGAGCCAGTTGGGGTGTGAGTGCTTAATCCATGTCACTAACTGCAGCACATTTTGTCACCACAAGTGGCTTTCACGGGGTGTATGGCAGCTTTAAACCAGCGTTATGGCTACTTTGTGTGGTCGTAGGTCAACCTGTTAACCCACTGAACCCTAACACCAACCACCCATCTCTACCCAGCCATCCAGAAACCCTCACCTGACCCTGAACCCTGATGTCTGACCCTCCTGGCATGCACAAGCTGGGAATGGTCACTGCCCACTGGGTCTGTGAATGGGATAAATTGACCGTAGCAATGTTCTCAGTCAGTACAGGCAGTTTGTACAAGGAACAGCTAGAAAAGAGAACTCTAGAGGGCATACTATTGTGAAATGCACAGGTTTGCTTCATCCTTAGCTATGAGCCTGCTTGGTGTGTCACAGAGTGTTAGCAGCCACTCCTCTCTCCATCATGATACATATATATTAATATGACTTTATTAATCCCAGAAGGAAATTCCTTCCAGTATTTAACCCATCCCCTAAGGGGAGCATTGGGCATCCAGCCACCCATAGCACCCAGGGAGCTAGCATTTGAATGTCTTATTCAAGGACACACCTGCCTAGGCTGGGATTTTAACCAGGAGATTCCCTCATCCCAGCTTGATGGTCTACCCGTTGAGCCACCAGGCCATTAACAAACCATGCCCCTCCCAGGGATCAGTTATGTCATTACTTTCTCTACGCTTATCCTCTGCCTCCATGCCTGCTTTTATTTTTCTCTTTTTACTTCCCTCTGTTTTCTAGCAAAGTCACTGACTGCAGAACTAAATCACGATTGCTAAATGAGAAACTTCAAAGACCACAGCAGAAGAGAGTCAGCTATAATGTGTGTGTGTGTGTGTGTGTGTGTGTGTGTGAGAGAGAGAGAGAGAGATGAGTGTCTCTGTTGGGTTTTTTAATTTTCTGGCACTGGTGCTACTGTGTGTATATATGGTATCTTGTTGGGGCGATTAGGCCTCTCTTACATTTCTTTGTTCGGAATATGACTAGTCAATAAAATATTATTCATACAATGTTATCGCCAAAAAATAGCTACTGACTGAATGTTCTTGTACAAAAGAGATGGTCTTCTTTGCGCCACGTTAAGGCTTGTGAGTGATAACAAAAGAAGCCCCCAGCACGTATGCTGCTTTTAGCTGGAAACTGTTATATTGTGGGAAAAACATAGAAAAAGCGCCAGACGTGATGAAACGCGGTAGGACACCTACTTTCTCGATGTGAATAAACAGACAGAATGTGAGTGGAATGTTTTTCACGGCCTGTTTGCCTGTCGTTTGAGCTCTGCCTCGTTGTGACTGTTGTTGCTGTTGTGTGTTAACGAGAGGAGAGACTAATGAGGGGCCACCACAAGGAGCCGAGGAAACATTGCCAGTTGGTCTGGCAACTGGAGCGGCTCCGCCTCTCTCCCCCGGTGTACGGCTGGCACCGACCTCTTCATTCTGCCTACCTCTGGGCTATTATTTGCAGAACAGCTGCTGCGGAGGTCAGTGCCTTTTTGGAGGGAAGGGACCGTGGGCCTGCATGACCTGCTGGAGAAGAGGCTCAAAGAAGCAATCAGTTCATTCACATGCCTGTGGCCTCACTGCAAGAGCTACGTGTTCCAGGAACACCATTACCTCCCTCCCCCACAACCCCTACGCTTTTCCTCATGTTGAGGCATAGAAGCTTGCGCACACACTCTTGTCCCTTTGAAGTCAGTGCTTTTTCTATACTTCGCCGTTCACACGGCTTCCTTGTGGTAAGTTCCACTTGTTTTAGCGGCAAAGCAATTAAAGGCTTACCGCATTCCGAGACCCTGGCGGGGGCAGCCATGCGTGAGTGAAGCGTGGAGAGGAAGCCCTCTGCAGTGCCAGAGTGGCAGCAGGGCACATGGGGGGTGGGGGGGAGTGGTGCCAGCAAGGCGCTGTGGTGTTGGACACAGTTACGTTGCACATGACAACAGGCCAAAGGCAGAGAGGCACGAATGAGCAAGGGGCATTGAGGAGACAAGATATGAAGGGAGAGGAAATGGAGACAAAGAGACACTTCTTTATGGACATAGTGGCTCCTGGAGAAGTCAAAATCAATCCAGCTGGAAATGTAGAGATCTTTATCTGGGAAAGTTGGAGATGAGAGCAGGTCTCTATGACGTTAGCGCATTCTAAATGCATAGGCCTTGAGACATGGGTTAAGGGTCACGTGGTTGCCGTGTGAAAGAGTTGAAGATGGTGTAGAATCTATTTGATGACCTTACTTACTGGTGAGTATCTCAGTAAAGCTGGAAAAAAGCTGCCAGATTTTCCCTGCCCCACCACATACAGTTGAGATTGGACCATCCAACATCCAGGGCTCTGTTCCAGCATTACAGAAAAAAACTAAACAAGCTTAGTGAGACCACCTTCAAAGATCTCAGGCACACCTGTGAGATTACTGTGTCAAAAAATATGTGATGTTTTCATGCTGAGATCATTTTAATGAACTGATGTTGTTAGAAATTGTTGTCTGCAGGATGAAAGTGGTTATATAAAATATATGAGTTGCAGAAAAGAGAAAACACCTGACCTTATTTATTTGGAAAAATAATATACAAAGGCTACATGGCAGGTTCCCTGCCAAATTATGTGAATTTATATGCTGTATGTGATACACGCATGTTAAAATGAGCAGATGTAAACAGGAGATTCACAGATTTCGTGTCGTCTATCACATAGCCAGTTTGTAACATCTGTCTACTGAGCAGCCTATATGGCTGGGTACTTGTTATCCTGGTCCGGCAGAAAATCTGGGCAGGAGAAGGGTCTAGGTAGTCAGGTATTTATATGCACATGTAAATGTTCATCACCTTTGCTGCATTGGTGAGTATGAGATCAAAATGGGGTTCAGTGATTTTGCAGGGCAGGGAGGGGGGGCATCTGCCAGTGACACCCAGCACTCTCACTTTGTTGCAGTGCATCTCTGGCCCTGATGTGCAGACTTCTGTCAGTGCAATGCCACATGAATATTCATGCCTCCCTGTCCTCTTGTATTAATGAGCTGGTGGCTAAAACCATTAGAGCCCAAACCCCTCCTCCCCTCCTAGTCCTCTTTAACTCATCCAGTTTGTTAGGAAATCCACGGGCCTGAAGCCTCCAGGCTGAGCAGCTCCTTTTTCGTCAGAGGGTAGTACGTAACCAATGATTCACGTGTACTCTAACCACACTCAGGCTTGATTGACGGAACCTCTTTTGCCTGTTAAAAATGGTCCTACTCCCAATGCATGTGCAGCGTTTTGGGACAATTTTCAGCTTGTACCTCAAGAGGGTCAGGGGAGGGTCGGTTTGGTCCTTGTGTTGAGTCACCTAGCCTTGCCTACTCATTCACCGTGAAGACTCTGGGCTCTTGGGTTGTCTGTCCCACTTGTCCCTTTTGCTATAACAAATCACAGTCCTGTTTGTGTGCAGTTGTTTACTTCTCTTGTTGTTTAACCTTTAAACAATTATCTTCCGGATCTATATAAAAAGCGTAGCTTGTCCATTCTGTTTTATTTCAGCACTGACTCATTCTCTCCACAGCCACGGTAGTAGTCACAGATATTTGAGCCTGTGTTCTAAGCAACCATAATAATCTTCCATAACACAAGTCATAGAGATAAAGCATTTATTTAATCAACTGTAATAGTGAGATACCCTGATAACTTGCTACATTACTGTTAACAATAAATTAAAAACAAAAGAACAAAAAACCATTTTATAAATACCTACCTGTATATATTAATATTTTCAGAATCACTTATTCTTCCAAAGGAGAAATGTCTATTGAGACATATACTGTGTATATGAGTTGTGCACTAGGTCAACTTTAAATAGGCTACATCTCCTGTATGATAAATTGTATATACTTATCATGTTAGCCTAAGTGTAGTACACCCATGGATCTTTTTTATTTCTGTGGATTTTGTTGGCAGATTGTGAAATTCAAACACACCAAATTATCGCAGTTCTGCTGTGACAGTCATTTTTTATTGGAACCAGTCTAAGCATGCATTTACATAAACGATTACAGCGTCTTACATCTTCCTGCGCTGAGAGTGTGATAATTTAATTGCTCCTGCACCAGGGTCGAACTCTTGGTTACAGCAGTGATGGGAAGCTGAACCCTGCTAAATTTTAAATATGGCAGTTATTTCTGAGTGGATGTTTTATTTCCTTCCCTTGGACTGAGATGTTCCACTCCAGTTCCTTGGCGCTGGGGATTTTGTGACCCCCCCCCAAACCCATACACTGTTATTTGGACTTTCTGTTATGGGCCACTAATGGTCAGGGCTTTGCACCTCTGTAGCTCATGTGGGATCAGGCCTTAATAGGGAGACAACATGAGAGGTTCCGGTGTTTGATCATCAGCCTACACTTCTCTCATTGTTACTTGCTCTTGTAAATTAATATCTCTCTGGCTTTCTCAGTGTTATTTAACCAATACTTTGTGACAAAGGTAAGTCTCTTTTTCTCTTCCTTTGAATTTCTCAAGTGTGCAGCCAAACGCACGTCCAAGGTAGCTGTCTCTGCTTTTGAGACTGACATGTTTGTCTTGTGAAATGTGGGCAGAGAAATATTGTTTCAAGGGCCTGATGTTTGGCAGTGCAAATCTCAGGCTTTATCTTCATAAATTGGCTCATACGGTCAGATTCAAATAAATATGAAAAAAAAAATCCCTGGATTTTTGCTTTTGTACAAAACACGCATTACTGGTTAGTAAGTGGCACATAACCATTTTTTTCTAAACAAGCTATCCTCAGAGGAATGTGAATTAACATGCATTCTTCATCATGACTCTGTAAAATTAAATTTACATAATGCCATTTGCCAAATATATTTCCAAGATTGCTGCTGGTAAGTGAGGACACTTTAATTGTATTTTCCCTCTGCCTTAAAGTGTATGCTGACTGATAAGAAGAGTGGTGCCAATTAGGTCTGTATATATTTGCACACAGAAGAATGTGTGGCTTGATAAATATATACTTTTTTACCTATAGCATGATTTATCTTCCTGCCACGATTATCAGTACAGCCTAAATACACCTGAAATGGTGTGAATATCTTACAAAAGTTAAGTGCTGTGCGCACGTCTTTACAGCATGAGCACTGCAGATAGCCTGCTTCACAGGAGCAGCTGCGCTATTCCCATTCCCGTCTGGCCCTCTGCGGTGCGTTTGCACCAGCAGGCGGAGAGTCCCGGAGATTTGCCTCGTAGATTTGAATCGTCAGTGAACAGAAAAAGCCATGCAAATCCCAGCTTCAGCAGCTGTGCAGAGCCCTTCATTAATATAATAAGACTGCTCCATTATCCTGAGAGCCGAGCTGTTGCCGAGCCTTGCCGCACGGCACACTTTTTTTTTTTTTTAATGGCGGCCTTTCCTAGCTCTTCCTTTTATTTATTTATATATATGTCGTTTAGCTTTTGTTACGTCGGCAATAGGGAAAGTGGAAAAGCTGATTATTGTGACAGGAATCTATTCTGTTTGCGTTTTCCTCCCCGCCGGCTGAGTGTTCTGCGCATTGTTATGCTTGTTTCTCGCCACTGATAAGGAATAATTGCTGTTGCGACTGCGTTCGTCCTGGAGTGTTCCCTCTGCATTCGAGCTCAAGAAATGTTTGGAGACTGGCATTAGCTCTGCAACGGGTCCGGATCGGAGCGCTGGCCTTGACTACTGCTGGAGGTGACCTGAGCCCAGCTAGTCCGCCTCCATTTTTCCATGGCCGAAAGGGCCGAGATGAGAGGCGTGCGTATGGACAGCACAGACCTGCGGCTATTCTAAGGGTCCGGATTATTGAACCATCCTCGCTGCTTGCGTCACGCTTAATGTGGTTAATTAGAGCATGTCCGCTAATGAACCACCGCCTTGGAAAGAGCTGGTTTGCGACACCTGCGTGGGCAGAGACACCCTCCGCTCTCTGGCGCCACATCTGTTTCCCTGGAGTTACTGCAACTCAAAGCTTCGGTTTCATAAGAAAGACTTCCTGCCTCTCTGTTAGACCGTCTCTATGGTACCGTCCCACAGGGATTCCGTGACCCACTTCCACTGGAAGGAATAGGGAACAGTCTGACGGCATGTTGTTTACTGCCAACGATGTGCCCATTGTCAGCAATGCACTTTGTAAACGGGGCAAAATGGAAATATTTCTTGTATTTGCAATATGACTTTACCCTAAAAGTTGTAGCTGTTTTGGTCCTTTGGGGAGATGTACTTGCATGTAAAATATGTAAGTTGGAAGTTACACTCCTATAGTGAAAAGTTTGTTGTCTGTCGTGGCCTCAGACAAATCCTTTGCCTTGAATCCTCATGGGAGTGATACAAAAATTACATATCTGTGGAGTGTCTCCCTGCAAACGTTCCATCTTCCCAAGTATCTGGAAAGCTGTAATTAAGATCGATGTGATATTGCACACACTAAAAGCCCTTTTGCAAGCGTTGCCTTCGTGAACACGATTACTGCTGTCAGGCCACGCAGGTTAAAGCCATACCATAGTTGTTGTAAGACTTCCTGTCCTGAATGTGAACCTTTTTTTCACACATTTCAGTCCTGCCTGCAGTACTACTTCTGAGCTCTATGAAAAAAAGGCTTACTTTCCAATGGAGACTGGGAAGCGTAGCTGTTTCTGTCCAGTGCCTTTCTTGTAAAGGTGGTTTATTGTCGAAGCAGCCCTCAGTCTTCACCAGCACTGTTTACTGAATTGGGCCAATCTACTCCCCATTTGACGCCAATGCACAAGTTTTTTTTTTCCCGTTAATATTTCAACAGTCATTATAAACATCAGGAAATTATTGGATTTAGCTCCTGTTACTAATTATAATGCCAGTAATGTATAGGCAGATTTACGTATGTCATCATGATCAATAGAGAGTGGCTGTGTGAGTTCACCTGAACAGACTTTACTGTGGGCTCTGTTCTGTACTGTTACTGAAGAGTACAGCAGTGTAGTTAATTGGATGACTCTGCATTCAGAGGTTAACATGAATGTGAGCTAATGGACCATTACTGCGCTATGACAGTGCAACAGTAAACAGTCAATTGTGGAACCCAGCAAAAAATAGAAACAACAGAGTGAAATGCTGGTTTTGGCCAAAGTGTTTTTTAAGCAAATGTCACAGCTCTAGGTACAGTAGATAAAAGGCATAAATGCAACGCTTAGGTATTTCCAATTTATGTTAATGTGTGTGAAGCAGAATCTTTGAATTAAACCTGTACCCAAACAGTGAAGATGGAAAAACAAAATTGCATTACAGCACTGACTGCATCATTACATACTTGCTGTCCTACAAGTACATTGAACTCTGCTGTGCTATTTCAGGAAGAGATTTTGTTTGTCTACCTCAGATTAGTTCATGCTAAATTGAAAAAATCCATTTATTAAAAAGCACGGGGGGTGAATTTCAAATATGTCTTAATTTAGAGTCCAACTTGTCCCACCAACGATTACCTATATTAACTAGCTATTTACTGCTAGTTAATATAGAAAGCTGAGGCCTCTATTGAAATGGTTGTGGATGAATTTACTGTGTGTGCAGGTCTGAATGCATCTGAACAACTTTCTGCCTTTTAATAGTTTCTGTGACACAGTCATCTGAAAAGAGAATGCCAGTGGCAAGACCTAGATAGTCCAGAATAGAGCAGTCCCAACAAAGCAGGCAAATGATTAGACATGAAAATACAGAATAACATTCAGAAGTACTTTTTGTGCTTTACAATGTGTAAAAAAAGTGAGCAGAGGTGGTGGGACCTGCACGTCTGTCACAACAACTTGTGCCAGTGCTATGAGAGGCTCTGTAACATTTAGATTTTTGTCGGTCACACAGAACTCTGGTGCTCCAGTTGACCAGTCCATTTGCTTTTCTGGGTCACGAGCAGCTTTGGTGCAGTTTGTAACACTGTTTGAGAGGTGTGCAGCTCATAGATTTATACTTTAGACAATGCATGGTTGAAACCATGTAGTGGAATTTTCCTCAGACAAATACGGCAATGAGAATAACAAGCAGTTTGGTGAGTGGCTCTGATGTAGAACAGCAGGTCAGGTTTGCAGGAGACTGTTTTCCCCACCGGCGGGGAGCGGCGTTAGGCAGATTTGTCTCTCTGAGTCACGGTGAGCCGTAAGCTGCAGGAAGTGATGCGGCTGGCTTGCATTCAGCTCACCTGTTATGCTGAGAAATGATGCTGGCACGGTGACTTAGAGGTGTGGCAGGAAGGCAGACGGTGTCAGAGGCAGTGACACTATGGTGTGTGCGCGCGCGTGTCTGTGGGGTATGTTTGTTTGCGTGTGTTGCAGACAATGTAGCGGGCATTTCAGCTGCTTTGACAAACACGTTTTCAGGCTGGCAGCAATATACGGTGCTCCGGGCAGCTCGACAGAGCTTGGCAGCAGCTCCAGCTCAGACTAGCCCTGGAGACACCAGTTTGTTAATTAACCAAAAGATTACACTGATTCACCAGGGTGATAAACAGGAAGAAGAAATTTCTCACAGGACTGAAGAAGGCTGTCATTTTACAGGAGAGACAATGATTCAGATGGAAATTCAGACTTAGGTTATTGTACCGCCAACCAAGAAGCTATAAAACTGTGCTATGCTTGAAAAGGATCTGATATCTTATTAGTGCTATGAATTATGGCCATCGTCCACTTACTATGCTGAACTGTCCAAAAAAATGACTAGTATCAGCCCTGCGTTTTTTGAATGTGCTGAACACATTGAAATTTTTGCCAAACTTAAAACCATTATTCACACATGAAATACTTCCGTTTGGATGCCAAGCTATGAATGAGCACAGAACAACTGCCTTAAAATAAAGCTTGGGTGTTGGCTAATCAAAACAAACCTGTGAGAATTTCATCCTACCGTCAACAGATATCATGGTGACCACTGGTGGAAAAGCTTAACGCTTTTCCATGCCTGAAAGGACCCCTGCCTGTTTGTAGCGTGCCTCGCTTGTTTTTGTATGGCTCACATTCAAGTGCCTATTTATTTGTAAATGTGAGAGAGAATGGCATGCCCCACCCTGTGCTGCCCACTACTGCTACCCGTGGCTTAGCACCCGCTTCCCTTCACCTGGACCCAGGAGACATGGGAACAAAGTGTGTCAAGTCCAGTTAGGTACGAGGAGCCGCTGGAGTCGTGACTCTGGGTGACAGCCATGCAGTCAGCACAAAACAGCCTTCACCCTGCTCTCCCTCTGGCCGCTTTGGTGCAGCCTTCACCCTGCACTACCTCTGCCCGCTGTGGTGTGGCCTTCACCCTGCACTCCCTCTGCCCGCTGTGGTGTGGCCTGCTCATTGGAATGCCTGCCCGTTGCTCGCATTAGCGCTGCAGAAGGCTGTCGTCCTTTGCGGGGTGAGGCTGGCAGATATTGCACTGTGTTTTGGATGGTTAGGTCAGACTTTGTGGAGATAAGCAGCACAGCTTTGAGTGCTTCAATGAAAGTGAAATGGCGCAAGTCATAATTACTGATTAAGCTTCTCTTTTTCAATGAAATTGTCAGTGCAACAATCCAATATGTTTTTTTATAAAAGGATATGTGTTATAAAGACATAAGAATCTTATGCCTCATTTGTTTTAAAATCCCTGCCCTGACCAAAAGAGAAACGTGGTGTGCTGAGTGTAGTGTACAGTTTGATTGGAAATAGCTACTCCTGCTCTTGGTAGCTGGGCTGGTGGCTTTGTAAGCAGGGGGTTCCCTACCTTTGGTCATCAGCCTACACTACAGCCATGTGCCCCCAGGGTGGGTGCTCAGAATTCCCATAGTTCTGCTGTACCCTGAAATACAAATAACAACCGGTTACACCAGGGGCATGCACTCCATATGCAGTGTTTCCAGTGATCAGTCACTACTGCCTACTGTAGTTAGACATATGCTTTGACTGATTAAATTTTTGTGTTTTATTTTTATGCAGCCTTCTCGGTGCAATCCACTGATCCATCTATAAACAAGCTCCAATATGTTCTAAGATCCCTTTGTATTTCCTGCGAAGTCAGACCAAAACCAGCATCACCGGAGCAGAAGCAAGAAGGTGTTTAACTACTTGGGTTTCTTCCCAACTTTGGTGGCATCATTAAAAAGAATTCAGCTCTGCCGCCTTGTTTCAGTAAACACTTTTTTCACACACGCACACACACACAGCTGCATACTAAAAGCACTAACCTTAATTGTTTGCCATGCTTAAAAATGATCATTGCCTAGCTGTGTGCCAAGCTAAGGGCGGCACTTACATGTTGTTGTCCTTATGAGCCAACCTGTAGGTCTTTGGGCCCTGCTTCCTAGGACACCTCCATGCTGGCTCAGTTTGACAACATGTGATGAGTTCACTCATAGCCTTTTCTGACCTCCCACTCCTATAGGGAGGGCCAGCCTATCAGCAGCCTCATCAGGGTTTCCATTCAGCTTGTGGGGCTGGTAAACAGAGCAGTGCGTGACAGCCTTGTACTGGAGTGAAAAGGCAGTGGAGGACCCTTTTGCTTGGCCCTCTGCAAACTGTCAGGCGTGCTCTCTGCTACCAGACAAGCTGCTGAAAATTATAGTGGAAAACGGAAAGGCGTGAAAAATGTGGGATGAAACACCCACCTCAACAGTTTGCAGGCTTTTGACGAGATTTTTGTGAGTGAGGCGGCTGTTGCGAGAAAGGCGACTATTGCACCTCCTCTGGCGTGGTGCATCTGCTGAGCCAGAAGCCTGGAGCAGGTGTCCTTGCTGCTGTGCTGCTGGTCTCTCAGGGCAGATGGGGAGGGGGTTGTGGGGGACGTTTTGTTTGCAGTACAAAGACGAGTCACGGATTTGCCCACGTGAGGTGCATTAGAACACATGCTGAGGGGAAACTTAAAGCAGGACAACAGGGCCGTTACTAGAGTAAAACAGTTTCAGGAGAAGTTTTGGGGTGGGGGTGGAGCTCTAGGCCAGAGAAAGTGGACCCTCCCGCTTTCTGAGGCACCGTCAGTTCTAATCTCTTTATCTGACAGCTTCTCCGTCCTAGAACCCTAGTACCCCCCCTCTCATTCCCAATGGCCCCTGGCAGGCTTGCTAAAAACCCTGCTGTGCCTGTTGTTCAGAACCTGATGCATTTGTTCTGTGACAACTCTGATGCTGATTTTGCCGCATGCAGATTCAATAGCCGTGCACAAAGGAAGCTAAGCAAAAGACGGGAGTGTTGACTCAAGGCTTGTGCTCTGCAGAGGTGCAGTACGCTGCCGGCATTTGAGGGTCCACACCCACCCACCCCCCTCATCTTGGGAGACCGCCTCGGTCCGTTCCTGCGCCCTGCTCTTGCCTTCCGTCCCATTTTGATGAAGGAATATAAATATGCCAAATAGACTGCGCTTCCAGATGGTGGCTGGTACTGAGAAGTGTCACCACTGAGGCATGTGTAGGCTGAATGATGAAGCCCACAGTCCTTGGCAGCTTATAAGGGGGAGCTGGGTGGTGGGTGGGGGGCACGGGGGAGGGGGGTTTGGGAGACACGGCAAGGGACCTCCAAGTGAACCAAGGAGCTGCTGTAAAATAACTCTTGCAAGTGTTATTCTTGGCAGATCAACAGTCATCGTTCTTTCAGCGAGTCTTTGCGCTTGTGCCGTTGCTGGCAGCCGTGGGCCTGAGCGTCTGGCTTGCCGGTGGTCCTTATCACGCGAATGACCCTGCGATGACCCTCAAGAATTGGACGGGAGAGATCGCCGTGGGTGAACAGGCTGACCGCCCCACCTTTTCCTGCAAGCATGAATACATTTACTACATGCTAATACAGCACTTTCAACCCCATTTTTTAAGCCGTGCCTGTAAATCGGTTTGTGTGGGTTCGCTGTCCATTTCGCAGCAGTTTGCCTTGCGGAATTTGAACCCGCAGGCTTTTAAATCCAGGCGCCAGATGTTTTTTTTTCTGTCAATGCTAGACCACTTAGCAGGACCATCAGCCCCCTCCGGTCCCCACTTGGCAAAGACTGGCTGAATGGTGCCGGTTTGTATCCCGTTGATGTGGCACAGTGGAGGGCCGTAGCCCCGTGTGCTTGTTGACAGCCACAGGGACTGGTGTTCCTGCTGTTTGGTGATCCCATTAGAGACAGGCACAAGTGCTGTTAAGTGTGTCTGGATGCCAAATCATTCATTTCCCTACTGTGACTGTCACTAAGGTAAACAGCGAGCCAGAGGCAGCCACAAAGGGGAACAGAAGGTGACCACTTTCATTATGGGCACAAACCTGAAGATGCCTGTTAGCATTAGTGGTGCACAGAGTGGGCAAAAATCATAAAAGAGTCTCCTTACTGTGCCACGTGATGACCCCGGAGTCTGTGAGGAGATCCAAAGGAGATGCGCTACAGTGTTCATTAGCATATAAATTGCCCGAAAATTGAAATCTGCATAATGATATTTAATAAAAACTCGACGTCTCCTTTGCCCATATTTCAGGCCTTTACTTAAGAAAATGGCTCTTAGGAAGAGACACTATTAGCCAGCCCTGCTTGCCCTTGATCAGGTGAGGACACTCTGATTGATTCCCTTACCGCTACATGTCCCTGTGGATTTGGATGTGAATCACCTGACTCCTCACCACCCTCCGCTGCCTACAGGATGGGCATCCTGGTGCTTAATGTGGCCAGATCTCACAGGTTGTGTGACTGAGAGACAGTGGCATTGCCCATTGAAGAACCACTCTCCTGTACTGATTCACTGTGTTGTAGTGGATCTGGATTGGTTTGTACTCTGGTGTATTAAGAGATTAGAAGTAAAGCACTGTTACTATCAGAGGTGATGGTATCTATACAATTTATCCTACACATTCTCAATGAGGTTCCCTATGATGAAATTTTCATTTTCTTTTTTCTGTTTCCGTTACAGGCAAAAACCTCTGAAATGTCTGATAGAGTTATGCCTAGTATAGCTGCGTAGAGGAGGAGGCTAACCTTCTTGATTTTACTGCTTAATGAGACTCTTGTTTTATTCAGTGTCTAAACCAGCCTCTGTGTGAGAATTTTTATGTGCATGTGCGGGTTTGTGCGTGTGTGCGCACGCCCGTGTGTGTGTGTGTGTGTGTGTGTGTGTGTGTGTGTGTGTGGAGGAGTGGTGTGAGACACCCATCTACCTTATCTTAATGCAAAGCGCTACCCCAGCCCCAGGCTCAGAGCTGACTGGAATTTGATCTCTGCTATGATGAATACCTGTCTGTCTTTATATATCCATCCCTTTGCTCTCTGTTCAGGTAGATGACTGTCCCCAGGGAATGCAGTGGGCTGTTGTGCCTGTGAGATCCTGGGAAGAAAGTGCACGTTCTGGCTCCCTAACTGGAGAATGGACGAGCCACATTCGGGGTGTTCTTCTGCACATTTCCTTCTTTATTTCCCTGTGGGTCTTACGCAAGCTTTATGGGTTACTTCTGGGCATATCGGCTGCTATTGATCTGTCAGCTGAGCTCCCCCTGCCACAGAGCCAGCCAAGGGTGGCAGAGTTAATGCCACATACACATGGCCCGTGAGAGTAGAAAGGTGGTCTAGCAGTGGAAGTACAGGCATGGATGTGCCCTTACAATTTTCCTGATGTGATTTTCCTCACTCTGCTTCAGGAACTTGGCATCTGGTACCAGGCAAGGTAATGAATACAAGTGCTAGAGAAAGGTCCTTGTCCAGACTGTTTACACAATGTAAATAATGCAGGAAAACTGCACACTGAAAGCAGCGTGACTGACAGCCACTGGTAGATCGGGCGTGGATTTATAACTCACCAATGGGATCTACAGATTGATTGTTGCTGCTGACATTTACCCAGCAACAGTATGAACGAGCAGTAAATGTGTCTGCACATAGTTTGACTTTTCTTATGCATTATTTATATACTGTGTATATTTATGTCTGTGTGTGTGTGTGTGTGTGTGTGTGTGTGTGTGTAATGGTTTGTTTTTATGGTTTGTTTTATTTTATGATAAATATTTCAAAGTAATTATAAGGCATGCTTTGTAAAGCCTGATAATACTGGAATGTCTATCTTAAGAAGAGGGAGAAGGTGTGCTGTTAACACCACACTACATGTGTCTTGTCAGAGTTGTAAAAGCAAGTTTATACTTAAGTGTGTTAAATCCTTTAGAATCAAGAAATTAACAAACGGGACGATAATTTTAAATGCGAAGGTCTGAGTAATTGTTTTGTGGTTTTTAATTAGCAAAATAATTCAATTTTATATCGCCTGTTTGTTCAGCCTGCAGGTCCTTGTCATTTGTGAATCATTTGACTATAGTTAAGTACATTTAGGGTTTTTAAAGTCTATATTCAGCAACAGGTAGTCTCAGATCTTGAAATATGGTAATTTATCAAACAAAACAAAAACTCAACTGCAAAAATATCACCATTAGGAAAGAAAATGCAGACTGCTTGGATCTCTATAGAATTACCTGCATGGTGAGAAGCTCATAAGCAAAGTGAAGTTGAAAAGTGTAGAATCAGAGATTAAGTCTAAAATTCATCACCTGGAAAGTGTGTATTTGCATGTGAATTAGACAATTAGTCATTCTGCATCAGCACAGTTTAGTCATAGCAATAAATCTGAACAATACAGGAGAGTGGGAAATTGGTGTGAACTGAGCAAGACTGATGGGTACGCCTGTGTGTAGAGCTGTATTATGTGAGAATGTTAACACTTCTCTACTGAACATGCTACAGAATACCAGACCAGAGCAGCAATTTTTTCTCCCTCAGGTTCTTTGTTGAAAGAGAAGCTCCAGGTGGATCTTCTGTGAAGCCTTTCATTACAGGGCTGGTTCTGTAGTATCAGGTTGCTCTCAGGCGTTCAGCTCTCTGAAGGAGATCACACACTCCTTATCTCTCCCCCTCGCTCGCTTGTGTGGAGGCTGGAGGGAGCACAGGGAGGAAGAGGTGGAGACGACGAGGGCTGCTCTGTGACCTTTCGAGAGGGCAGGTTTTCTCAGAAATGCAGAGATATGACGGGGTGGCGGTCTGCTCTGTGCTTGGCTCTCCAGAGCAGGGATAAGGGGCCTGTTTCACAGCACAGGCTGCTCCTCGAGCTGAGAGATCAGTGAGATTCCTCTCATGGTGGAGATGAATGAGTAGCACGTGTCAGCTTCTCAGCCCACATACAAGCATGAACACGGGCGCCAACGCACATGCAAGCACACCCGTGCTCAAGCACACACACGCTAGCAGGGGTGCAAACACAGATGCGGGTGAGCATAACCACATGCATGTAAATGCTCACACAATGGCTTATACATGAAGGTGTGGACATACGGAAACACACCAGCTCGTATTCACTTGCAAACGCCCACATGCACACACATATACCCATGGATTACACACCCTACACATCCTATATATATATATATATATATATGTGTGTGTGTGTGTGTGTGTGTGTGTGTGTGTGTGTGTGTGTGTGTGTGTGTGT
>JABJVR010000029.1:2225524-2251603 GCA_025773905.1 Chitala chitala
GAGAAAAGGTGTGTGTGTGTGTGTGTGTGTGTGTGTGTGTGTGTGTGTGTGTGTGTGTGTGTGTGTGTGTGTGTGTGTTATAATGATGAAAAGAAGACCAACTATGCTAGTTGAACTGTGC
Organism: Chitala chitala; assembly: GCA_025773905.1. Classification (NCBI taxonomy): domain Eukaryota; kingdom Metazoa; phylum Chordata; class Actinopteri; order Osteoglossiformes; family Notopteridae; genus Chitala; species Chitala chitala. The sequence continues at coordinate 2,225,646 of JABJVR010000029.1, forward strand.
TGGAATAAAAGGACTCAAACAGGATTTAAACTGGTCTGAAACTGAACTAATAAAACATGGAAGCAGGATTTAAACTTGACTGAAATTTGAATAAAACTGGACTGAAATATGGTTAAAACTGGAATGAAAATAGATATGAAACTGTTCTAAAAATGGACAAAACCTAGACTGAAATAGGACTGAAATTTTTCTCACAGTGCTTGTATTGAATGTTTGCATTGCCAAGCAAAAAGAATTCACACTCATGTTCAACTGGGGACAGAAGGGACACGAGTCCAGCGGAAAGTGCAGCTGGCATGGTACTGATTGACATTTGACCTTTGGACACTCTTTCATTTCCACACCTCCCCGGGCGGTGACCTTGCTGCTGTTCACCCACTCTTCCTGTGAGTGATTCAAAGCCGTGACGCAGTGTGTCTCTCAGTCAGGCCAAACCTTTACGGTAAACACGTCATAGTGGGAGGCATGCAGACAGAATGCTTGCCCCTGGGGAGAACCTGGTTGTCATCGATCAATGAGAACAGAACGCACGGTGAGGAACGCTGAATCCTGTCACAAATAATGCAGTAAATGGCTGTACATTTTTTAATCACATTTGTCCAATACTTGCCAAACATTTTATCAGTGAGACAGGCTGCATTTGTCTCTCTCACTGTCAGAATGGCCTTTGTTTTTATTCCCCTCCTGTTCCCAAAATCCCCTTCTCTTTGTCACAAAGGTGTGCTGTCTTCCTGTTCAGATGCTCACTGCATCCCTCTCCATCCATTCTCTCTCTGCATCCCCCTTTTAGTCAGGTCCCACACTCCTATTTGCTGACTCTAAGAACTCACTGCCTATCTTCCCCCTGTTATAATAGAATAGAATTGCTCTGTCCAGCATTGCTAACAGTTTCCACGGTAACAGAGACGGGAGGATAGGCTCTGAATGCAGCGGTGCTGGCATTTTTATTGCTGCATTTTGTGCTGGATCTTCTAATTCTTATTAATATGTTGAGGTCTACAAGATAAAGGATGTGGTATAAATTGCTAAGTAATAACATACAATACAACAATAGTAAGAACACAGCATTTGTCATTATCATTCAATTTATACCAAACTGTCATACACCTGTTAGGTCATGTCCAAATAACAGGTAATAATTACAATATATTATAGAATTCAGAGGTAATCTGCTCTTGTAGCTAATAAGACAATAAATGCCTTGTAGAGACATTTTTATTAACCGCTTAATCTTGCATTGCTGAGATTTCCCCAGGCTACACGGACGGCAGGTTTCCTCAGCCGTGTTGGGCTAGTCATGCCTGTCATGAAATGGTGCCACACAGGAGTGTGCAAAGTCTGAGAAAGAAACTCGTAAACAGCAGCACGGGAGTGGCACCATCACTCACTGCTACACATCTCCACACACGCCTGTCCTGGTGAATCCTCTGTCTTTTATGAGCACTGCATAAATGAAGTGCATTTCACAGGTTGGGACACTGTAACTGTCCAGCACAGTTCCAGCCATGTTAAAGAGAAAGGACAGGACTTGTGTCGTGCAGCAAATTACATTCACTGAAATATTGTAATGAGAATGAATACTAAGGCTATAAAGCCATCGTTGACTGCAAAGAGCAGTTTTCTGGTAACTTTGTGGTGCCGATGTCAGTGTGTTTGTTATTTTTGGAGAGCATAATGTCATAGTGTCTCTATAAAAGGTGGGTGGTAAAGAGATAGTGTAACCCTAACCCGGCACACTACCTACCTCTGAGAGAGTTGGATATGGTGCGGGGAGGGGCTCAGTAGTTATATTTAGACTGACCTGCCTACCCGTGAGTATGGGGGGGTAGGGTGGGAGACAGGTGCAGGCCAGTCATCATGGAAGAATACTGGAGTCCACCAGGCAGATAATGGAGGCCCGATCGACAGTTCAAGCCTGCTGCTATATTTAGAGAACGGACTGGGAGGAGGGGTCCTAATGCCCACTGTTACGGCTCCCTTGTGGATGGGATTAAGAGATGCCTCTTTTGTTTCTTCTCAGCTGGGCATTTGTTATGTGGTTTTAACCATGCCGTGACGGATTGTGTTCTGTGCTCGCATGTATGTGTGCGCACACTTGTGTGTGTGTTTGTGTGCACGCACATGCTTGTGTGCATGTATGTCTGTGTGTGAGAGTGAAAGAGAGAGCACACACGCGCGTGTGTAATTTAACACTCGGGTCTGAGGTTTATACAATGTCTGTGTGTCAAACGCTTCTCCCCCGGTGACACGTTAACCCTGGCCACACAGAGCATATGTCATGGCGTTTGCTATGTGAAAGGGGCAGCTGTAGGCTCTCTCCTGACCATGTGCACCTTTACTTCCCTGAATCCCCAATACATCCCACTCTGCTTTAATGTGCAGATTTTTTTTTCCTGTTCTTGTGACAACCCCCAGGGTGACCGGCTGTGTGCAGTCGGAGTGATTAGAAGCGCAGCTGACTGATTGGCAGGCACAGTGCGGGGTGAGAGTCCCCACAGTAACCACGGCAGTAATGGAGCGGAACAGACACCCTATCGCTGGGTCCATCCCCAGGGTCGACCCGCTGCTCCACCCTCCTGCTCACTAAGCTCCTCAGCCAGCAGGCGTGGGGCGGTCCGGGAACAGAAAGCGGATATCTGCTGATTACTCTAACACATTGGCCGTGCTGTAATGAAATAAAACTGGAGCGAACCATTTCAGGCGCCGTAAAAAAAAAAAATGCTGCTTTGATTTCATGGGGAAAGGGCGCAGTTAAACCAGGTCCTTTTTTGGAAATGATTTAGCCCACATGTTCATTTTACAGATGCACTGTCCTAATTTGGATCAAGTCTGTGTTTTAGTGAGGCTGACTTTCATCAGACGTGAGTCACAGTGACTTAGTCATTCTGTGAACTTCATTAATAAATTTTAGACACTTTCAGATGTGTTTATTTTGAAAGAATTGTCTGTATTATAACAATTATAACAACGTCTTTGATCACCTTGAATAGTCATTTTTTCCCAAATCACGCACTGCAGTAGTGAGTTTGCATGGGATTTGATATATGTTTGCAATATGTTGTGATAATCACTAGGGCTTGAGATATAGACTGGAATTAAATGAAGTCTTGACCTTTTATTAACTTGTAAATTTCAGAGCTGGCCTTTTCAGCCAGAGAAATGCGGCTCCAGTCCTACAGATAATCCTCTTTTTGCCGGTAAATTTGAAATTATGTGGGGAGCAAAGTTTAGATTTAATCTGAAGCAAATTCCAGCAGCAAGGTTAAGGTCAGAGTCACATAAAGGGGGAGCATAGGAGGAGAGACCTGGGGGGTGATGAAATGGTCTTGCTAAGATTGGGGGGGGGGGGGCCAGGTGACATGGATGAGCATCCCCAGGAGGGAGATAGAAGAGAAGCGGGACGGTAAGAATCACTTCAGGGAGGAGATGGTAGGCAACTGTGAGAAGAATGGTGGTGGGGCGTGGAAGGAAGAGGATGCTGCTGTAGAGGGGTCATTAGTTGAAGGCTGCATGATGGATTGAACAGGGGTTTCTTGGCAGGGTAATTGTGCAGTGAACGTCTAAAACGGAGTGCAATTTACCTTGGATATTTTCTATTTCTTTTGAATGCAGCATCGGTCAAGGATATGGATAGGTGGTCAGTGTGGATGCAGTGTAAGAAAAAAATTCATAGCACACATCTAAGTGCTGGAGACCAGAAAAACGGTAATGCTGCGCAGAACAGTGTTGGACCACCATGCCCTTGAGGGTTGCATTGCGCAACCCAGTTCGTTAACTCCCAGCTTTCAGTTGCTTAATTGAAGTTACTGTTTGCACAGGAAATTTTGCATGTTAGAATACCTTAAATGCTGCGAAGCCACTGTTAGGCGCTACCGTGCACCTCTGGTTATGTTCAAAGTACTTGATATGCAAATTTATTAAAATTTATGCAAGGCATGCAATGAAACGTGCTATGCTAACCTCTGGAAATTCGTGTTTGTAGAAAGAAATAAAGGGGGGTTAATGAGAAAGGTAGACTGAGCGTATGTCAAAACTGGACACGGTGAGCTGTTAGTTGCTCTGTATCCACAGTGTTCTTTTTTTTTCTTTCTTTCAAACGTCGACACGTATAGGATGCAATCCAGCGAGCAGATATGAGGGCTTCTCTAATGGGATTTCATGCCTGGCTCCCATCAGGTGCAGACGTGCAGATCCAGGCCTGTCGGGCTCTCCCAGCACCAAAGATACTCTAACACCTTGTTATAGAGATCGCCTCGGCACCAGCTAATGGCCTGTCAGCCAGCGGAGCCGTGCACACCGTGCCCTACTTTCCCTGCGCCGCTCCCCTGTGCCCGCTGTACATTAATCAATAGGCATTAGGCTATGGCAGGCGGCTCGGCTTGCGTACAGATGGGCCCGTCCGATGCTCGACGGACACGTGCTCGCCCAGCCGCCTCTCTGCTCCCAAGCTGACGTCTGTTAACGCAGTGTAACGTTGCAGCATTTTCCTCATTCCTCTTCCCTCACCCCTTCAGCTCTTCCCTGGTCATGATTAGACATCATGGTGCGAGCACAAGAAGTTGTCCTACCTTGATAATGCAGAAAGGGTGCTGAAAAAAAGAAACGGTTCACACTTATTAAGAATGTTAAGTTCTAATGAATCACAGCCTTGGCATTTTTACAGTCTTTTTAATTAGAGCGCTGGGAAACAAAAACAACCATTGTTGGGGTGTGAACCGTTTTTTCTTTTTGTAACACTTGTTTTCCTATTTTTGGAATGCACAGGAAAGTTGCCTTCAGACTTTAAAAATGGTTGTATGGGATGGGTTACCCTTGTATTTATTCGGGCAGATGACAGAACACCTGATTCCTCCAGCGCTGGTTCAGCAGGGCAGGTGACGGGACTCACTTCCGCGTCCCTCTCCTGTTCCCACCTTGGACACAGCCTGCTCCTCATGATAATTACCAGCTGTTAATTAATAATTAATTTTGGTTCGTTCTCAGAGCCAGTGAGTGGGCTCCTCTGAGTGTCTCATTAATTAAACATCAGAGTTTCTAGAGCTTTTGATTAAAGATAAAGAGGAAATCGGGTGATCAATAGGGATCCATTAAAACGAGGGCAGACGGCGTGCAGCTTTGTGTTCGAGGGGCGCGTAGGATTGATGTTTCACGCTGGATGTGCGGAGGCGAGAGCTGTAGCTCCTCTCGGGGTCCGTGTGCGTCCGCAAGCAGGGCTCACGAGTGTGGCCCAGATTCCCCCACGCTGGCCTTCTGCCTCTTTCTGCCTCTGTCTCTGCGGGGTTTCTTTTATGTGCCCTGTGTAAGCCCTGTCCCTCTCAGCAAAGCTGATGTCTGATTAAAATGCTCCATCCATACTGAGGCCATGTTAAACAGTGACACCCCCGATTCCCAGTGGATTTGTTCAGCTGTATTATATTCAGTAGTCAGTGTGGCCATGTTTATTGATGGCACTGTCTTTGACAGTAAGACAAGCGTAATTTTTGTGCTTGTATTTCAGCTTTATCAACAAACCCAATAGCAGTAACCGCAACCACCACAGCTGTGCCTCTTCAGTAAAAGCCACTGGGACCTCAGCTCACATTTTGCCAAGTACCACTGAGAGTCTCCTCATTGACAGTCCAGCTACCTCCAGCCAGACTATCACTGCTTTACTGTAGAGATTCAAGCCCTCATCTTTTCAAAGTCATTTTCTGTGTAGGAGCAGAGGGTTTTCTGGAAGCCACCGAATGATCGAAATCACCCTCATCTCCCGTGGAGTGCTCAATGGCCTTCAGATAAAGATGTGTTTTTGTCATCTTTCATTCGGGGTTTACATTCCTTTGTGTTACGGTCGTGGTCTTCAGCGCCACGTGTGGGTGAAGTGCACATTTGAACGTGCGAGTGTTCTGCCCAGTAAGAGGGTCACCATTCTCCACGCGGAAATAACAGATCATGGGCTGTCCGTATGCAGACACTCTGACAGGCCAGTGCAGTGAGGGACGTGCAGCAGGGATGCCTTGTTGCCATAGTGCTCAGTGGCAGTGTGGACGCTGAAGGCCTGGCTGAATGGGAGGAGGAGAGAGGAGCTCACACTGTGATTCATTCTGTCTGCCAAGGCTCCCTCTTTCAATTGTAAACTGGGTCTGCTAATAGCAGAGTACAGAAAAATACCCTCACCATTTCATGTTCCAAGACACATTTCTACAAGGAAATTTTCCCTGTCACGTTTCCATTGACTCTGTATTTCGCTATTCTACAAATCTGGTGTCCTCTTCATTGTCTTTGCTCCTAAGGAAAGGCGACTTGAGAGAGACCTGCCTATATCCCTTATGACCTCAGTCCCTCGTAAACGCTCCCTTTAAAACACCGCCTGTTAAACCGACGCTCGGGATCAGCTGCATGGCAAAGCTCGTTAAATTCCATTTAATCCGAGCTCTGCTCCTAATGAGGTCATCTTCTTAGCAATTTACATTTCAGCTAAACAAGTCCTGATATATCTTCCCATGAAAGGAGAAAGAGATTTTTGTACAGATTAGACCCACTTTGTAGGATCAGTAAGCGGTTGAAGTAAACGAATTGTCTGTTTCGTGTGACAAGTCTGACGGCAGCATCCTCCTCTTGCTATCTTTTATTCCATTACTCTGACTGCTGTTTTTACTTTGTCAGTTTTTATCCATCCCTAAGTGTAGTCTTTGCTTGAATGCTGTCAGATCCTAATATGTCTCTGCTAGCATGGAAGAAAAACCGTGTTCGCAGTGAGGGCTAATTTACATAGTGGACTTTGGCTGTTATGAGTCAAGTTTGCATGGCTTTGATAGGTGCGAAATGTAAACAAGCCTCGCTTTCCTGTCAGCTTTTTATTCTGTCAGAAAGAAGGGGGCTTTTGTTTGCTGGACAGCTAAAAGGAAAACCAGACATATTTCACGAAGGGCCCCGCCTCAGAGCAAAAGATGAGGAATCGGCAATTATCAACTTTGCAGCAGTGTTTAACCAGTTCCGTTTACCAAATCTGACGCAAAATACAGTTCTGTGACTTAGTGCATAGGTGACATAAATGTTGACTTTATTCCTCGCTTGGGAAATCTAAAAGCACTTTGACGCGGCGCTAAGAATTTAGGCTGAAGTGAAATGTGAGCAAGAACGGATGTGCCACTCTCCTCTGCTTGGATGGAAGGTGTTGACAGAGAAGGTGGCTTGGGTTTTATGGACTCTTTTGTTTGCTTATTGTGATCCGTGTTCAAGGCACAGCTGTGCCTTTTTTTAAAAAGCCAAGCTGCGAAACTCTGGCTTCATTACACGTATGCGGGCTATGGGCCTGTATTTCAGGACCTACATGAAACACCAATCAATTGTTGCCCACTTAACTCCATAATTTGGAGAACAAATGAGGTTTTGTGTACTTAAATGTTCAGGAACTCAGTGAGCACAATAGGTTTCAGTGTAAAACGCAGAGCCTTCATTGCCTGGATATGAAGCAATCAATGTGGCTGTGTGTAGCTGTTTTCACTGCGACACAAATGAGGCTGCATTCCATGCGACCGAACACAGCGGCCCACACAATGGGGCACCTCTGTGCTTGTGGGCTGCATACCTCTCACGCCGGCCTAACTCACATCCGTCTCAGTCACTCCTTCTGCCTTCCTGAAACTTTGTTCTCCTGGATGTGAATGGCTCCCTCTGTGCCGCCTTGCATACTCTGCGTGCATCTCCCCGACTGGATTCAAGGAACATGCTGATTTTTCTGCTTTGGCTGTTATTTTTAATCATCTTCTGTGCATATGTTTGTTTTGTTTTTACTTTAACCCTTTCGTGCCTTTCTTTTGCCTCTCTCTCTCGTCCCTTTCGCCCTGCACTCTCTGTTCCTCACCTGCCTTTCTCCATCTTTACCCTGCTCTCCCCAAACATGTGCCTGATTATCACTTCGTGAATGGCTGCTACTTTATCAGTCCGTGCTTCTGTTATGACTAAATCTGTCCCTTGGTTCTCATCTCCTTAGCAACAGGGTAAGTAAACACTAGCCGTTATTCCTACCATCCTTTTAGGTTTTTGAGCAACTCTAGCTCACCTCTTTCATCACATACTGCCACCAAAGACAAACTGCCATGGCTTATCCTAACTACCCCAACCCCCCACCCACGAACACTTTTCTGCCAATGTCACAGCAATCCACTCCCACCCATGGCTAGCTTTCTCCTGGTAACGCTGCATGTTCTAATGCTTTTGTAAACAGCATGGTGGAGGTGCTGGGGCTGAGCTCAGGAGAACTGAAAAGGCAGTGATGAGCAGATTCCTGTAAAATAAACTGCTCAACACAGCCTCCTCTCATTACAGACTGTGCCACCCGGAATGGTGAGATATAAGTGAGGTGATAGAGAGAGATAGATAGGGGGAGGGAGAGGGAGAGAGAGAGAGAGAGAGAGAGAGAGAGAGAGAGAGAGAGAGAGAGAGAGAGAGAGAGAGAGAGAGAGAGAGAGAGACAGACAGACAGACAGACAGAGACAGAGAGAGACAGAGATGTGCCTGCCTTGGCTGACAGCCCCTGTGCCTTGATTAACATGCCTCTCAGTCTTGGTTCGGGGACTGAAAGTAGAGACACTGTGTGTGTGTGTGTGTGTGTGTGTGTGTGTGTGTGTGTGTGTGTGTGTGTGGGTGAGTAGGTGTGTGTGCATCCATGTCTGGTTGTGCAAATTACCACCTGTGCTGCTATTTTATTTAATCCAACTTTCTGATATGTCCTGGCCTAGGTGTGTGTGTGTGTGTGTGTGTGTGTGTGTGTGTGTGTGTGTGTGTGTGTGTGTGCATGTGTGTGCGCGTGTATGTGTGTGTGTAAATCTCATCCCTTGTTAATTCAGCACTGGCTGGATATATTCACACTGCCTCCAGAATATGCACATTTAGCTATGAACTGCGCTTGTGAGGGAAACTGCGGTGGGGAGAGAATGTGGCTGCAGTAGACCCCTATACAGAATATACGATAAAGAAAAATATACCTACCTAATGTGCATGGTCAGGCTGCTGTTTTCAGATTCAGCAAGCTGTCTGGTTGAGAGCAAGAGGAGTCACATACAGCAGAGGGGCTGATGGGGAGAGAGTGAACAGGGTAAAAAGAGAGAAACGGAGTAAAAGAGAATGATAAGAAAAATGCATGTATGTTGAACAGATCTGCTTAATATGTGTATGCATGCTCTAGTGTGGCTGTCAGCAGAGAATCATGTGTTGAAGCCTGATAAAATGAACATCTGATGGGAAGCCCTGATTTGGACAATGGAAAGGAACTGGGCTCATTGGCAAACATGATGTCCACTGTTTTGAAAAACGAGGGGCAAAAATGCTTTATTGTGTGCTGTTTTTAATGAGCTATGTGCTGATCTGTTCAATAAGAGCAGCTTTTTTTGTGACGTGCACAGAAGGGGATGGAGTAGTCTGCTGCAGAAGGTCAAGGAGAAGGAGATCTTACACAGGATACACTTATTGTGCATGAGCTTTTTTTGTTGTTTGCATGGGAGACATTATGTGTATGAATTGTTCTGCTGTCTCTAATTTGTCAGGGAAGGCCACGCTTCAGTCAGAAAATCCAGCCTAGAGGAGGACGGGGGTGTACTGCATGTAGAGGGAGAGGAAGCTGTGCTGGTTATGGCACGATGAACATTAAAAAAATACCTCTCCATGCTTCCTGCTACGTGCTCTCGCTATGCTCTCCTTTTTGCCTCCAGTACACTCCTTTCCTCTCAGAGCCCTCTTCCTCTTCTCACCTCCTTTGCTTCTATTAAAACACAGACAAATTGCTTACCTTGACAATGCTGAGTTGTCCCCCCCCAGCCTCCAGCTCTCCCGCTCACAGACACAGACCCCAGTTCCCATTATAATAAATCCATGTCCCCTCATGATTCATGACTAAAAGGGCAAATGGCTGCTGGATGAGGACAAGTTTAGATATTAAGTTACCAGTTGTATTTGTGTAAGATAATACATGGCCTGGGGGGAATTTTTTGGAAAATAATTACATCAAGGGGGTTCTGTGATGTAGTAAACCTTTAGGACCATTACGTGGGCTTTCTGTTATTTACAGCCCGCTGGAGATTATCACCCTGCATTTTCCTGTGGTTGCTTTATGGATGTTCATGATGAAAGGCTCCGCTGCATCTCCTTGCTGCCTTTGGTTTATTTTTTAAAACGTAAATCAGCTTCCAGTTACTGCATATATTCGCGATCCCAGTGCCGATAACAACAGCAATAAACCGACTATAGGGCTGAGGGCACAGATTACCTTGGGATACTCTTACAGGCGGCAATGGGGAGCCCTCAGAACTAGTTTAAGCACAGTTTCTATCTTGTTTAATCACCCAGAGCTGAAGATTCTATGAGTCACTTGAGACAAAAGAAGGTCAACTTAGTCAGTGGGCTTCAACTTGAGCCAAACTCTGATCGGTGATTGGTGCTCTAGTTCACTCTTTGTATAAATATAAGATCCAGTACAAGTTCCTTAGCTTTGACAGGGGAGCCTGGGGGTTTGCGGTCATGGGAACAGGTTTATACTTTGCCGAGGAAAGAAACTGTCAGCTTGTGTTCCTGTATCTTTCTGGCCTCACCGCACCTTCCTACCGTTGAAATCTAAGAACAGTTCACACGTTTTTCTTGCTTCCCTTTCCACACTTTCGCAGCATGATTTCCTGCATTCTGTCCAACGCAAGCCTGCTTCCTCGTCTCTCCAGAGTCATCCTCCATCTTCTCCCCTTTGTTGTATTTTAAGGAAATTACTCCTTTGGAGCAGAGCATGCATGCCCTAATATCAGCATCTTGGATTAGGTGAATAGTACTTATGATAATTACATTAATTCCTGTTTTGTTGCCATCTGTTTGTGAAGGACATGCATAGGCTGGGTTTTCTCTCAGCCTGCCCTGATTTATTGTGCTAGCGTGCTTCACTCGTGTAATTAAATTGTTCTCATGCCAAAGTCTAGGGGGCTATAAAATGGTAAAATAAAAGGATGTCATGAATGCAGGCGAGACGCTGTCATTGAAAGTCTGAGGAGTGGGGTTCAGCTCATAGAGGAAGCACATGTCATTACACATTCCATATTCATCCTATAGTGCGCATCGAGTCCTTTGTTTAATGCACTTCATAAACTAGTACTTGAATGCAAATGTCCGTGCACAGTTAGGCTCATGCACTAAAAGCCGAGCACTTTTGTGCTGTACTCCAATAGGTTATTACAAGTTTCCCCATAGTGCAGGTGCACTTCAGATTGGCTCCCGTAGTCATAACTAACACACATCATAGCCGCTTAGCATATCTGTCCTGTACTTCAATGATCTTTTAATTACTTTATTTAGCGTGTTAGCTTCTTAACTGCCTGTAATTACATTGATTTAGGCCTATTGAAATGGACAAATAGAGCAATGTAAATCCTGGCAAAGCAAACTGTAAATTGTGAAGAGTGCAGAGCGTAGGGCGCTGATTAACGAGCGGTGATGACGGGTGACCTCCCTGGGTGTGCCTCGCAGGTTAGACTCAGCGTGCTTCTGAGAGCAAAGGTCCCATTGATTATATTGGAAAGCAGTGAAATGATTATAGAGAGATAATGAAGGGGCTCTGCTCTGGGACTGTCAGCACTGCACACGTGCCTTATAGCTTCTGTGGACTTCTTCTTTTTAAGCCAGTCATGCTGTGAAATTCTATACTGTACGATTCCTAATTATACTAATGGAATGCATGAAGGCTGACATTAAGCTATAAATTATTAATAAGGGACACAATGGAGCCACTGGCAGAGTCAACTCATGATGGCCTCCCTACCGCCGCATTTTGTTGTGGTCAAATCTCCCCTCTGCTCCTTCGCTCCACCCTCCGACCCTCTGCTGTCCACAGCTGGGTCTGTGGTGTGGGGGTGTCAGCTGATTTTTGTGTTTGCCCCTTTTGTTCTGACAAGTGTAGAGAATTTCAGAAATGTCTACCCAAAGATCTGATAAATCCTGATGGAATACCATAAGCTGTTTTGCTTTTAAATAATGTCTACAAAACAAGTGTGTGGTGTGTGTGTCTCTGTGTTTGAATGAGTCGGAGACAGAATGTAGCTTTTTCACCATTTGCATATCATCACTTGTGAGTTTCTAACCACTGGAAGCTGAAATGCTTGGATGCTGAATAAACTCCAAGTAACACAAGAGGGGCTGAATACAAATTTGCATAGATTTTGTGTGAAGGTGACATTCAAATTCAACAGATTGTGATTGTTTTTGTCCTGAGACAGTGCAACATTACCACACAGAAAGAGCATTCCTGTAAATCTTAGAAGAAAATTTGTTTTCACAAATTATATCATACAATCCATATCCTTGGCTTCAATGACCAAGGGATTTTACAACTTTAATTGTAATACTGTATATTTTAAAGTTAAAATTTTCCATTTAGAAAGATAAATTCAATTGTTTTATGTAAAATACGTTTTAATAATTGTAAATATACAGAAACCTCATTTGTTGTTAATGTAAAGCAGGTAAAAACATGGTTTAAATGTGCAGAATCAAACTGCTCAGTTCTGAACTTTTTAAATATAGTGTTTTTTCCTGATAGCCTACAGTAAATCCCAAGGCTGACATTCTTTGGAACATCTGGAGTCATTCTCCAGATGGGTTGAGGTAGATTCATTTCAGTATGTGTTATATTCCCATTACTGTTACATCTTCTCTGCAACCAGCTCTGGTCTGGTGGTCATGGGTCTGCCTTGTAAAAGACTACCTCCTGTTTACTAAGTTGTGAAATATATGATTTGGACAGACTGGGAGAACTGAGGCACAGGCAACTCTGTCTGTCTCTCTGTCTGTCTTGCTCTCTCTCCATGACTCTCTCTGTCTTTGTCTCTCTGTATGTCTGTCTCTCTGTCTGTCTGTGTTGCTCTTTCTCTCTCTGTCTCTCCCCGTCTGGCTCTCTTTATCTCTCCCTGTCTCTCTCTCACTCTCTCCGTGTTTCTCTCTGTCTCTGTCTCCCTCTCTGTCTCTCTCTGTGTCTCACTGAGCCCTCCTTGCACCACCCTTTCTTTTTACCAGTCCACATTCTGCATCCTAATACATTATCAGGATACTGACTTTCTGATCTCAGGTGTCACTGACAGCACTAGCTGTGTGAACCCATTGTGTCGCTTGTTGTTTTCAGGGTGGATTATCTCGGTTGTTTTGTTTTTGGGTTTCTGATCAGCAGAAAGGCTGGGCTTTGTAATGCAGCAGCCGTATTTTACATAAAACTGACTGGTTGATTAATGATATGTATATGAGTTACACAGTCTTCCTGTGGTGTATTTAGTGACATTGCTGTATGTTTATTTTATGCAGTCACACTGAAGGCTGCGCAGTTACTTTTCTCTTTTCTGTTTTTTTTTACAGAGCTGCATCTAGTTACATTGTTCTGTGTTCATTCTATAAATCCTGGATTTATTGTACTTTATTATTTTACTATGAACCTAAAACATTTATTAATATGACCTTCCTTTATTTACTCTCTCTACAGTGCCACTGTCCCACTGCCATGACAACCACGGCCCCCCCGTTCATATTTCTCTTTCTGCTCCTTCGATTGGCTTACGCTGCTTTTCCTGAGGAGCCAGGACCTCTGAACTCCATTCCCACTGAGGGTAGGTGTCTGTTTTTGCATGTATGAGTTTGAGGTCAGAGCCAGACTAGTGGTCAGTCCCAGCATGCCTCAGCCTAAGGTCAGCCTGGCATATAAGGTTGGCCAGTCATGCAGGGCAGCAGGTGACTGATGGTATACAGCATGGAAAGGTGTTGATCAGTGTTTCATGAATGACTGTAGGATCCCTCTATTGAAGTCTCAGGTTATGAAATGTAAACATCATTCTTGAAAGGATTAGCAGGAAATCTACTCAGGCATGTCTCATGACAGCCCCTCTTCAGCGGCCGTTCTGCCCCACACCAACTCCTCCCCCTACTAGAACACAACAAGGTGATAAAAGTCTCATTTTCTTCTTGCAGTGGTCAGGCGATACCCCGTGTTTCTGGGCAGAGCGCATCGCTCATCACTGAGACAGGAGTCGTTACACATACACAGGATCCTCAAGGTGAACCGCACCCTGTACATCGGAGCTAGGTAAAGACCGCCCACACTAATGTTTAATATGCTGCAGTGCTTGTGCAAATCATGTCCTCGTGTGATCCATGGTCCACGATCTATTTATGTACCTGGTCGCAGTATTATGGAGTTGCCACAGACGGTAGACGTATGTTCACACATACTCCTTGGTGTGTCATATGTAGTCACTGCTATGTTCATACGGGGACACGTAGACACTGGTGATGACACAAGGTGGCATATGGCTGCTGAAGGTTGATCGCAAGCTGTAGGAGGAGCGACAGCTGAAGTGTAGAGGTCACCCTGTGTTTGACCTTACAGTGCTGCACATAGAAATATAATAAATGTTTCTCAAGAGCAGACTGAGAGGGCATGTTTGTATGGCATCTTAAGACCCATAAGTTATTATGGTGCTCTGGTGAATAACAAAAGAAAATATACAGTTTTCCAGGTTTTTTTACATCATCCTCTGCTAATGTTATGAAATATTCCATCTAAGGAATGTGTTGCTGTCAATAGATCGAATATAGTTATTACACAACGGTCTAGCTTTTACGTTGTTGTCTAACCCTGCAATAAAATTAACAGCAGTAGCAGTTTTTTACTCTGCCATCCCAAGAAAAATTGATCTCACCTAGAGTAGTGATTCATTTGCTTGGGAGGGGTGCTACGTAGTTCTGCAGAAATGTAGCTCTGAAAAACATAAATGCAAAGAGTGCCGAGTGCCTTGAGGAAAGCTGAGCTGATTGCTAAAAGCCATATCCGAGTGCTCCAGCTGATAAGAGGCCTGGTGAGCCTGGATCCAAGTCTGAATTCCAGCAGCATTACCATCAGTGCTCGTAGAGCAGTATCTATTAAAGCCATGCCCCCAATACACATGTATGTGCATTACTCTTCTAGAGAAACTTGACTTACAGCAGGCATATCCTGCCATTTTAAACAGCCACTTTCGAGCAGGTGCGGGATAAGAGGACAGGTGTTTATGCAGCCTCTCCTGGGTTGAGCTGCATATTGGGCTGAGCCAGTCGAAGGAGCGGTTCTTTTGCACTTTCTCTTCAGAGGGTCCGGTCAGGGAGAAATTGCAGGTCACTGCTCATTACGATCTTGTCACAGATGTGGTTCTGTGAATGGGGGCAGGGCCGTGCAGCATGCCATTAAATGAAATCATCAGAAAGTTGCCTGAGTTTGACAGCAGCTTGGTTGTGCATTGAATAGACTTCAGCTAGCCATGGGAGATATGAGGGCCACACGGAGCCGCTTATAGTCATTCAGACATGATCTTTAGATAGGAGACACAGTCAGTCAAGCTTGATCTTCAGATGTGAACCACAGACGGTCAAACGTGATCTTCGGATAAGAGACCCAGTCAGTTAGATGTGATCTTCAGACATGAGACACAGTCAGTGAGACATGATCTTCAGAGATGAGAGACAGTCATTCAGACATGGTCTTAAGACTTGACTTGCTCTGACCTCTGTAATGTGCTATATGCAACCACAACATGGAACCATGGTTTTTCGGAATACAATAGCTTTTCAGTGTTCTAGTCTGTCTATTTTTGCTGCTGTCCAGGTGCATTGTTATTTCTTGATAACTAAGCGGCCTCCTGAAATTGATCTAAAATGTAATGGTCCAAGCCATTGTCAGTCTCTGGCTGTTAGCCATACAGTCACTGATGCCTTCTAACATTACTTATGTCAGCACTGGTCAGTGAAAAGTGGTCACGATGAGATTACCTTACATTTGCTTCTTTTCCAATTACGTGCATTTAATTGAAAGTGCAACCTTGCTAAAGCCAAGGACAGCGCAAGCACATGGTAATCTTAGCCATGCAACTTAAGTGGTGTCCTGTATTGTAAAGCTGTAACTTCGGGCCAGGAGGGCAGGGGTGGCTCTTTTAACAAACCAAGAAGAGCTGGTGGTGAATAATTTATCAGAGTGCCAGTTACGGCTGCCCTTGTGCTAAACACAGCCTTCCTTCTGTTGACGAGCCCCAGGCCCAGAAAGAAGCAACACAGATGGGGAACGGAGCGAGATCTTGGAGATAAGATCAATACCGCTACAACTGCACAGCTATGACAGATTTAAAGATTAGAACATTCAAAGTTCCTGTTTAAAGAGGCTCCATAGGCCTGGAACCAGCTCTTCTTATTCAAAGAGCTGCAGTCCTCAATCAATACATTAGCATCTATTCTCAGGTTCCTAAAACTCAACCTCAGAAGGCAGAAGACCTCTTTATTCCTGAATAATAGGAATCTTTGCTGTAATTAATTTAATGTGACCTCTGAATGTTTTCTGTAACACTGCTGGTGATAAGCATTAAAGTCAAATTTTTAGTAACCTGTTTCACACTTTCTGCTATACCAAGGGCTATGTGTTCATGTAAGGTTGGATTTTTCACTTATTGCTCACTTAGCAGCTGGTTTACATCTGAGAGAGGGGGTAAGGTTATCCAAATAACGACTTTGGTTAAGTAAGAAAAGAGGTGAACGAAACCACAGAGAGTTAACACTCCAGGCTAAATGAAACAAACAGTAAATGGGCCACCTCTCCTAGAATAATTTTGCAACTGAATATATAAACAAATTACATTTTTCTGCAGGAAGGGAGCTTTTTGTTTTTAATTACAGCTATATTCTGTGTTTCAGGTTTGACTGGAACAGCATGTCCATTTTTGCACAAAAAAATTGCAAATATACAATTGTTTCCATGTGGTACGCCATTGAAAAAATTTCTTAAACCAGTATCATTCCTTTGTCAGAGATGACCTGTTCCGAGTTGAACTGGACAATGTGGTTGGCGATGAGATGTTCTACAGCAAGGTCAGCTTTGTTTTGTAATGGCAGAACTGTATGTGCATGTTGGGAGTCTACCAGCAGGGCAGAATTTAATTAATACCACCTTTTCTCACTCTTTGTCTGCCACAGAAGAGAACCTGGGAGTCCAATAAGAATGACATCAGAATCTGCAGGATGAAAGGAAAGCACGAGGTGAGCGCTGGCCACTTCTCTCATGAGACTCGTGACTGGGAGAAACAGCAACCGATGGTGGTTTAATGGCGTTCTGCATAGGTGTGACAGGCCTGAACATGCTTGGGGCATCTGAAGGGAAAAGGGCTCAAATAGGTGTTTGAGCTTCGCTGTGACAAAGCAGAGTGACTCCTGGGGACCAGCATATCCGCCACACCGCCCACACAATGGCACCTCGTCTGTCACGTCCTCTTCACTGACCTGGTTTCTCTGACAACCGACATCACCTGCCTGACACTGTTTGCCTGCAGACATTGTTTCTTAGGTCAACAAATGAAAGGGGTACGGTGGAAAGGTGTCTGTGTGGGAGAGGGAAAGATGGTCAGGTAATTCCCACTCCCCCACGGAAAAAAATGACTTATTTATCAGTGTAAAAAACACCTGACATCCAATCCGTTTCACACAGTAATAAAAACACAAAGGGGTAGGTGGAAAGTGAATCAGGGGGTGGGGGGATTGGTGTCAGGATTTGTGAAGACAGAATGGGCAGTAGTGACAGATTAAAGAACCAACAGCCAATCAAGGTGCCCGGTGACATGTACTGAATGGTTATCTGGAGTCTGCTGTACCACACCCTGACTCCGTCTTCACCCCAAAACTTTGTCACACGTGATGCATTACTCACCAGAGTAATTGGTTTTATAATGAAATGTTTCCAGGTGGTTGATCCGTTGGACATATTCTGAATATCAGGTGGGAATAGTAATATCCTAATGCAGATATCTTCCTCTTTCATCATCATGAGCCCTGGCTGTACCAGCTTGTTGTTTTACTAATTGAAAATGCCCTTGTTACCTTACCCTGGAGAGCCTACCTTCCGCACAACAGTCACCAACTGATAAGCACCAAGTTGACATGTCTTTGCCCTGAAAATGCAGAATGAAGGAGCGCGCAAAACAAAAGAATTCAATTAAGCATTTCACATTTCTTTTAACACGCACACACAAGCCATGTTATTTTAATGTAGTGAATTGAAGCTCGGCATGAAGCTCTCCTGTTCAGTCAGACTAGTGTTCTGCACCCCAATTAATGGTTTTACACTCTGAAACCTGAATTCCTGTATGTGTGGCGTGTCAGAGATCTGGCTTTCCCTTTCATCCGGTGATTAAACAGGCAAGTTACTGAGAAAAGGCTGTCAGTCGAATGTGTCAATTTCTATTTATTCTGCTCTGCAGTCTTTGGGTACAATGAAAAGTGGAATTGAGATGCTGATAACATAAACGTGTGCAGATTTTAGACGTGAACGTAAACAAGCACGAGACAGACACGGAGTTCAGCGGCACGCTGGAACCTGTCCGGCTCAAGCTCGGGACACACTTGAGGATGTTCAGTGTGATGAGCAGCTGCGAGAGGATGAGCAGGAGGAGCTAATCCTCGCTGCCCGAGAGACGAGTGAAGCCTGCTCTGCTTTCAGTTTGCCTCTTTGAAAATCTCAAACGAACGTTTGTCTGGTTTGTGTTTCGCGGTCTGGGCTGTATGTTTTGGCTCTTGCGCTGGGAAACTCTGAGCTGTAGCAGAAGACTGTAGGAAGGGCGTCGGGAGAATTAGGGAAATTTAAGAGGGGGGAAGAGCAGCAACAGATGTGCCACGGTATACAAGGGAGGTTCTGCCCCTGGCGGGACCAGCTATCATGATATTGGGATGGATTGTGGGGTAAAAGTCAAGTGGGTTAGGTGTGCAGTTGTTCAGGCCATGTGCAGTAGCACTTTCAAAACATCTGGCTCAATGGTCCAACAATGAACAAATGGCAGCCCTTAAAGGGTACCCATCCCCCCCTTTCCACACTGTGCTCGCACTGCTTACTTTGGGTCATTTACAAAGATAAACATGTTTTCCTTCACATAGGCTCCACACAGTAATTTATCCAGGCTCTTCAGATTAATAATTCAACAGCACAAAGTGTTGGGGTACATGAGAAAGCGTTGGCTGGCGCAGGTGCCACTCTCCCAGCGAGGTGCCCAGGGACACGCGTCGAGGGCCCAGCTGTAGATGAAGGAGAGCTTCAGAATCCGAGCGGGTCTAGATCTTTAAAGATAGAGTAAAAAGGAGTCTTCAGAATTTGAGAACCCACCACAGAAAGCTGTTAAAAATCCAGGGGAGAGTGATACGTGAAGAGTGAGCGCAAGATAAAATAATGAACCAGAAAATAGTCTATAAAATGTCTGGCTAATCTTGGGCAATGGCAGGGGAGAGTGAAACTCACAATGCTCGCTGGAAATTAGACCATAAATTCATATGCAGCACGCATTTAGAGCACGTGAGAGTATGAATGTCCCAGTTGTTAAAACTGTGCTTTAAAAGTCCTATATTTTACGTCGGCAAAGCACGTTGTTATGAATCCAGATATTAAGATTCTGTATGAATAGACTTTGAAGCTTTAATATTACCAGCCTTCAGAGGGCTTCTGGGTCTGTGATGTATTTGCTGTTTTGACTTCTAGTCTGGCATAATTATGTACAGTCCATAAAGCATTTATGTTCATAAACAAAAATGGGCAGTGCAGTTATGTGTGAAAACAAATAGTCGGTACAACAGCACCGTACACCATCTTACACATAGACACAAACACATAGATGAATACTGTCACATAAAGTAATAAGTATTGTGTTTTTTAGAATGTTATATAGACACACACATAAAAACAGACACTCTTAAGATAATACACTCAGGAATACAAACACATAGTGATAAGGAGACACACTCAGAACCACAGAGACCCGCACAGTCATAAGGAGAAACTATGAGGCACAAAGAGACCCACACAGTCATGAGGAGACACACTCAGGACCAGAGACCCGCACAGTCATGAGGAGACACATTTAGACACACAAAGACCTATATGGTCATAAGGAGACTCACTGGCACTCAGAGACCCACACAGTCATAAGGAGACACTATGAGGCACAAAGAGACCCACACAGTCATAAGGAGACACTATGAGGCACAAAGAGACCCACACAGTCATGAGGAGACACACTCAGAACCACAGAGACCCACAAAGTCATAAGGAGACACATTTAGACACACAAAGACCTATATGGTCATAAGGAGGCACACTGGCACTCAGAGACCCACACATTCATAAGGGCACACCACACACTGACACACAGCATAGCACTGTGTCCTCCTGTGTCTTTGTCCTTGTGCAGCCTATTCCTCATTCCCTATATCCCAGTCCTTCACTCTGTGCAGCACCATTGCCCTGTTTCTTTTGCACAAGTACACCTCCCCCCCCACAGCCCTCACAACCCAGAGAAAAATGAGACCCCTCTTGGGATAGATGGAACGGGGGGCGGGGCAGGGACTTTCAGCATCAGGAATAATTTTCACCACCTCCCCCTACCGTTCCTCCTGCTTCCTTTTGGTGACATCAGCATGTTGACTAGTGCCCCCTTGTCACTGGTACTGAGACACCAAAGCAGGGGTGGGGGGATTCTATGAAATTGGGTGCTATGTTCATCTTGTCAGAGAATTTAAGAGCAGTTGAGTTGAGGGATGTTGAGACAGCAGCTGAGTGTGTGTCAGTCAAACAAGGGTAGAATACAAGCATTTTCACTTAAGCATGATCTTGAAGAATTCACCTTGCTCATGGGTCTCTGGTGTTCAGGGAAATATTAAGCCTATGGTAAGGGCAACAGCACTGAAGATGGTGTAATGCTGAAACCTACTTTACCCTTCTCAGATCTGATCTTTTCTTCTCTGTCTCATTTTGTTGTGCTTTATTTCCATAAATAACCCCCTTTTCTGCGTTGTGTTTCCAGGACGAGTGTCGGAACTTTGTGAAGGTGCTTCTCAGCCGGCCAGGTGGCTTGTTCGTCTGTGGGACAAATGCCTTTAACCCCCTGTGTGCTAATTATACTGTGAGTACCTTTCTGGCAGCCCTTTACTGTGTACACGCAAAACGGCTCCCACTAGCCATCCCAGAAAACCACAAAAAGCTTCAGTACTTCCTTTGCTCTTCCCTTATGGGCCCAGCAGTTGGAGCATGTTTCTCAGTTGCAGAGCTGTTCAGAGCAGAGGTCTGTCAGGCAGAGTCGGCTTAGTGTTGTCCTTAGTCTATGACAGCGTAAAACCTTCATTCTCCAGCATAGTGCACGTCCTTTGCAACTTCTCACCAGAGAGCCAGGCTCCTGTTGCACAGACCTTATTGGCAGGCCTTATTATCCCCAGGAAGAAGGAGAGCAGTCTGCTGTCCATTGAGACTAGAATAAGTTAAAAACTACAGTGCATTAATGACTAAATTATCACTGCTTGATTTGTGTGGTTAGTTAGTTCATAGCCTCCAGGCAGAAAGAGTGAAGTTAGTGAAAAAAAAACATATTTCCACTGCAGCCGTCTTCACATCTGTAAGAATTGTGGTACCCTGGGAAATGCTTTGAATTGTAACATGAGAGATGTAACTTGGTTTGTCTTCCGCCATTACTGAGTTGTGACTGTCACCATAAATAAGGCAAATAACCTGAAACCTCTGAGAATTAGAAAATCAGCGTACAAATGTAAATTCCTGGCCTAGATGATTTCTCAGTGCGGCATTAGAATTCCTGCTAGAAAACGCCTCTGAAAATATTTCGGTGAAATACACAGGAAGGAGTTATTTTCTCAACCATCCAGCAAAGCATCTGAATACTTAACTTGTTATCACTTCCCGCTTACGAAACAGAGCACCAACAGCACTTTTATGTGCTTTGCGAATCCCTGGAGAAACAGTTATGGCATGTGGATTCTTTTATAGCCATTTCTAATAGGATTGCAGCAATTCCTCATTTCATTTCAGAGCAACATTTAAGATGGAGTCACTGTGATGTTTAGAGTAGTTTAGTGCACATTGCGTTTATGTGTATTTACATTCATTTGCATGTGTGTGTATGTGACACATGCACATTGCAGGGAGACACTCTGGAAATGCAGGGGGAGACGATCAGTGGAATGGCTCGATGTCCATATGACCCCAAACACGCTAACGTGGCCCTGTTTGCAGGTAAAGGAAACCTGCGTTTCATCTATCACAGGATGCACTGACCTGTTAAATATGTACCGTAATTACTTTCCCTGCACCTCTCTTTAAATTACACAATACATACATAAAGTGTATAAACATGACTGCTGTATGCGGTAAAAGTTCCATGTGTAGATATTAAAGTGTACTGTAGAATCAATAAAAGATATATCAGTTATAAAGCATAAGTCTTTGCCTTGTGCCTTTATCCTGCATTTACTGAGCAACTGTGTCTGTGTTCCTGTTCTAGATGGGAACCTGTTCACAGCCACGGTGACTGACTTTCTAGCGATTGATGCGGTGATCTATCGCAGCCTGGGGGACAGCCCGGCCTTGCGGACGGTCAAACACGACTCCAAGTGGTTCCGCGGTATGTGCACATTGACAGCCGCCGCGACTTTGGACATACCAAAGAGATAATGACTCTTACCGTCTCACCTAGCACTTCGAGACACCCTTGCTGAGGCTAGCACTAATTTTCGTCGGAATCAATATCCCGCCTCAGCTTGTGTATATTTATTAGTCACATGTCCAAGTAGGTTGTCAACACAGTGTAGTGCCAGGATCTGGCTCATGGCCAGGTTTGGTGAAAATACCTGCAGCTAACAGCACAGGTGTCAGCTTGAGGTTGGCGGACAAGTGCATTACAGATGCTTTCATTGATGGCGGCTGCTGACTGGCGTTCCTCTCTTTTTCAGAGCCCTATTTTGTCAGCGCAGTGGAATGGGGACCTCACATCTACTTCTTCTTCAGAGAGATGGCCATGGAATACAACTACCTGGAGAAGGTGGGTACCCAAGACCAGAAATGAAAAGCCCGTCTGTGCCCGGTAATGCCAGGTGTCTTGTCAAGACTCTGATTTCAAACTCCAGGTTTCACCTTGTGCTTGGCAGTTCTTGTCTTCTTTTTTTTTTTCTCAGAAATGGTGTCGTGTGTGGGTGCAAGTCAGCGTGTGGTTAATTACCAGGAAAATATCCTGTGGTTCAATTAGACATGGAAGATGTTTTTAAGGCCGCTCAAATAACATGAGTCATACGAGAAGAGAACGAATCGGGAGAAGCGAAATCATGACAGCGCGGCAAGATTGCTTCTCTTCCACTTAATTTACAATTCATATTTTGAAAATGTATGCTTATGTGAATATTATTGCATGTATTTCTGTGACTCAGAGTAAGTACGCATTTATTTTGGCATCGCTGTGGTGAAGGTTATATTACTCAAAGAACCAATTTGAAATGTACTGACATTTTCTTGAATTAATGATAATTTACTGTGGTAAAATAACGACTGGTAATACTAGACAGGTGTTAGAGCCTGCTTCCTTGCCGTCTCACAGGCCAACTGAGCCATTTGTTGGAGTCTTTAAAGACAAAAAGGTTTAGCGTTTTTTTTTTTTTTGTGTAGGTAAATGTTTGCAGGTGCATTTATTCCTATTGCGGTGCAGCTCCCCCGCCCATTCTGCCCAGCTCTTTACAAAGCAGATGTGCAGATGTGTATGCGCAGTCTCATTGCCTCCTGCGCTCCGTTGTCCAGGTGATAGTGTCACGAGTGGCCCGGGTGTGCAAGGGGGACCTGGGCGGCTCCCAGCGCGTACTTGAGAAGCAGTGGACCTCCTTCCTGAAGGCACGCCTCAACTGCTCCGTGCCAGGCGACTCCCACTTCTACTTCAACCTGCTGCACTCCACCAGTCCCGTCCTCCGCATGCAGGGCAGAGATGTCATCCTCGCCGTCTTCTCAACCCCTGCCAACAGGTAATGGGGAGGGGGTGAGATGCGGAGATGCATATCAGAGCAGGGGACAACGGAGTGGGTGAGAGATAAAGGTGCAAGGGTTAAAAAGAGAAGGTCACAGATGAAATATGGATGGACTGAAATCAAAAGGGCAAGTGAGTGTCTCATAACGATGGGGAGAGGTTATACAGAACGGACAGGCACAGAATGAAGAGAAGTAGGAGGAAATCTATAGGCTGAGAAATACACTAGGGCATAGCAAAGCAGGACTTTGTGCAAACAGTAGGACATACTTAAGGGAGCAAAATATCGGTAGTGGCTTTGACAGTCATAAGCAAGGGAGACAGATAGAGCAAAGGACTCGGCCAGGCTTCTGCTCAGCTGCAGACCTGTAAGGAATCCAGCGTGGAGGGATGGAGTGGCAGTGTGTGTGCGTCTGTGTGTATGTGTGTTTGTGTGTGTATGTATGCGTGTGCATGTATGCGTGTGCACGCCCGTGTGTGTGTGTGTGTGTGTGTGTGTGTGTTTGTATGTGCATGTGTGTGTGTGCATGTATGCATGTGTGTGTGTGTGTGTCTGTGTCTGAGCAAGTGTGTGTGTGTGTGTGTGTGTGTGTGTGTGTGTGTGTGTGTGTGAGGAGGGGGGCTGTGTGCACCGAACGCGGACAGAGGAACGCAAGGGCCATCATGTGGGTGAGGTGCCGAAATTTCTGCCCAGAGATGGCATGTGAATACGCCAACTCTAATAACATCCTCAGCCTGTGGCCTTGCTCAGGCGGATGGTTGTGGGGGGGGCACAGTCTGCAAACAGGCATCGCTCTCTGTCACCATGAGAGTAAGGAAGGATTCATCAGCAGCAGCCTTATCAGTGCAGCGGAGGCTCAGGGGCTAGGGGTCGGTGAGTCTGCAGTGAGATGGATGTCTTACACAGATATGCAGTGGCTCCCTGGCAACGCTGCGGCCAGTGTATCAGCACAGGGGCCGGCTGGGAAAGGAATGCCATCTGCACAGCACCAGCCTTTTATAAGTGGTTTGAGACGAATGTGGGCTATAAACACAGAATTGCAGCATGGCCTGCCGGCCTGTGCCCTAAGTGCCCACTTGACAAATTGCCCTCGATGGGGCTTGTGTTATGTGCTGGTTTTGGGCTGTGTGATGAGGCCATTTTGTCATCTCTTGTGTATTCTAGCTAGTTGGTCCAGTGGGTCATGCCCTGCCTTTTTCCATTTTGTTCAGGATCTGTTGGCTGTCTATGTCCCACGTCCTGCTTTGTGCTTCACCTCTGTGTTTTCAGTATGACCACCTGAGCTGTTTGCAGCATTATTTTCCTGCTCTTGACAGAGCTGTTACTATGATCTGCTGCAGCAACCCTTTGCATTTTCTTTATTTTTTGCTTTTTAACTATTATTCGCCTGAATTGCAACGAGAATGCGGCAGCAGTGAGGAAGTCTTTGATTTAAAGTCCGCATCTCCCTTTCACCACATGGCAGCGAACGCTTACGAGGTTCAAGGACCAATGGCCATGTGGACAGTCTCTATGGGCTGTCTGTGACTGTGCGTGAAAGGGACCAGACAGGGAGCAGACGCTGTGAGCATGGGAGGCATATGCAGCTTATTTGTGGCTTCAGGTGTCGGACAGAACCAACAGGCCGTGGCCTGCAGGCAGGTGAGAGGTGACAGCGGACGGGAGACAGGATCGAGAACAGAGTTTGTAGGGCACTTAAGCACCTAGTTAGTGTCCCTTCCCGTGAGCCACAAGGAGCCATTTGTTACAGTTATAATGATCAAGTCCTAATGTAGTAATCCTTTCACGATAATGTGCTTATCATACTGTGTACGTATTAAACATTTAGATGGCGTAGATATCTCTGACTGTGTCCATAGTCGTTTAAATACTGAAAACATTCAAATTACGAAAACATTTACATTATGGAAAAGTGGAAGTTTTTACCCATACAGAAGCTGCACTTCTCTCTCGTTTGCTCAGTAATCATATTTTGTGAACTATCCAGTAAAATAAAACGCAAGTAAAATAACAGGCTCACAATAAGAAAGCATGTACAGGGTAACCATCCATCCATTATCTTAACCGCTTATTCCTGGTGAGGGTCGCAGGGAAACCTGGAGCCCATCCCAGAGCAC
>JABJVR010000029.1:2251972-2273658 GCA_025773905.1 Chitala chitala
GGAGCACCCGGAGAAAACCCACCAAGCACAGGGAGAACATGCAAACTCCATGCACACAGACCCAAAGCGGGAATTGAGCCGCAGGCCTGGAGGTGCGCGGCGACAGTGCTAACCACCACGCCACTGTGCCGCCTACAGGGTAACCAATTACAGTATATATCATTCACAAAAACACAATTTCTCAAGACAGCATAAAAATTTCAAGATCTTTGAACTTTTTATTAACGTATATGTGAAATATCAGTAATTCTGTAATTGCAGAAACTTTCACACAGAAATAGTGAAATGTGCACGTTTGCTTCTGTTTCTGGCTGTTGTTTTTGTAGCTTTTTGTTTCTGAGGTTGGAAAAATGTGCGTATCCAGCGGAGGTCTGGGATTCTGAGGGGATGTGTCCTACTTAACTGTTGACATGTTGAATGTTCACAAAGACTTCTCCAGTCCCCGTGAATATGTGTGGGTTTCAAAAAAAGCTGGAAAACTTGGGTTTGAAGTTATAAAAAGATGTTACTGGAGACTGAATTTCACATTCTATTGAGACGAACACTGGTTAACTGCATGTAGCTGGCTTTTTTTCCACATCTGATAAATTTAGCATGCAGCTCTCGTGCTTTGAATCATACCATATCTTAGTTCTGTCTACCTTTATGGAATCTATAGCTAATTATTAATGGAAACATTGATGCCGGTTTAATTGTCACAATATCCATGCATGGTTACTTAGGGATTAATAATGTATTCAATCTATTCGTGCAGTGAATCACAGGTTTCGTTTATGAATATTACAGAACGGCATCATTTTGCTTTAATAATGGTCACCTGAATGTCTAATAGAGTGACTCAAGTTAATCTTTTATTATGCTAAAGGACAGTGGTTTCTTTGACCCAGGGATATTTGCACAATACAAGATGATCCTGGCTTGGTGAATTCCATATTTTACAAAATGTGCTTATTTACAGAATCATTTGTTAACTCGCTCTTTTTATCAGATATTTTGCTTAAATGAGGCTGTCTTGTACCTTGCTAGCTCAGGACGTCCAAGCAAAGGGTGAACACTCTCAGATGGGCAGTAAGACTGAAACAGTGTGAATCTGTAAAGGCTCACAGACTACTGGTGTCTTTGGTGCTGTGGTGCCTGTCTCCTCTCCGTCATGTGTCCGTATTCACATCATTTCTGTATTTTGTACTGCCGTTTGTTTCTGGTCTTTCCACAGTGTGTCACCTCAGGTTCGGTGACAGCTGCAGTCATGCAGGCTCTCGTTTGCACCCTTGAAATTATGTGTCACTTTACATTTTGTTTATGTCATGCAGAAGGCTTTAAACTCAGCTGTGGTGGCACAGTGTCCTGGAAAATAAAGGAAGTACACACTGCTGCTTAAACTCTAATTTCAGGGCTTAATGCCAGATCTGTAGCTCACAGAAATCTGCAACTGTAAATGATTACAATTTGATAATTTATGTTGTCTGTTAAGTTTCAGTCCTCAGCCGATCACTTCAAGAGGCTCAGAAAATTGTCTAATTATTGTAACACCTGGAAATAGCTGTGCAGGTCCTCCAATGGTGCTGCTAGGACTTGGCTGTTCTTCGATATTTATGACATCATCTCAGTGAGAAGATTGCATGCAGTTATTTATGTTGCACATTAAATAGCTGTTAACAGATGAGTTGTTGGACTCTCCCTCGCAGTATCCCTGGATCAGCAGTTTGTGCCTTCGACATGCAGCAGTTGGCGAGGGTGTTTGAGGGGAGATTTAAGGAGCAGAAATCTCCCGAGTCCATTTGGACCCCAGTTCCAGACGAGCTCATCCCCAAACCCAGGTACTGTTGGGTCAGTGGCTCAAATAGCAGGCGTGGCATAAAGAGCAGGCAGCTCAGCACTGTGAGGAGACTGTGAGGAGACTGAGTGACATGACCTGGGCCCCACCTCAATGATGTTGTCATGTTCAGGCCAGGGGGCTGTGCAGTGCCAGGCTCCAGGTTCAACTCCTCCAATGCCTTCCCCGATGAGATGCTGAATTTCGTGAAGACGCATCCTCTGATGGATGAAGCTGTGCCCTCGTTAGGACACAAGCCCTGGATAGTGAGGACCATGGTCAGGTAGGTCCCATGTGCCACTACAGTCCGAGCAGTTCTTCTTATAGTTATCGACAGCGACATAAGACACAATTTCGGGCTTTTATTAACATGAGTGCAGTTTCATTCTGTCTTTAAAGACTCTTGCGTCCCCATGACACAAGTCATTATCCAAGTCCAGTTGACCTGGCATAAAGTGTTGAAACGCATATTACTTTGTGTCCAACTGCAAATGTATGTCACAGCAGAACGAGCGCCTACAAGCGGTCTTGTGTTCTCAGGTACCAACTCAACAAGATGGTGGTAGATACAGAGGCGGGACCTTACAGGAACCGTACCGTTGTGTTCCTGGGCTCCAGCAAAGGCACCGTGCTCAAGTTCCTCATGATCCCCAGTCGAGACAACGCTGCATCCACAAGCAACATTTTTCTAGAAGAGCTGGAAGGCTATAATCCAGAAAAGTGAGTGCAGCCACTCCTTTGCTTGTGCAAACACTCGCCGTCAATCACACATTGGAGACAAATTGACGGAATGCTGATTAGTGTTTGTCGAAGGCAGCCATTACAGTCCATTTGAAGGCTGTGGGCCTGTTAGCCATCGATGGGATCTGAAAGCACACCTTGCTTAAGGCTGCACATGCAGGGTCCTCTGTCAACAGGGAGAACTTAAAGCAGGTTCATGCTTAAGCCCCACATGCGCTCCCTCAAGCCTTTATTAGGCAATAAATAAACGAGCTGGCTGATTAACATCAAAGGGACGTCAGAGACAGCGAGCTGTGCGGAAGTGGAGAGTAATTTGCTCAGCCCTCTGGTTGGCGTGGAGACCCCAAGAGCGCTGGCCGCCACCCGCCCAGCAGGGTGCCTCCTAATCAGGGTCGAAGCGAGCGCGGAAATCAGAGCTGGCGTCCCTGTGCCTTCTCTCATTGAGCCTCTGGCTACCCTCATCATGTTGCTGTCCATGGAATCACATCCAGGGTCACGCAGAATCCATTAGCAGGTACAGCTCTGTAACTAAGGCAGGCTAATGACCCTGAGCCCTACAGATGGACCTGGTGACTCTACACTGTTGTCTCTAACAAACACGTAACACGTTCTTCAGCTGTTATTTGATTTCCAGAATTAGTCACTTTTATGGTCCCATATTGAGACTTGTATTCCCATTATAATGTAATTCCAGACTTCATTTTTTTTATTGTAACCATATTTTGTATGCAGTAAAATCCTTTTATATTAAGGCAAAGTAAAACAATGGATATTTGAATGAAAAGTTAGCTCCATGCAGCAGTTAAAGGTAATGTAGTGTAGGATTGCTGGATGCCGACTGAATGCTCCTCAGTTATCGTGGCACTGCACACCTGAGTTATTATGACATTTTGTTAATTGTGGTGCTTTTAATATCTCCTTCCTTTATTATTAAATGAATACTCGGTTCTGCACCGTTGCTGTCACTGGCTGTTCATTTAAAATGAAAAGCGTTTAAGAACCATAAGGCATGAATTGTGCCATGTGTTGGGCATTATGGTGATTAGCCAGTGAGAGAGCTGCCCCTGTGCTGGTGCAGGTGTGGGGATGGCTCCCCGCAGGCGCGACAGCTGCTGTCCCTGACGCTGGACCGGCCCAGCCACACCTTGCTGCTCGCCTTCCCGTCTTGTGTCATGCGTGTCCCTGTGGCCCGCTGCCAGCTCTACTCCCGCTGCATGAAGTAAGCACTGGTTCTTACGCCGCCGATCCCCTCGTCGCATACCTGACTCCAGGCCCCACCTCTGTAGACACAGCCATGTCGCCACCCAGCGCCACGCACCGGTTCACCAGCGACCCCTTAGAACCTTTACTACGCCTCCCACACCAGTGTCCTTCAATTAGCTGGTGTCCATTTACATGGTGCAGTCTAATGCATGTTGCTGGTACAGTGTCTTCAGCTACCAGGACCAGGCAGATCACGGTCAGAAACACAAGCACATGTGACACACGTGTGGTGTCAACGTAGAACACCTGCTGTCCACTGTTCAGTGATGTTCTGTGTGATGTCTAAGGAATTGCATCGCCTCCCGAGACCCGTACTGTGGCTGGACTCGCGGCAGCACCTGCTCTTTCCTCAGACCCGGGACAAGGTAAGCGTGACCTGCCGTATCTCAACAGAATGCTCACATACGCGCTCCTAGCAGGTAGCTTGTGGAGTTAGGAAGCTGCACTGTGACTGCATTTCAGAATCCAGCAATCCAAAGCCAATAGCACCCGTGTTCACACGCAAAAGAGTAGGCGCACACTCACGTGTGCTTACTTTATAACGCCTGCCACTAATAGAGGCCATGTTATTCAGCTAGCCACGGTTTTATTCGCAGCCCATTCCCATTAATGAAATCTGCTTTCTCCGTGGAGAAGCTCTTGATTTAATTACACATGTAAGCACAGAAACTGAGAAGCTGGGCTAGACGGCACAGCAGTCCTGAAAGACCACCTTGCATCTTCCCTCTTATGACTGTAATGTTGTTTATAATTTCATTTACCGAATGTGGTCAGCCTCTGGATCGATTTAGCATTGAGTGAAACAGAGATAACCATTTGTGGGTGGATGAACCTGAAATCGGTACGAGCTCTGAATAAATACAGCAACAAATGTGTTACATTAAGCTGTATTGAACAAGCAATTATCATTTTCACGAACAACAAAAATGTTTTGATTTATTCCTTATTTTGCCCAATACTTTGACACAGTATAATAATTTACATTTTAGCAATAACATCCGTCTAACAGGACTTTGAATATGCTCATAGGAAAAATGTTAATATCTTGGGTACAGTAGCTGTGTTTTTCATTACAGTGAATGTAATTAATGTGTTAACTCTAAACAGTGGCCTTAAGGAGAAAAAGGACCCATCTATTAATGCATTAAGCATTTAACACTGTATCTGGTACTTAGTGTGAGGAGGCCTGCCCTTGTTGTGCTGCCCTTGTCCTGCCAAACCTGCACTGCGATGCCAGCAGTTGAGGTCTGCGCTTCCCTTTGCTGCTTTCTGCCTGCGGCACTTCCTTTGTCCGAGTTGCATAATTGGGCAAAGAGCCATTTTAGACCAATTAAAATGCACCCATTCCTTCTAATCAGAGAACTTTCTAAAAGTCTAACTGCCCTAAATATGCCGCCTTCATATAAGCAATTATTTTGAAGCAGTTCATTGCTTTGCTTTAGAACTCAAGAAAGCTACTATTCCCGAGGTCATTATTGTAATAGCTAAGCTTTGTCCCGCCTTTACGAGCAAAGAGCTGGTGAGCGGTGTATCTGGGGTGCATCGCCATCCCCTGTGTTTCACCGTTTGAAGAGCCGTGCCTTCTTTGTCTTCGTGCCAGACAGTGGCTGCTCTCAGAAAGGAACAGTCTGTTTCGCTGGTGGCTGTGTGTTGGCCTGCATGGTTCCTGACAAAGTATGTCTTCTTGTTGCAGACTGCCTTTCGAGCAGGATGTGGAGAGCGGGAACACCTCCCACCTGGGGGACTGCGACGGTAAGAGCGTGGTCTCTATAGCTCCTGCCTGATACACTGCATGCCGTATGGGTTAGGCCTGTGTAGAGAACCCCCTGTGCTCCTCACTGGGGTATAAACTTGCGTAAAACCCATATCTCATGTTTCCATAATGGCACCATACAAAACCCAGTGTCATTTAATGCTTTCCTTTGCCTTTTGGTAAACCTAACACCGTTTGCGTTTTCACTGAGCACAGTCGTTACACTATGTGCTACACTACTTTTAACTTCACTGTCATGGAAAGAGTGACATGTGAATGTCTGCCTTTTGTCAACTGCGAATGGGAGAATCCAGATCTACTGGAGAATCACAGATTTACTCACATGGATCAAACATATGTAACTGAATACGTAGGAAAGCTTAGCATTGGTTACATGACTTAAAAATTTTGTGCTGCTTTTGAGGTGGACATCATTGTAGTTTTGGGGTTTAACTCCACAGTCGTGTTTCTATGGCTTATGTAAGGCATTTTTTGTGACTTTGTTTCATTGGGCTTATCTGAAAAGCTGATTTTTATATTAAGAGAAGACCTATATATACCATTTTTAGCTGGGATTTATTTCTTCAATACAAACTAATCACAAATTGATGCAGATCATTTTTTAGCAGTTTTACAATTTTTTTTGTTTAACATTTTAGTTAAACGATTGTGTTTTAAATTGAATTTGAGTGTTAGATCGTTCAAATGAAATGTATGTAAATTCGTTTATGAGTAGTTGTTTAAGTAGCGGCACACCAACAGTAATTATGCCTTTAATACAAATCATGGCTGTGCATATCAGATGCAGGAGTCAGTTCTACAAAGGAGCCTGTCTGCCATGGGCCATTCCTGCTCATGCGTTTGCCTTGCTCTTTCTCTGTAGTGAAGCTCCGTATTTAATTATATTAAAAATTGTAAGCACAGAGACAGCAGGTTGGAGCTGTGGCAGCAGGCTGGAGCATGTGGCTGTCTCGCCCTGCCCTGCTCAGCACAGTGACAGGCCTGTGTGGTCCTGACACGTCTACAAGAGTATGGGAGCAATTATTTGGCCGCCCACTGAGCATGAGGAAGCAAGCCTCTGCCCTAGGCTCCAGGGACAGGGGGGCCGGCAATGTCAGGGCCCGTACAGCTGAGACTTGCTGTTCCACAGGGACAAACGTTCCCCAACTACAAGATGGACGGGCGGGCGGGCGGGTGGGTAGACAGGTGGCCGGAATAACAGGCTCTCTTTAGCGTGGAAAAAAGTTGCCAGCGGATGCCAAGAAAAATCGATTTTCATCTCACTGCGGCTCACTTTGCAATCAAATAAATATTGGGAGTAAATCGGTGTTGCTGGCTGGACAGGAGCTGGGTGCAAGGTCCCGCACGAGGCGTGACAGATGGAGCAGCGGCACCCTCGCTGCTCCGGTCCATGACCAACACCACTCGTCCATGTAACAACAAAGCGACTGTCCAGACGCTCCGGCGGTATGGGGGGGAGCCCCGCCTCTCACATGTTCGTCACGGCTGACCTTGGATAGGGCCACCGTCTCCCGCGGATCAGTTTGCCAGTAGCTGATTAAAGGCACAGCATATCACTGCAAAGCAAAAGAATCACGCATTTCTTCAAACGTTTGGCTTTTGATGCGTTCCTGCCCTACAATCAGGCTGCTGATCAAAACAGGAGCAGGCTTCGGCTAAAGCAATCGTCTGCGAAAGAGCGAGCGTTCGTTCCCGATGAAAAGATGGTGTAAGAAGTCTCACGCCTACCTCTTATTTACTCTTGGGTCTTTAATGCACGTGCTGTCGATGAAACGGCCGCTTCAACAAACAGATGCGGCGAACATTGACAGTCCACAACAACAACTGACTCTCACAAAATCGTGACAGTCCAGGCAAGTTTGCATTTCTCATTTCTGATATTAAAAGTTCCCTCTAAATGACGTTCCTGCATTGGTCTACTGATTGCTTCAGGGTTGTTCTCAGTTCTGAATCTTATGTATCTCAAGAGATTACACTGCATATATAACAGTAAGGGGGTAGATATCCAGGCAGATGTACTTCCAGAGAGTTTAATTTTTCCAGTGACTTTTAATTGCCAAGGATCAGTAAGCTGCATGAATTTTATCAACACTGAAAGCTAATCTAGTACATTCAGCTCCACAACTCCTGATAAAAAATTTGTAGATAAAAACACTGCAGGTGAAGGTGCAAATGAAACCGCTGTCACAAAATGCTAATTTGTTCACAAGAAGAACTCAAAGCTGTGCTCTCACTGATAATTTGAACCCGCTTATGTGTGTACTTTATAAATGGCTGTTATTTGCCACAAAAGACCCCTTTCTTTTCAGTGTCATAATCAAGAGTAAATGGAGACTCAAATGGTGTGCAACCGAATGCAAAGAACCTTTTGTGATCCACAAAGTCATTACGGGGTCATTAAAAATGCACTTTCATTTTAGGCCCAATTCCGGCCAGAATAGCCCTTGTCATGAAAAAACGTACCGTTACCAAGATTACATTGTGAGGTACTTTTTTCAGTCTGCATATTGTATGTTTTATCTCAAGGGTTGTTGAATGGCAGCCGGGCTTGTTTGGAAATCTTGAAGATGCTTTTCGGATGAGATGTGAAACAACACCTGAGCTAACCATGATCTGATGACTGAGAACATTCTCAGACACTTGTATGTTTTAGTTGATTTGTATAATGTGGACTGTCCTTTTTAAAACATCAGACAGTCTTTAGCCTTTTTATTGTATGTAAATTTCTTTGAGTTGAAATAGGGACCTTTTTAATTTTACTGAAATGCTCTCATTGAGTTAAGTATAATTCTCTGGTGCGGGATACTTGATGGGGAACTGACTCTTATCCAGTACGTGTGGGACCAAACTATAGAGAGGCTCTCACAAGGCCATGGATATCTCGGAAACCCCGGTGGTTGTTTGCAGAGCTGACCTAGCTAAACAGAACTGGAGGAAAGCGGGACTTTGAAAGGGGGAATGACATGCTGCCATGGATGCCTTCCAAGTGAAAGAAGCAAAAATCTGACTTGCTAACTAAGATGTGCATGGAATCCAAGGAACTTTTTTGTGACTGCTTGAGAGACAGAAGCAATAGTTAGCTCTGGGTTTGAGGCCTATGCTGTCTACACTGCTGTGAAAGCACTTGAGTATAATGACATACCTTACTGCAGAATTGCTGCAGATGGAAGCAATTATGGTGCTGTGAAAACATTTCCAGAAGTAATGCAGTGTTTTGACTAGGAGAACAGCGGGTTGCAATCTCAGTTTAATTGAGGTCCACATCACATCAAGGGGAATCTGGAGCGTGAGGTGCACGCAGCTTGAAGAGTTTTGGGGTGACAACTGCAGTACATGGAGCCCAATGAGGGGAAATGGGAACAAACATGCCTTAGAATTTGCTACAGTGGGTGATTTCAATTTGATAAGCTTCCGGACCCTCTTTCTGGAAGAAATAAGTGACAATTCACTCAGACGTCTGATATTAACAGTTAAGAGTGTTATTCAGAGAAAAATGTTACGCTCCTCCCGAGGGAATAACTTGAGCTTCTTGACACTGGACACAGAGAGCAGCCTCATCTCACAAAGGCTTAGGGAACATCATCTTTTCAGGCATCGTATGACTGTCTCAGATGTTCTGTCCATGAAAGCAGTATCATCGCTCCTGTCAATACAGACACAGTCCCCCCAAGGGAAGGAATGGGTCACCCCTGGCAATTCCACCCACCATTCAGGCTTCCTTTGTGTGTGTGCATTTGTCCTCCTGTGGCAGAAGAGGATCTCTGGAAGCCTACAGAGGCTCTTAGATGTTAGGCCTATCTCCTCCATCCAAGCCAGTAGAGTGGCAGGTCGTTCTCAGGGAGACTCACACATTGTACACCTGGTGTCTGGTTCACATATGCTCAGGATTGCTTCTTGCATGAAAGCGGCTTCCTGTGAAGAGTTCTCCTATTTCGCGTAAATCCATGTGGGCCAGCCTCTTTGCTGTCGCTGTTGGGAATGGGGTATCTTGGGTCAAATATCTAACTGAGATGAGTGTTGAAACCGATGATGTAGTTGCTTTCATCGCTTTTGAGAAAGTCTGGAAATTTATGAGGGCCCTCAGAGGTCACGGACAATCTGGTCATTCGTAAGCTTACCACGGACTGCTCCATCATCACTTGCTGACAGAAAATCAACTCAAGGGCACAATTTTAAAGTCAACCTACATATGTTGATTTGCCGAATGTAAAACACCTCAGTGACTTGGAGAATGTTTTCAATGAGGGTGCTAATGTCAACCTAAGGACAATACTGAGTAAATCAGTTGCACATGGTATAGGACATATAAAGCTCTACGTCTGTGTCCTAGTGTTCAGTGTCACAACAGCATAAGGTGCTATGCTGATGTGACACTGAAAGGTGACATTTCACCATTTTCTGTAGCAAACAAGGTGTATTGGTTACTTTAAAGCGATTTTTGTCCTCTTCACCTCTCCATGAAATGAGGGGTGCTGGATTTTTTCACCTTAGAAAGAGGAATCTCCACTGTAAGTGAGAATCGTTCTGGGCCCATTTGACTGTAATGGCATGGCTGAGACTTTCCTTGCCCTGAGACTAAATGTGTTTCATAAATCAAAGGAGGAAGCAGGGAAGGCCTTCAATCACCCGACTGTACGCCTGACCAGATGGGGTGTGCGATCCTAACCAGGGCCCAGTGACTTCATTACTTCTGAAGACTGCCAGGAGACTGTAAAAGGAGAAAAGAAAAAAAAAAACACCAGAGCATTAATGAAATAGTGTCAACTGAATACAAATAAGGACGTGTTTTAGCTGGTGGAAAAAATAACATTGTGTGCACGACACTGACAAATGGAATTTATGTCCCTAGCATGTGAGAAAGATTAACTTTAAATTGTGGGTTACATGATTGCGGAAAGAACAGACATAACCCCAAGTGGATTGTTAAACTAATAGCGTACTGTAGGTGATCTTTTAAATCGAATGGTCTATGACATGTCTGTTGAATATTTATAACAATTTTCCACGGTATGTTTAATTTTCCTGCCTATATTAAAGGTATCAATTACTGTTCCGTTCAAGCCATAATAAGGACCAGGGGCTACGGGGGAAACCGAGTCTTCCTTTTGAAATGCTCTTGGTGTAAGCAAGTTATTCCACACACGATCTCCCAGTGACCACAGTCCAGCTGTGCATTAGCTAGATGTGCTGGAACCTTGTTGATATTGTTGGCATTGTTCGTGTTTGGAAAAGATGCCTTTTAAAATATCTAACAATGAACAGGGTACAGCGCTCAGTGTAGCATGAAAAGAAAACAGAAAGACTGCATACTCACTTTACTCTTACAGTGCGTTTGACTTTCCAAACACTGCAGTTCCCTTTCTGTAAAGCATGCAGACATGCCACGTAACAGACTATTGTTATTATTATTTCAGTTTAATCTTAGAAAGTGTATCTCTAGTAAAGATATACAGATTTTCAAAAACGCATCAATACAGGACTGAATAGGCTATGTGTTCTCCATTAATTAAATCAAAACAAAAACTTGTGGCCAAATAATTTTGCGCTGCATTATTCATTAACGGCAATGACATTTTCAGTTTTTGTCAATTAGAAAAGCATAACTGTAACAGAAGTCATTCTAAGACAGTTTCTGTGCGTTTAAATATGTTACTTTTGTTGGTTAATTTTAATTAAGTACTGTCCGCATTATTGCTCTCTGGTTCTGGTTTTGTAGAAATGTGGTGATTGAATTTTGGAAAGTGAGCTTTGGCAGAAAAAAAGCCTCATTTGAGGTTTTAATTTTGAGCTGAAGTGTGCCCCTTCCATGCCCTCATGTCTATAGACTGTGCCAGCACTGCTTAGGTGTACCTTACAGCTGGCATTATGCACGGCTTCTGCAGGAGCCCTGAGCATCTATAATCAGAAGGAGGGACAGTGTGATCAGAGCCAGAGACAGTGTAATCAGAGAGAGACACTGTGATTAAAGCAGGGAAAGACAGTGTGACGAGAGGTGAGGGACACTGTGATCAGAGAGAGACACTGTGATTAAAGCAGAGGGACACACTGTGATCAAAGGGAAGGACACTGTGATCAGAGGGAGACACTATGACTAGAGCTATGGGACACTGTGATCAGAAGGTGTGACACTATGATCAGAAGTAGGGACATTGTGATCAGAGGGACGCAGAGGGAACTATGATCAAAAAATGGCACTGTGATCAGAGAGAGACAGTGTGATCAGAGGAAGTGATTCTGTGATCAGATCAAGGGAGACACTGATCAGTGATCAGGGCAGAGCAAGGGACACTGTGATTTGAGAAAGGAACACTGTGATCGGAACAGGGATACACACTGATGAGAGGTAGGGACACTGTGATCAGTCCAGAGGTATAGAGACACTGTAATTAGAGGGAGGAACCCTGTGGACAGACACTGGCAGCCGTTCAGCACAGGGACAGGATAGTAAACAGAAGCATTCAGTCGTAAATACAAGCAGCATGTACACACACACACGCACGCACGCACATACACACACATACAGTCACAAACACACAAATAAGCATGCACATCAATGCATTCACTTAAAATTTCATGTAAAAAAAGCAACCACAAATACCGACAAACAGTGAAAGAGTCAAGGTAAGAAAACAATAGCACACAATTCAGTGTAACTGTTAAAGCTGTTTGTCATTACTTCTTTCTTCCAGTACGACTACGGTCTGTTCTGCTGACGTTATATTCATTTTATAAATGAATCCCCTCACTCACTAAGGCATCTGTCTTGTGATGTTAAGTAAGAACGGGAGCACAATGATTCTTTATCACC
The DNA here is from genome assembly GCA_025773905.1 of Chitala chitala. Lineage (NCBI taxonomy): Eukaryota > Metazoa > Chordata > Actinopteri > Osteoglossiformes > Notopteridae > Chitala > Chitala chitala. The sequence goes on from JABJVR010000029.1 coordinate 2,264,372, forward strand.
AGTTCTGCTAAAACCTGAGGTCTGAGAAAGAAAAAGCAGGCAGGACAGTACGACAGGCAAACAGAAGAACTGAAAAAAACTGTTTGGCCAGAGGACGGGGAAATGAAGAGGGCAAACAAAGGAAAAGATGAAGGTGCTATGAGTCTGAGAGAGAGAGATGGACTAGCTCCAGGAAGTCAAAGGATGGAATGTCTGTAGCCCAGAGAGAAGTCATAAGCAGAGGCTCCTCAATGGCAACTACAGGCCAACTGAAATAGATTTTTTGGTTTTGGCTGAAACAAATGCCGAAACTGAAAGTTACAAATTGACTTTTGGCCGAAACCGAAACCAAAAGTTTAACTACACTTTCGGCTGAAACCGAAACCGAAAGATATATCACCAAAAAAAAATCCAGAAAACAAGATTTGTGAAATATGCCATGATGCTATGCCACTTTTATTAATAAACAACAAACCATTAACAATCACTAACCATTAACATCACTAACCGTTAACACCACTATTAACAATTTATGAACATCAATACTGTTAATTAGTAATTAAATCCAAACAAACGAACATTATAGTTAAGAAACAACAGTTTTTCCGCATTGTCGCCCAGCAAGTTGCTACGCCGGTCAGCATACAGCTGTCCTGCTACACTAAACAGCTGTTTACTGGCCACACTTTACTGGCCCGCAGTCAGAGTCGGAGCGACAAACAGCGCTACTGTAACATTCTAACTGCCCAGCGCCGACTGCCGGCCCAGTCAGAGTCGGAGGGACAAACAGCGCTACTGTAACATTCTAACTGCCCAGCGCCGACTGCTGGCCCACAGTCAGAGTCGGAGTGACAAACAGCGCTACTGTAACATTCTAAAAATAGACATTTGGTTGACGATCGAAAGTCTGTATCAATTTCGGCAAAACCGAAATAAAACCAAAAGTTAACTTATTGTTTTCGACTGAAACCAAAACGATACCAAAAGACGTCATTTGCCAACTTTCGGCGCCGAAACCGAATTTCGGTCGACCTCTAATGGCAACATTAGTGATAATGTGCTTCTTCCTTGCCCTGCCCACTGCACAGTGTCCAGTGCTAATCCCATGAATATGCGAATATGCTTCTTCCTTGGCCTGTTCACTGTACAGTGTCCAGTGCCAATCCCATGAGTATGTGAATATGCTTCTTCCTTACCCTGTCCCCTGCATTGTCCAGTGCTAATCCCATGAGTATGTGAACGTGCTTCTTCCTTGGCCTGTTTACTGCACAGTGTCCAGTGCTAATCCCATGAGTATGTGAATATGCTTCTTCCTTGTCCTGTCCACTGTACAATATCCAGTGCTAATTCCATGGGTTTGTGACAGTCTTCTTCTCCGTGAAATCCGTGTTACACATGCCCAATCCCGCCCACTCTTTTACACCCCTCTATCCACCCCAGCCTTCTCAGGCACGTCTTTTGGCGTCAGTGCCGTTCCTCACCATTGTTCTCTGGTAATTGGAGCTCCAGGGCTCAGCCGTCAGATGGACTGCTGGGAGCTGCTCCCATTAGGTTCTAACAACAGAGCAGAAAGGAGCGGTGAATCTGCTGTTCCATTATGGGTGAAAGGCAGAGACCAGCCCCCCTGCTGCCCACGTTGTCCCTGTAAGCCATCACACCAAAGGCAGGCAGCTACAAAGACGGCATTACCCTTTGACCCCACATGGGTCTTAAAAGTCTGACCAGTCGGCCGGGAGCCCTAATGTAGTCTTTATAAATGGTCCTTATTAAAACAGCTGTCATTTCCTTTGCCAACTGTGATATTACAACCGCTCATCAAAATCTATTTCATTTGCTTTAAGAGGACAGGGAGTTTACATCTATAACTGGATTTGTTCAGAAGTTTGTGCTCTGGTAGAATTACAGTAATTAATTAACAGTGTATCAGTATACTAATACAAAGGCTTTTATTCTAGTTGTTTGCAAATTTATAGATATGAAAATAAACCATTAACTATCAGTTATTATTAATTGTTGCATCGCATTTCTTGCATAAATTTTGCATAAATTTCTTTCCTCACATTTTGATGGAAAAAATAAATAAATTACAGAGAGCCAAGGATGAATAATGCACGAGTGTTTTGTCCCAGAACAGCACCAAGGACAAACAGATCATGAAAATAATGAGCTCATTTAAATAGAAGTTGCTAAAGATATGGCAGAATATTAGCAAAAACACACAGACACAAAGACAGACACACAGACACACACACACACACACACACACACAGTGAAGCTCGGCAGTAATGGCTTGGGCATCGTTATTGTTTCATAAGTTTGCAGCATGATAATACCAAGTGTTTTTTCACCCACAGCATGTAATTCAACACTGCAGAGAAAACTATTAAAGCTAAATTAATGTAAATGAGTCGTTATTTCATTTTGTTAAATATCTTTGATAACTTTTCCAGCACCATGAACTCACACGTAGAGAACGGAGGTTTTTTTTTATCCATTAGAACGGCAGCTGATTGTAATCACAGATTGAAAAATCCTGTTTCATTCAAAACAAGGAAAACGTGCTTGGTGTCTTGTACGGATTTTGTAGGCTGCCTTTTTATGGAGCGGTGTCATTGCAGTTTTGATTTTGCATCTTTGTGGCCATTATGGGACTGGTGCAGAGGGTGACAGTAATCTATAAGAGAAAATCTCTGCTCAAACCGTCCCTGCTGTGCCTGAAAGTGTGGCTCTGATGAGATTTTAGCTTGCCAGGATCCTCGGGAACTGTGCAGCTGTGGACGCATGGCAACACAGCTCACCTCTGTGACCGTTGAATTTTCTGCTACAGTGCAGTTCTGTCGAATGGACTAGAAGCACGGAAATGTACTGGGCTAAAACATTGACGTTTACATTTTACGTTTTGTTTACACAGAACAAGGAAGGTTGTCCTCACCTACGTCATCCACTCGTTGCCTAGCACTTTAGCATCAAAAAGCTCCATTGCTTACCTGTCTGCTGCATGTTACAGCCTCTACAATTTTGACAAAGCACACAGCAGCTTGTTACTCAAACCCAAAACCATTTTTTTGTCTCTTGTAGAGACTTTTAATTGATTCCATTCATCTCCATCAAGATTAATCTGTCACACTATAAACGTTCTTGTTTTAAGACCTCCGTTCCCTCCGTCTGGGGGTATTGCGTCTTCCGTCTTGACGAATAGGAAAATATCCATTAATGACATTCATCCGTTTCCCATGAACGCAGATTTATTCCTCCACCACTGACCCCCCGGTCTCGTACTGCTCCTTTCACTGCTTTAGTAATTCACGAAACATTTATAGTGTTTGTTTTAGCCGCCGTCATTGCATTTCCCTGGCGGCCCCCCCTTTTTAAAAATTTTTATGGGTATATGCTTCTGGCTTGCTGTTAGATCTCTCTGTTCTCATTGGACTGTTCGACTGTTCTACAAACAGACATTTTTCTCCTGACATTTTCTTAATTGATCCATTGCACCAGTTTCGTGGTCTTGTGTTTGCATGTACTTAATAATTCATTTACTCTATACTTGCCTTAGTCTATGCCTTGTTTTACTAGTGTAGTACTTCAAGAATACCCATTGCTCAAATTCTTAAATGTATGTGCAGATTGAATTTAAAGAGTAAATTTCAAGTTTGTTTTTGTACTGGAAACTTAGTTCTAGAAAGAGCGTTGCACTCTGTGTACAGATATAGAAGTAAATCCTACTGAAATTCACCGTCCACTTTAGATAATGAACATAAACAGCCATTATGTCACTGGAATGTCCTGAATGTCCTCACTTTTCAGTAGAAGCTCAGTGAAAAGGTATGTGTTGGGTACACTGATGTGTTTGTTTTTTCTCCTTCCACCAGGATTGCTGCAGGAGAGTTTTGTTGAAGAGCCCGAAGGTTTGGTGTCTGTCAACCTGCTGGTCATCGCTGCAGTTTCAGCTTTCACCACTGGGGCGGTACTGTCGGGCCTTACGGTGTGCTGGATCATGGGACACAAGCACAGGCATCGTGCCCGAAGTGCAACAGCAAGCTCCAGTAACCGGCGCAAAGGGGATAAGGAGCAGAGCATGCTGGGACAGGGTGGGAGCGGCTCTGTGATGAGTGTAACCCGGCCCAGCGGGAGTGAGAGGCCTCGGTCGCAGGCTGAGACCCTATTTGTGATGCCCAATGGCTGGACCAAAGCTGGGGACATGGACCCTGGCCTGCTGCCCACTCCAGAACAGACACCGCTGCAGCAGAAGCGCCCGGCACCAAGCCTGCGGCGCTCTGATTCGGGCTGGGACCAGAGCCAGACCTTCCTGAATACTGCCAGCACCCCATGTCCCCCGGGGTCCTCTGTCATCTACCTAAGCTCTAAACTGCTGCAGGGCAGTGGGGTACGGCACGAAGATCCAGGGGAGCCCCCCCAGTCCAACGAGCGGCAGCACTACCTTTCCTTGGCCACTCAGCGTGAGCAGGGAGTTCGTCCCGTTGCAGCCCTGCGAAACTCTGCCGGTGAATACAACTACCCGGCCACGCCCCAGGACTCCCCCGACCGCAGAAGGGTGGTGTCGGCACCCAGCACTCAAATGGACTTAGGGGAGTCCATGCGCTGGACTCCGGAGGGTCTCAACTTCAACAGCAACAATGCCACCCCCTCTGGCCATCACTACTCAGCCTCTCGCCCCCCCGCCAGCTTGATGCGCACCAGCTTGCACACCCCACGGGGGATCAGTGATCTGGCCGACTTCAGCCACCTCCTCAGCAAGAGTGCAAGGGAGCGGACGCCCACAGGCCAATGAAGGGAGGGGCCCCCTTTTCAAGATAATGAAGAACCCCCCCCCCTCACCAACTCCCATCTCCCTTCTCAACTGGAATAACCCCCCATATTCACTCCCCTGCCTTGTTCTGTCCTCCCTCACTGTCATCCAACGTTGTGGCGCATCCTGGTGACTGACCTCAGCGACTGCACTTTTTGGCTACTTAAGCTTACGAGGGAGAGCGCACCATGGTTGCAGCGCTGGGAGTCGAAGCTCGGGCTGCCAGCCTATCTGAGACAGAGCAAAATTGAGGGGAAGAAGAATTAGGAAGGTGGGACCTGTGAAGACCTGAAAATCAAGTCTGTGATAAATTCCACATTCAGCTCCATCTGTGAAGGCTCCCACTTCAGCCCCGCAGTCTGCAAAGTACTTGTCCGAATGCGTTCCCTGTGTATGTTTTACTTCCATGCTTGCAGTCGTGCTCATCTCCCAGCTTCCTGGACAGACACAAGCATTTCGCTGGTGCCCTGTGGATATCTGCAGTGGACAGTGTTTCCTCCCGCTGACTTACAGACCAGAGGGGACAGTATGCCTTTCAGCCCATCTTAATGTGAACACAGAAGTACATTTCAGAGAAAAAACAGACACTTGAGTTTGTTAAAAAAAAAAAAATACATGTGCTTCAGCATTGTGTCAACGCAATATTCTGCTCAAAGGCAATCAAAAGAAAGCCTGGATAGTGGGAAATGTGTCTTATAAACTCTGTGTACTGTTCCATAAATGCCAGCGAATTACCGAAAGAAAAACAAGCAGGCCAGTACAAGTGTTCACTGAGGCCTGCTCAAGTATCTGTGATTGGCTCAGCTGTGGCCAAAGTGGGTGACAGTAAAAGGTGAATGGGGGGTATGTAATAGTATGGGTTGTTGGAGGGAGGGAATGAGATGTGTTTTGGGAGATTGAGTGGGTAGGGCTGCCTCACAGAGTTGCCCCTTCCCTCCTATTCCAATCTCATGCACTGGACTGCAGCTGCTGAGGCTAATCACTGAATTATCAATCATGTTAGAAGCCCCAATCTAAGGCCTTGTATCAGAGTAGTATCAGGGCTGTGAATCCTGTGCTACATGAGCGGAAACATCACAGCCGACAGGCAGAAACGTCTCCACAGAGAAGATCAGGATGAAGAGTGGCCTTCTCTGCAGCTTGGCCGGCGTTCAGTGGTGGATTTTTTTTGGGTGAGGATGAAATGGGGGGGGGGGTACACACTGTGGGATGGGGCACCCTGGCAATGCTGTCTTGTGTGACCTTTTGAAAGCAATGCTCTCAAACAGAGATGCAAATGGGGTTGGGTATATGTGTGTGCTCTTTTCTCTTTTTTTGACTTTTTCCATAGTCCTGTGTGTGAATACTTTCGCTTCACAAACTGCATCTCCGTCTGATTGTCTCTCCAGCTGCACATTAGCTGCACAACCCAACTGTCCTCACTTTAGCAACTGTTTGAACTGCACAGTGAGAGAGCCATGCTCACGTGGCAAGGCCCACACTGGGTGTGTTGCTTGGTTTGGCTCTGTGTGTAGAGCTGTAGATGTGGGTGAGTACATAGGAGGAGTCCTTGACAGAACAACCGGCAGAGAGACACATGGTGCGGTCCTGGTGAGGCAAATGTTATTGAGGTGGCCTTCAGGGAGCTCTTAAACAGGAGTGCACTGCTTTAATTGAAGCTGGAGATGTGTGTGTGTGTGTGTGTCAGTGTGTGTGATGGGGGGAGGGGAGGGGTAAGGATATCACCAGCAGAGCACGAGAACAAAAACTCTGGTGGGAGTTTTGTTTGTCTTAATGTGATGGGCTGAGCTACTGAGGTAGAAGGATAAAAGAGATTAATGAAGTGTAAACACGTAATCTGCAGAATGTACGTAGCATCGCACGGTAGGCTAATAAGCGGGGGATGAGCGCGCGCCTTTGTGCGCCTGTGTCTGCATCCCGAGGAGGGGTAGGGTTGTGCAGCTCCACAGCGCGAGAGTGGCGCGCGCTTTATACATTCCGTATCGCCCAATTGTCCCCCGCCGTCTGCTCAGCCATTGTTGAACTAAGTGGTGTGCTGGACTCTGTTAAGTGCAGTGTAAATTAGTGCTCTTCTGCCTGCTCAGCCAACCGTGGGCTGTCCCCGAATCGCGGCTCCACCGGAATATGCTTGATTAGGCAAAGAAGATCCCATTTTGCGGCGGTGCGACGACCCCTGGAAAACATCACGGTGTACGATTGGGGCTGTGAGGGTGGGTGGTGTACTCTCACCGACAGGCCCGGAGGAGGCAGAGGTACAGACGCAGTTTGGAACCTGTCTGTCTTATGTTCCACTACCGCCTTCAGTGATGGAGAGAAGTGTGCAGAGCCAGAGGCCACTCAGGCCGATCACCGGACAAAATCACTCCTCAGCGTTTACAATCGCCTTTAAGAACAGGAAGTTCTCTATGCCACATGTCTGTGCCAATTTCGCCAAAACTGCTCTGTTTGTAAAGACAAACTGAAGGGCGAGTAGCAGTGCTGGATATTCTGAAGGGAATCGCTGAGAAAGTGCTATAAAACCTGCTTTTCCTTCTACAAAATTTCCAATGTTCTATTCACACAGTGTACTCCTCTAATGCAGGAAATTGTTTCGCGTCTGATCATGTTTTTGAGTGTTTTAAAACGACGTACATTATTGTTCGTCCCAGTTCCACCGTACCAGGTTAGATGTTTTTTCCTTTAATATATAAATATCCTGTACAGTGCGCGAGAGCGGATGGTGTTGTGTGTTAACCCGTAGATTAGAAACTTTATGCCCCAAGCAAGAAAACCGCTGGTGTGAAACATCAAAGGAAGGAAAACATTAACACCAAAAGCATACACGTGCACTCACTGTGTGCGTGAGACCCATCTACACAAAATCTGTCTTGTTTTTGTATTGTTTTCCACATCAAACTGAAAGAACACCACAAGAGCATTGAATTGGTAAAACGTTTTATGGTATCTGATGATTCTGCACAAAGTTAATGAAAGACTGTTCATAGGCTTGATTATATGTACAGACTGTTTTTCTGGGTTGATGAAATAAGCTTTTACAAACAGGCTAGTGGTTAGATCTGTAAATTAGGCACGTACCTTTATAAAGATACCAAATAACCTGAGTTTTATAGTGGCATATAGGGTATATAATATACTCTATATACAAAACTCCCCTGCATATATAGAGTGCAGGCAAAATAAGGTAATTTGAGTTTTGTTCCAGATGCAGTCTCAGAAAATTAGTAATATATTTTAATGAAAATTATTTTCAAAAACTCATATGTGCACAGTGGAGATTATCAAAACTGAAAATTGATAATTTATAGCTGTACTCATAATTTTGTATTTGCCTCTTTAGAGTTTTGCAAACATATGACTGGTTTTGTGCATATGGGTCATACTGAAAGTCAGAGGTACAACAGACACATTTTGTTCACAACTGTAAAAAGCATTAATTAAGCACAACAGTTTTACGTTTTGTAAAGTTGTAGAGAAAACATATTAGCCAGCACTGATAATTCTTGTCACATTTTTGTTTGTTGATTTGTTTTTCAGTGGTTAATATGTTTGTTTGGATTTGGGGTTCCTGTACCTGACTTCCTGTACTCCTCAGTGTGATTGGGTGATGAGACTGTGAACAGGATCCCAGTATTAACTGCCCTCTGGGTGATGACAACAGCCTTTTTTGTCGTGTCCAAAAGTCCAGGAATTTAATGATGGACTTTCGCATTTGGTGGGAAAAATCTCTTTGCCTGGAGGCGAGTCTCCTGCTACTATGACAGACGCCCAGTTCGTTTTCTTGGGAGGGACACCGGGGAGAGACTCTGGAGGGGGGGCAGGGTATTGGTTGGTGTGAATCTTTTGAGTGACTAATTTCGGTGACTCCTGGGAGGGATTCTCATTAGCAAACGGCTACAGTCGTGTGAGGACAGCACGTCTCCCTACGTGTACATAACTCCGATACCTAAATGTGATCCGAGCGAACAGGCAGCATGACCTGACTTTCCCGTGTACAGTTTGTTCTTGTGTTTTTGCGTATCTAAGCCTTTCAACACACAAAACACATGAACACACAGGACTGGTTGACAGCCGTATGTACAACGAGCAGGGCAAATTCCAACACAAACAGGAGGAAAACACAAAGCACTCACACGTGTTAATGGTGAATGCTGTTTTGTTTGTATCTTTACCCCCGTGCCAGTCTGTCACCCAGCATGGAGACAGTATTCTCTGTCACCTTTCTTATTGTAATAAACCATCAGGACATGGACAATTTTGCCAGTCTGTTTGCAGGTTTGTTTTTCTTTCGTTTCTGACGATAAACTATGTACAACGGCTATTGTACAAAGGCGTTTATCTGCATTTACATAGTCTGGCCAATAGGTGGAACTGTGGTCCCAAAGATTGATCTTACCTCAGAGGTTTCCATGTGTATGGACACTATGAGATATATATATATATATATATATATATATATATATATATATATAGAGAGAGAGAGAGAGAGAGAGAGCACAACACA